>JAUBNY010000429.1:2688287-2764780 GCA_032275445.1 Crypturellus soui | reverse complement strand
AGAGGAGAGGAGAGGAGAGGAGAGGAGAGGAGAGGAGAGGAGAGGAGAGGAAAACCACCATCAAATATATCTGCCAGGTTACATTTTATACAAATGTATGGTCATTGATGAATCGTTCAGATGGAAAAATATCTCTATATTTTATTTAAAAGAGGAAGTAAAAGGTAAATTCAGTTCTGAGGGAATGAATATTTTCTCCCCGTCATACAGACACTTAACTTAGAGCAGAGATCATCCTTTCTCTACTAGGAAGCTGTACACATATATATAAACCCCAGCTCAGGACAGTTCCCACTTGTTTTGTCATCTTCCTGTGCAAGCAAAAAGAGAGCATCTGCAGTCATATTTCTCAGTTTACTCTCTTTGTTAATTCTGACTTTTTGCTTATTTTAGGAGTAAGAAAGGAAGATGCTTTTTGGACCAAATATCATCTATTCAGTACTTAACACTGGGAAAGAGAGGGCAAAACTACAGATGACTGAAACTGGGAATTTCCAGTTTAATGGAAAATTCTGGTATTACGGTTAATCTGAATCAGAACAAACTATTTCAAAATTTCCCACAAAACAGAAATTAAAAAACTCTAAAAAATACACTTTCAAGAATGTTGAAACATTTTCTGTTTGGGATTTTCTGTTTTATTTTTTCTTATTTTTTCATATTTTGTATTTTTGTTTTGTCCATTTTGTTTTGTATTTTTGTTTTGGTTTTGCTTGTTTTGTTGTAGAAACAACATATCCAATAGTTCATATATCTTTTATGGGGGAAAGAGAATAGATCATTATTTTCCTTTGCACTATTTTAAGCAGCAGTTGTTTTTAAATCCTAGGAAAACAAATGTTGCTGCAAGTATATTGAAAACAGTAGTTACTTTAACTTATATCATAAAATAAAATTTTACAGTCAAACATTTAATTTTAATTTTCCCAATATTCTAACCATACACTTTCTCTGTATCCTAGTTGCCAGCAATAGAGCAATTCTTCACCTTCTGGTGATCTGAACAGAACTATTATTCTCACTTCGCAGAACAGGAATACGACTTTCTCAACTACAAGCTCACAAGTATATGGGTTAATTATGACCTGTTCTTAATATCTGTTGTTTTTACCACTGTTTCCCATAAACAGAGTCTGTGGATTCTCACAGATCCATTCTTCTTTTGAAACAACCAGATTTTTTTGATAAGTGAATATGAGAGACTTCAATTTATTTGACCATCTTTTAATCATGAAACTTGAATTTTGCCTGTTTTGAGCTGTAAAGAAATTACTCTTCTTTTTGGTCTCCTTTCAATTCTACCAGTGCAACAATCATCCAACTCATGTGATCTCACCCTTACAGTTAAATTTGTTTCTAGTTTTTCATGTAGTGATGGTGCTAATTATGCCACCATGAATAAAAGTATCTCAGATTTTCTTTTTTACACAGTTCATTACCTCAAATGAAAGAATCATTTCATTCTCTAATCTGTCTTCATTCTCTAATTTCTTTTAACTTGACAAAGGAAATTTTCCACTATATACCTGACCTTTCATGAACTTCAACACAACATTCCATGTTCATAAAATATCATTCCCTTTTACCTCTTTCTCCAAAGTTTTTCCTATGAGAGAAAGCTAAACTTCTCCAATAGTGAACATAAAATATTTTGCAAGTAATTCACTAGAGACTATATGAGCTAAACAATCATTTTGTGTTTCATAAAATAATAATAACATTGTAAATAACATTTTAATCTTATCTAGAAGTAAGCAAAATGATTTATGAAGCAAATAAAAAGAGATAGCTCCAATCCCAAACAGCTTAAGTTGGAGCTAAGCAAAGAAGACTAAGGAAAACACACACTCAGATCATGCTGAAACTCCATGTGAATGTGGTGTCTCCCAGTTTAAAACCTCTACTTCTCGGATGAATGTGTCACAAAAATAGTAAGTGGCAGAAGAAATAGTATCTGCATTTACAAAGAAGCCAAAGGCCCAAGATTGCATTTGGGTCTGCGTAAAACCCGGAACATAATGCCATAAGGTCTTATGGTAGGGTTCAGCTACCGAAACTGGTGCTGAGTGGTGCTGAAGGCCATTTAAGATACCATAACGAATGCAAGAAATTCATACAATGTCAGCAGATATGACACAAGAATTATCTTTCTGGAATGGAAGATGAAAGTCGTGCAGGACATCCCGCAGCACTAGGACATTAAGTGCCTGGGTTTAATGAACACTGACTTTAATGTCTAATTTCACGAGTGGGATGTCAAAAAAAAAAAAAAAAAGACACAAAAAGAACAGTTCTCATTGGCCCCGTTCATTGAATTCAGTCACAAATAAGTAAACTAAGGGGCAACTTGCAAGGTGTTGTTCCTATGGAAGGGTCTTCCACATTTTCTGGGGGAAGTGCTGTTGCAATCCCATTATAAGAAAAACTAGTTAGAGATAATAAACCGTGAGGTGTAAGTAGCTGCGATTCAATAGACAGTGCACATGTTCCTTATTATTACAGCTCAGATTTTTCAGGCATTATGGTAAGTTTGCTGCCATTTTAGGAAGGATTTAAAGGATTTCATTAATAATAGTTTAGATAAGAATTCCTCTTGCATAAAATGGAGTTCTCATTGAAAAGAAGCTGACAAATGTGCATAACCGCATATCAGTCTTATAACATGTAAGGATACACCATCATTTTGCAAATTAGAGCAAATATGTACACTATAGTTAAATAAGTACTTCTGACCTCGACATCTTTTATGAATATTTTTATGTTTTTCAGAAACTCAGTGGTTTACAGGTGCATTTATTCAATGGGGCAGAGATAACTGCTTTATTCTACATAGGTTGCAAAGTATCATTATCAAAGAACACAATTAGCAACAAAAAGCATAATTAGTGAGGAAGAAATGGACACATGTCCACTAGTTAGCAGAGTGCTATACTGCTCTGACCATCAAAGGAGAAGAGCTATTCCCAGATAAATATGTCCTGAGGAATACTTACTTTTCTAGGAAAAAACAACTAATTTGCCAGTGAGGAAAGGCACAACACTGTTTAAGTTCAAACAAGTAACTATCAAAAAAAAAAAGTCTCTTGAGTCTATCCTGCTTTACTGCCTTTTCACAATACCGCTTTAAGCCAAGAACTTATGGAAAGTAGTGAAGTGCATCGGAAACTTAGCCTTGATGGGAGGAATAAGTACACAGAGTTCAAAGTGGCTCCATGGAAAGAAGCAGGATTACCTGTTATATAAAGATATCATGATCCTTTTGTGACCATGGATGCCATCTTTATGCTACTCTTGCTACTTTTGCTACTCTTGCTAGGTCTTGTAAATCCTAGGAGAAAGTAAGCAGCGAGGAAGTAAAAAACGATTATTTGAAGTTGAGCTGAGGGAAGTAAGTAATTAATGGATTAATTCTGTGAGGAAAAGAGGAAATAATACACATATCATCTGCAGTCCTGTAAGAATCAGAAATATAGGCAAACAGAGCTTTGATCATTTCTCTCCCATAATTCAGGCAGCAGGCTGGTCAAATAAGTGATAAATACACCATGAATTATAGCAAGATATGTCAAGCTATGAGCAGAATCATGTCATCATGCAGATCTCTGAAACTGAAAGGGAAAAATAAAATATACCAAGATATTAAAATACCATTTCTGCAATAAAAATGCATATTAGAACATACTTTAAATATTAGTAATACTTGAACTAAACAACCTTACCTCAACTCCCCCCTGCAGTGATTTTGCCATCATACTACATTAGGAGAAAGAAATCCTTTCCAAAGAGTAATCAGCTTAGCTAACCATACACCATTTAAGACTACACAGAACAGAGTATTAGCCATTCAAATTAAATGTGTCCTTTCTGCTTGGCAAGTACCATACAGTTCAAGGTGGACTTGAAAACTGAGAATGGATCTGGGTCAATGTGATCTCAATTGTCATTTTCAATAACCAAAGTACAGCTAGCACCTCCACATGTAACTATCGTGGAAAGGGACAGGGACAAAATGCAATGTTCTGAAACAGTTTTTATAGAAATTATGCTCTGTTTCTGACATGTGTTTGATCTCTGGAGTTGTAGTCTGGTTTAATCATCTACTTTGCCACCTTCCAAAATGAAAGGGTAACAAGTACAAATTGTATCTATAAAATAGCATCACAACTTTATTCTCAATGGCTAAGTATTGAAATGCAAGCATACATTATAAATAGAAAAACAGCTGGCTTGGAGCACATTGCAAGCCACTAACACAGTTGAGGGATTTGAATGACATCATAACCCGTGAGAGCATGTTGCTGGCCAGCTGGTGTTATTTATAATATGCTCATAATTGAGGAAAAATAAAAAGGCAAAACTTAGGTATTACAGAATAAGCAAAGTTGAATTCTCTTTCTTCAAGTGTCATTTAAATTATCAAGAATAATTAGGAAGATTACTGATAAAAAAAAAAGAGAAAATCACTTTATAATTATAACAGAACATTTAAGATTAAAGCCATGGAACAGTTCCTCAGACTAAGCTACTTGTATTACTATATTCATAGCACTGTAGTTTCTGAGAAATGATATTTCTCCAGTGTGGTTGCTAAAGGATCGTGAAGCTATTTTGTCCTATTTACAAGTAATGTTCAACAACCCTTTTATTTTTAGCAAATTAAGAAGTGCCATTTCAGGGTTAATAGCATAGAAGGATGGAGCTTTTAATTGTTACTCAGCATATAGGTGTGCCAAGTTCAATAATGTAAACATGCATAAGAAAACAGAAAGCTGTGTGTGTCTCTATATTACATAAATAAAATGCCTGTGTCTCTATGCATAAATAAAATATGTGTACATGAATATGCAGGTACACATATAGAATAACAATACATTATATACATATATTTGCATGTATTTTAAATACACACACAGAGACATACAGATACACACAGTTATCTGAAAGTTAGCTAGAATACATTTTCTTATTTTTCACGGCAGCATAAGCTTTTTTGTCTGCTAACCCCTCAGTCACTAATGCACATTCTTTTAAAGGGAAAAAAATATGCTTCTGTGCTCTAGTTTTAAAATGCAAAGGTATGATGTTATTTGTCACCATGCCCAAAAAAGTCCTTACTCGGTAACTTTGCCAGAAGAGGGAGAGAGAGAGAAGGCAAATGCTCCCCCAGCTGTTTCCTGTCTACAGTGTCTGTGTAATGTAGATAAATGTGAGGATTTTCTCTAAATCCCTCTTCTGTTTGCTAAATCTCACTGTCACTGCTAAAATCAGAGCAGATAGAGCCTGCGCAATGGAATAAAGTCCTCAATATTGAAATGTGACATTGCTCTCAACATCTCACATCTCTCTGGATTTCTTTTTTCTCATCATTACTGCTAACAAATTCATTTCCAGACTTTGCACTTTTAAGAAGCAATGGAAAAAATCAACAGTCTTTCAACACAATTAGTTAAGTGCTGCTTTTGTGATTTCTTGAAGGTAAATCTTTATTACTATTTCAAATCATTTTTGAGTTTTATTTTACTGTGTATTGTCTGTTTCTGCTTTGGAGAGTATTGTGCACTTTTCAATAACATTATTTTAGAACTGAGAATTATTTATAAATTGCTGAACATGCAATTTTATGTGATCTGGAAAATGGCTGTATGTAATAGTTGCAATTACCTAGATAACTGTAAGGGTAAACTACTGCAGATACATGTCTTAAATTTCACTTCTATTCAGGGAACTTTACGTATTTCAGTTATGTCATTATTAAAGGGTCCAATTACATCATTGTCTATATTGTTAATTAATGCTTCTGAAAACAAGAACTTTTAGCTCTTTTCTGCAGGTGCAGGTTTTTACAGGAATGTGGGCTTTATACACATGTTAAGTTTCTGCAGTTTTAAATACACAGTTACAGATAAAATGTTCATACTTTCACATTGAAACTTTTAAGGCATGTTGTCATTGCAGCAATTTTCTGGCAGCATTGTTTCATTTACTTTTTTTTTTGCTTTCATGTATTAAAAGAAAATGTGAAGTTCAGTTTGTTTTCTACATTAGAACCCAGCTGCAACTCTTGCTGACCTTGCATATTTGTATGGCTTAAGCAATTGTACATTAAGAAAATGGAAATTATCCTATATTTTTTTCTCCAAGTTTTCCCCTTGCAAGGAGGGCTGTTTCAGGAAAGTTTTCATGTTAAGTTTCATGCTGTGATACTAAAATTTCTACTTACTAAAAGAAATTCTCTTTAGATAAATTTGGCTTCAGTAGGTGCATTGACCTCTGTTTCTGTCAATTGGCCCTAGGTCAAGTTTCCACTATCAGCAAAACTATATCCTTCAAGAACTCTTCTTTTTTTTTTTTTTTCTTTTTTTTTCTTCCTTTATGATGATTGCAAGCACACTGTTATGCAGCTGACAATTCTCCTGGTCTAATTGCTTAAGGCCTAATGAATTTTTGTTTATAGTGCCTGACACTTAAGCACATGCATGCCATTCTTTAAGGTGATCCAAAAAAACATGCTTGCAATTGCAATGGATGAAACTATACCCTTAATGTGCAAATGGGCATCTCTTCCAATATTCTTGAATGGCAAAGACACCTTTGTTTTTAAAATGTTGAGCAAGGCATTAAGTGACATTAAAATTAGTATGATAGTTCCTCAGCTGGTGCAGAATGCCCAGATTCCTTAAAATCAAATGGAACATATTGATTTCCACAAGGCTAGGATACTTGCCAGATTCTTTAATCAAAGTCAACAGTATGTAAAGTTTGATCCATTCCAAAGTATGTATGCTTTATTTACATAATAATAACCAGAGAATACTTTTATTACATAATAATTGCATACTTCTAACTCCACTATGCCTTGGTAATTTGATCCAACAGCTATATTTTAAAATGTAATTTTAACCAAACTCTTTTCTGTAGCATGTATTTTCCATGAAAACACTGCTCAAGATATTTATAATTACTGTAAATGCTATTAAACAGTGACCAAGCATGTGAAGAATTCTTATGTACAACTTGTGCCAACTGAGAGTTTGTTAGAATAAGGGTACTTATGAAGAAAACTTAAGATGTAAAAGAAATATAGAGTGTTCATATGTGACATTCTTTTGTGGTGCCACTCTTCTGGACTATTAAAAGAGGAATGCAGCAAAAGCTGGTTATTTTACTAAGAAAAAAGAGGAAATTCCAGCTGTGAAAATATGGTCAGTCATTCTATGCAACTAAAAGAAGTGCTTAACCAGGCTCATCCTGAACCTGTATTCAATTTCCAAATGTAATTAGATGCTTCAGTAAACCCCACCCACACGCCAATGCATTTTTTTTTAAACTCTCAACTTTCTAGGCAAAGTGGGGACACTGTAAGCACCCTATGTGTTTGTAAAGAACCTGAGGCCATACTGGGTTACATCTTTGTATTTTCTTAAGAATATTCCCCTCAGACTTAAATGGGAACTTTGATCTTATCACCAAGATATTGAATTAGCTAGTGTTACACTTAATTAAAATGATGAAGTAAAGTTAAAGTCTTAATTCATGTTTTGGCATTAGCTTTGATGAAACAGCACTTATTTCTTTTTTAAATATAATTGATTGGTCCCTAGAAACAAATGAGTCTCTTCTCCCCAAAGTTTTCACTTGTTTGCAAGTTCTTAACTGTTTTTAAATTTGGGGATAAAGTGTAGAAATTCTCTGTGGTTTATACTGTGCAGTTTTTTTGGCTTCCACTAAAGGAAAAACAGTGGAGAATCTGTCTTGTCCTAGTTCAGTGCTGATATTTATCTTAAAATGTAACCCAGCTGAAAAGTCTAAAAAAAATACAAAATTGTTAAATGTCTAAGATTTATGTTTATTTCTGGCTCAAATGTTATACAAGAACAAACTGTTAAATACATAATGTTCTTACATTTATAATGTTTTTTAGCCTCCCGAGGCTGTGTGTCAAACAGCTTTCTGCTTTACCTCTTCAGAACTAGGAACAGGGAACCATCTTAAACTGCAGGTGCATCACATTCATCTTAGAAAATCAAAAATATGGCAAGGGAAAAAAGAAAGTGATGTTGTTAAAATATGGAAATATTACAGGAAGTAATGCCTTATGTTATCATCATTCATTTATAATCTGATCTTCCTCCATCTGCCATTGAAGTCATGTCCATGCATTAATGCTTGTTGGCTTTTCCATTGTAAAGTTGGCTAAAGACTCCTGTGAATGGGAAAATAATTATTCTATCTCTTTATGATATATCATGGGATTCAGATTTGCTCATTATTTTCACAGTAGAAATATGATCAGAAAAAAAGAAAGAAAAAGGAGGGGAGGCAGTATATTCTTACTTATTTACTGATTTTTCACCTATTCAGCTCTGATTTAAGTTGAAGTAGGGGACTTATCCACAAAGTGCTAAGGTCCCTTGGCAAGAAAAAAAGGCATTCTTAAAAATTATTGACTTAAACTAGAAAAGACTCAGTATCACCATGGCTCAGATCCAACATGAGTAGATAACAAAAAATTTCACCATTTTCAAAAGTTCAATGAAAAATATGAGGGAATGGCCCCTGAAACCTTGAAACAAGCATGAGGGAAGATTTTTACTCTCATTTTTACTCATTTTACTCCAATTACTTGTATTTGTCTACTAATAAAAAAACAGCTTTAAGTCAAGGCTAATTGTACATGTGAAAAGGATTTGTAACTTCTCACCTGCAGGAGTACTAACCCTCACTTTGAAACAGAATCAAATTATATGTTGATTTTTATCTTTTGAAACTAACATTTTTGTTAAGTGATCTACCAAATCAGCTCAAAATATTCATTTAGCCCCTGCCTCACTGCTCCGTAATGCAACATGTTTTCCTACTATGTTAATAAGTGTCCAACAAAAATGCTATCTTCTTTGGCATACTTGTCATAACGTTGATTGATATAAATAGACAAAAAAAAAGGACAAGCAGAATAGTTCAGATTTATACCCCTAGAACCCCTTCTTTAGCCATATGTCTGAGAGAAAAATTAGTTTGTATACAAATGTAGGAAAGAAAACAATCATTATCTGAACTAAATGAATATAATAGAGATCAGTGAGTCATACTTCCACTAAACACAAATGCAAATCATTACCACTTTTACAAGACATCCCTTTAATTTCTTGAATTCTTCCAATTGTTATCTGCCTAGGAACAGAAGGCCTGAAGGAAATTCCTGAATCGACGAATCTCGTCTCCTACTTTGGAAGGTGCCACATCAGCTGCACCATAACTTTATCAAGCTCTACTTTAAAGCTTTTCTGGTTTTCTCCATCTGTTTCCAAGTGTTTTGGGTTTAAACAGCTCTTCTCTGTCATAAGTAACCTTTAATTTTCTCAGTATATTAGCAGACAGCAGTCATGTTCCCTCTTAGCCTACTTGTTCTCAGACAAAACAATTCAAGGTTGTCTAGTCTTCCTAACCCTAACTATTCTGGCCTTTCCAAGTAAGAACCATAAATCATGATCCGCTTCTAGGAGGTTCCTTAACTACATGTGAACGAGAAGCAGGAATATTCACTAGAGGAAGTCATCAGTTTACAAAATGCATGGAATATGTAGAGTGGCAATATTACTGTGAGACCTTTCCTGATGTTGTGGTTATTCTTGTTTAACAAATTACACTACGCACGCATTCTCAGCTCACAAGGGTGCAGTATCTCATTTTATTTAGGACTCTGCTGGGAAACTCTGACACAGTACTCTTGCTTCTTTGGCAGGTGAAGATGCACACTGTGTCCTACATTCATTTCTTCTACCTTGGCCTGTGTTTGCTTACCTTAACCAGTTCTGCTGCTGCTGGCCCAGAGACGCTTTGTGGTGCTGAGCTGGTTGATGCTCTTCAGTTCGTATGTGGAGACAGAGGCTTTTACTTCAGTAAGTCAACTCTTTCTTTCATATAACTGCTAAACTTCTCCTTGTAGACTTGGGGTTTGCAACTGCTCTAAGCAAGAGCAAAATATAATCAAACCAGGCTTCAAAGTATTACTACTATTCTCTCTCTGAGATGTCCATATTTGCACTGAAAATGAAGTCCTAACAAATCATAGAGTTGTGCCTGTGTTCAGCCTCTCCACGGTTTTAATGAAATTTCCTTTTCAAATATGTTATTGTTTTTAACTACTTCCCAGCTGTTGCTATTCCACCTGCTCTACTACAACTTTCTCCTGGACAGACACTAAAATTAAGGGAATGACTGGACATGCTTAGACCCAAGATATTCATGTGGCAGTACCTCATGTACCTGTTATGTCAGACTACTTGTAAACAGCTTAAGTATGCACTGTATCATATCAAAAACACGATAAGATTCAACATCTGTTTTGAAAAAAGAATATCTGGAAGACAGCAAGTAGAATGTTATAGCATCCAAGTGTCCACATGCTACATCAGTTAAGTACAGGTGAAGGAAAATTCATTCATGGTGAGATAATAAGGAATAATCCCAGAGCAGAAAATAAACAAAATTAAGTCTGTAACAACATGAATATATTAGTATTTGAACAACATTTTAGAGCAAGACCTACACCATGGGTGTGAACATAAGGACGATTTTCCTTTGCTGTGTTTTAAATTGTGCAAAGCTGGAGCAATTAGATGAATTAACTCTTTTATCTTAGTACGTTCTAACAAGCGGTGTCAAGATCAAGAAGTACAGAACATGTAAATAATAGAACTCTATTTCTAATTTTCAGCTATTTGCTACTCAAATATCATGAAGTTAATGAAGCTTTTAGTTGGGAATATATTCATTCTTTAAGACACGTTAAAACATGCTAGAACTTGTGTGATCAGAGCTTCTAAAACTAGTGTTTACCCTGTATAATAATGTGTCCCAGGTTATTCTTGTTTGAAGTTACCTTTCTTTTATGCCCTCAGTTGTCTTTCTAAAGAGGAATGTAACTAAAAAGAAGATCAGGCTAGTGAGGCTATAAAGACAAATATTTACCTAAACATTCTTTTCTATTTATTTCTGTGGTTTTTTTTCTATGTCTAATTTTTTTAAAACATTTGTAATGCTCTTTTTATCCTAATAATTCTTGCCTTCTAAGGTATCATTTTTCTTTTTCTGCTTGGGTTCTCCTCCTATCATCCCTTTTCATTTTTCTTCACAGAGAAAGATTTTTTCCTTGCTTGTTATAAAATAGAATCACAGAAATCCACACTTTTGCATCTTTATTTTGATGAATAGCTAGATTTCCTCTACATGCAAGTTGCTGTCCTCTTCACTATCTTTTTGGCACTTTCAATTAAACATCATTCTTCCGAAACTCAGAGTCTTAGTTTTGTATATGCTCAGTAGTTCATCAGAAAACCCTTAATTCTGTATTTAATACTTCACCTATCGCTAATCCAATCTGTTTGTTTAATTTAGCATGCTGGTGCTTAGTAATACTAAAATATTGGGATCTCTCTTCAGGACTTTAAATGTTTCTAACAATTATCTGATGTTCATTTGAACACTAAAATCTGTTATATTCAGCAGCAGCTGAGTTACACTTAAGGGGTTATTTCAGTGCCATGCAAATACTTACTTTTATATGGCTGGCATGGATGAGATGCCCTTTCCTGAAAGGCCTATCTATCTATCTCCCTTTCTTATTCCTACATGAGAAAACAATGAGACAATAAGCTATATCCATAGAACACTGTAGCAACCTTTTTATTTTTTGACTGTGCTATTGTTTTTACTAAACTTAAACATATTTTTGGTTATTTCTCTTTGGTACAATGTTTGCTACTTGTGTGTGAAATTATCACAATTGCCTACCAATGTAGTTGGCTGCAACTACAAGTCATACCTAAAGTTATATGTCTTCTTTGTTTTCCTTAAGGTAAAAAAACTGTGTAACTGTTTTCCTTAAGTTAAAAAAACTGTGTAACTTGCTAGTCACCAGCAATAAATGAGCTTGATTTCAAAACCTAAGATATTTTAAAGTTAAACAATTTGTTCCAAATTTCTACATTCCCTAAACTAGATTAGCCTTTCTTAAAAATACAAGCATGGATTTTGGAAGTTTTAAATGAGCTCATCAGCTGCACAGTCTTGACTTGTGTCTGCCATCAGTATAGACTCCCTCTCTGGTTTCCTTTATTGTATGTTTGCATTTTCACTTTTCACCTAAAATTAATATAACTGTTGACCCAACTGTATGAAAACTAAGTGTAAGCAAGAACCCATAAATTGTCCCAAGCTCATTCAGTATCCTTGGAATACTCTGTCTGATCAGAGTTATTTTTCTGTTTTGTAGTCTCATCAAGGATTTATTAATCAACGATCACCTGATTTCAGAAAGACTTAAACTGTTGTAATTGCAGTCAACAAACGGCAATTTCAACATTCACTGGAATTTTATGCAGTTAATACATGGGTCTTAGGTGCTAAGTAGTGTATTGCATATGTGACCCAACTTGTGATTCATGAGCAATTAAATCTGTCTTAGTCTACTGTTATTTGTTGATATTTAATGTAAAATATAAAACCGTAGGAAAAAGTAAGTCCAGTAACACTTTTAAAATATCCTGAGATCTTGAACCTCATATCAAATAAAATATTGCAACATATATAAACTAAAAATATAATATTGCAACATATTGGGCATGGTCCTGTGCCACGTGCTCTAGGGGACCCTGCGTGTGCAGGGTGGTTGGACTAGATGATCTCTAGATCCCTTCCAACCCTAGTGATTCTATAATTCTATGATTATTGTTTAAAATGCTATTCCATTTCACTGTACTTTTTAAGGAGGCCATATCATTTACAGAGGTAAAAATCCAGTGAACTCTTTTTCTTTTACTGTGAAATGAATGTCAGTTCCAATTGTATTGTAAGTCTCCTATTCTCACATTCTTGTTCCTTTATAAAAAGTATAATCGGAGGTTATGTTTGCCTTTAATTTGCTCAGGAAATAATTGTGAGGGAAGTTTTATTCTTCCATCATGCTGTATTTCACTAGAGACCTCAAATATAAAGAATATCTTTTGACTGAGGTGGAACTCCTGGTTCAGATTCAAGGTCAAAACTTCTAAATATTCCTTGGGAGTTGTGGGTGGAAATGAAGATAGAACTGTGTTATTTTCTGCTGAAATTCTGCATTCGACAACCACAAGGCTAGCTACAGCTAGAAATGGAAAAAAATCCTTTATCATCTAGCTTATGCTGCTTGCAAAAACTGACTTCCTAGTTATAAAAGGAAATTCTTCACAGCTTTTGAAAGGAACAGCAACTACTTACCACACACAAAGAAAAATATTGACCTCAAGGGGAAGTCAGAAGCTTTTTCTAAAACTTTCTTTCTTCATGAGGTAGACTGGCAAAGAGCTTTTCCTTTCCTTTCCTTTTTTTTTTTTTTTTTTTGGCGGGGGTGGGGAATGATGCCACAAGAATCCCAGTACCTGTGCATCTACTTTTTTCCCTGGTTTCATGTAATCCCAGCCAGCACTAGCTACTTCTTGGACAGCTTTTACTCTCCTATGATTCACCAGGGCAGATATAATACACCACCTTGCATTTAGCAACCTTATGTTTTTCTTTAGCATGATTTCTGCCACTGAAGTACCTGCTGTGTTATGTTAGGAGAAACCAACAAAGCAGGAATCTGGCCACAGTTTTCTATTCCTTCCAAATGAACCTCTGGAAGAAAACAAGCAGCTATAGTTTGACGTAACTGTCTTCAGTTAATCCTTCTCCAGTTTCAAAAATCTAGATTTAACAGTCTTGAAGCCTGCCATGTTCAGTTGACTGTTAATGCCTAGAAATATCTATCATGCCACTACAAAACTATGCTGAGGGCAGAAACTATAGGTAAGACAGAAAGGGCAAGTTGCAGAACACTTACAGAAGTATTAGCCTGGAAGGGGGAAATTTTTACTTGAAATACTCTAGTCCTATCACAAGATTTACTTTGTAGATTACTCAGAAAAGGAGACTGTTTCATTTCTTCTTTCCAGTTTGATGGACCATTTTAGCTCACTCTATGTCAGTAACATGAATAAGGAGAGCAATTGTGGTTTGCTCTATAGACAAAATGCTATCTTCTTTTTGATCCAGCTTTTGCTCCTTTAAAAATATATGCCTTTCTTTTCCAATAAACAGACACTAATTCAGTTAACAAACAAGTTATTGCCAATAAAAAATAGCCTTATTATAACTGTCCATAGACTATTTTGCTCTTTCCAGTTTCTAAAGACTAAATTGGATGGCAAATAGTATCTGAGATCATGGTACAGGGTATCAATTTCATTAAGTTATAAAACCAGGGGACTGTCAATCTTAAGTGAATCTTCTGAAGCATTGCTTGCACAGAACACAAGGATCCAAATTTAGGGACGTGACACAGTGACTGATACTCTTCAGGGCACAGAGAATGACCTAGTATGAATGACCTCATACCCAAGAATGAATCCTACAACACACAAAGGTTTTACTAGTATACAGCCCTTATGATCCATGTGTTAAATGCTTTGTAGAGAATCATTACAAATTTTTACAGCTTATTTTTCCCACTAAGACTATCAGAATTATCCTTAGCAATATCCTTAACTCTGAGCATAAGAATATTGGGTTATAATCACCAAAAAAACAGGAAGAGACAAATTTTTGGTAATCAGATCTGTCATCATATCTCATTGCTCTGTAGAACCAAAGTATAAATGGAGGAATCACTGCCTTACAGAAGAGGAAATTAAGGGCTTAGCAACAGGCAATTGTGTTTTGCTTCTTCCATTCCCTTTTAGTTTAACAGCTTCTCGTTTACATCAGGAAGTCTGCTTTTAAGATGTTTTTAAGGTTTCTAGGCCTGTCAAATCTATCAACATAATTACAATAGGAGGAATTGCATTCAATTCTTTAACTACTTCATACCTGTAGGGACTATGAGTCATTAGCTCCTCTGTGTGTCCTTGACTGAAAGCAATACTATATTATAAGCCCAGGAAAGGAAGGCTGAAAAGCTGAGGTGGCCTGTGATGTTAGTGCAAAACTTTGAGAAGAAATTCTGGTCATCTTGGCTATGTCCACACTCAAACTAGGAGATTGGTTTTCAGTTTCTTGTTCTGACTGCATGCCCCATTTAAGCCAAACTCCATAGCAAGGAGAGACCTGAGTGTATTTCTCCACATTTATCTGCAGGTTCCTTACTTCTTCCAGATAAGCTACCTGTAACTGCAAGCTAGCCTAGGGGCAAAATGCCCCCAGGGTCATTGCTCAGGACTGTTGACGTAATGATTGATACATCTCAGTAAAACAAAGGACTCCTGTGGCTTCAGGAGTGAAATCAATGTAAAATCAACAGTACCTGATGAACAATAGAATAGTGTGCACTGTTGCCCTTCTAGAAATCATTGAGGAAATTCTTCAAAAATAAGCCAGTTCCTGAAAGAATTTTGCACTTTTTTTTTTTTTTTTACACATTAAGAAGGGCTAGGGAATGCACATAAAGGCTTATCTTAATCTGCTGAGGTTAATATTCCTAAGGTACCTCTAATCACAGAGTATGAAGTTCCTCCAGAGGATGATTCAGGCACCATGTTAGGCTCCTGAATCATCTTCTAGAAAAGCCTGTTTCTCTCCATGGACTACAGAGGGAGCCTGGGACAATTTAGCCTGTAAAACAGACTGAAGTTGGACTCTAAAACAACTCCCTTCTGCAACTACTTGTCCACAAGATTTTTATAGTTTTCCAACCAGTTTGCTTTTCATTAGGTGGGACCACAGTAGTAATGATAATTATGAAGAGATTTGGAGCAAACCGTTAATCAAAAGTCCCCAGTACCAAAACCAAATGAATACAATTTCTCTATAAGTT
The DNA here is from genome assembly GCA_032275445.1 of Crypturellus soui. Classification (NCBI taxonomy): domain Eukaryota; kingdom Metazoa; phylum Chordata; class Aves; order Tinamiformes; family Tinamidae; genus Crypturellus; species Crypturellus soui. The sequence goes on along the minus strand of JAUBNY010000429.1, from coordinate 2,748,951 downwards.
CAATATACATGCACAAAGATTAGCTGTTTGACCTGAGAGAGGGCAATGCATTCTGTGGTGTTTGCTGTTATCTGTGCACTAGAACAAATTCTGAATTTAGCAAAAAGCTGTCATTTGATATCTGAGTACTTAACTGCAATAAGTATATGGGTATTTAATACATTGTTTAGTTTCATGTTGACTAAATTCACTTAAAGAAGCTCTTGGCAAGATCAGCATTAATTCTTGGCATGGATGCTTCTCTTTCTTGTTCACTGAACCTCAAAGACCAAGAAAACCCTTCCCTGATATCAGCTCTGGCATTTTCTTAATACAATTGCCCCAAACCCTTACATATGGACTCTTTCCTTTGTCCTGATATTAGTAATGGCTTTGTAATATCTGAACAGCAGCAAAAGTCACAAAGTTAATTATTCAATTGACAAGACTGATGAAGTCTCTTAATTAAAACTTTCTGCTTTATTTACTTGAGCATCTAGAGCAATCTATATGGAGTATTCATTCAAAGAAACAAATTTATATAGCCATTTCTCTAAAGCTTATTTTGTGCTTCAAATATTATGCATCTGTTTCAAACCCTCTCTTCACCAAAAATCAAGTGGAGACTTTAAGCAGAGTTCATTTTAGAGCTTTGCTGGACAATAATGGACTTTAAAATGTTTGTTTAACAATATCTAAATGTAAACATTTCCCTGAGATACAAGTTTAATTGTTCAAAAATAGGACAGCATATGAAAAGAATAATGGACAGCTGAAACAGTCCTAAGTTGCGTTAGCAAAAGCACTGCCAGCAGATCAGGGGCAGTAACCCTCCCGCTCAGCCACATCAGGAGTACTGGGTCCAGTTCTGGGCTCACCAGGATGGAAGACATGGAGCTACTGGAGCAAGCCCAGCAGAGGCCTACCAAGACTGACCTCTCACATGAGGAAAGGCCTAGCGAACTGAGGCTGTTCAGCCTAAGGGCAATCTTATCAATGTGTATTAGTATCTAAGGGGAAGGTGTAAAGAGGATGGGGCAAAATTCGCAGTGGTGCCCAGTGATAGGACAAGAGGCAACAAGAGGCAACACACTGGTACACAGGAAATTCCATCTGAACCTGAAATGAAAGATGAAGTTATGGCTATGGCCATGAAAAGACAAGTACATTCTAAACTAGCTTTGATGGTTGTGTGATAATGGTTTGGAGCAGGCAGTTGTTCTTCAGAATTGCAATAACTATACTGAAACATTCTTTTAACAATCAGCCCCATCAAAATGACCAGATCAGAGCTTCTAACACAATTTTTATTATAATTCTTTTGTAACTCTTAATTGATTAAGTTACATGAAAGATAATAAGAATATCTATTTTAGGTTAGCATGGCATTGAATCATACCTTGAAAGTCCTGTAGAAAATACAAGGCAATAATTCGTTTCCACATCCCTGAATTCCTGAATTACTAGTCAACAGGTCTTCCATGAAAAAAAACTTAGTTTTTCCTACGTATTTCAAGTTTTATGCTTCTTTCCATTAAAGTTTCCAGCCTTTCACAGACATATTTAGTTTGGCAGGAAGAATCTGGTGACTCATATACTGAAGAGATTTGAGAGCAAGCTACTGAAAATGTATCTAATTTCTCCTTGTGTAATTTGGGAGCAAGCTACTGATAGTATGTCTAATTTTCCTAGTTTAATCAGATGTATTATTGGCAAATATATGTCCTGAATAAAAGCCATATTTATTCCTAAAATATATAGCTAAGATTAAACACCATACACATTTGCTTTTAGAATGCTCCTAGCTTTTTCTAATTGCTTCTGGCATTATACTCTAAATCAATGGGGCACTGAATGAAAATATAATAATTTGCATTATATTTAGGATTTAATATTAATGTATATTTAGGATTTAGTATTAATATTAGGATTTAATAATATTAAAGAAGTGGTGATGCTTTTTTTTTTTCCAAGTGTGATTTTTTTTTCAAAGGAGGATAGAGGTGCATGGCAAAATAGGTGATGTTATTCCTCCATGATTCATATGGAGGATAAATGTACTAGAAAAGTTTTCACTTGTATTTTGCATTGATGATTGTATTATTTCCTTCACCTATTTTCAGACAAAAAGACGTCTACATTCAGTTCTTTTATAGACAGACAGTCTGTGATGAGCTTGTATCATATTCCTTTATTCACATACCAACTGACCTGTACAGGATGAAGAAGACTAAACAGAGGTTGATCCAATACACACAAGGAGATTGTGGTTCAGATTTATGCCATCTACTTTTAGGCACTTAAATCAAACGTCTCAGCTAAGAGCCTACTAATTTAAGCTCATACTACAGTCAGTAAAAGGAATTAGAAACTTTCAGAGCTGTCTTTAAGTACTGAATATCCATTAGGACATTTTTCTTTTTTCACTGATTGTATAAGCAGTCTACAGCAATTGGACACTTAAACTGGTCCCAGAGTTAAGTGCCTAAATTTTGGTGGGATGAATCTGTTATAAACCACATGTCAGTGAACTCCCATGTGGAGATAAGGATGCAGTCTTATTTCAAATCAAAGCAAATCTAAGCTTATCCTAGCTGCCATGATACAAGACAATTCAGCAAAGACCCAGTGCACTGTGGAAGTATCATCACTTAGTCTTATTCCTTTCACCTTCTTTGCGAATTGCTAGGACTTTAGTCTAAGTGTGAATTCTGTTGGATAACAGACTCCCTACTAATACAACGAAAGCAGAAGGGGAAGGCTATCTATCTTTTTTTTCTTGATATAATTCATGGAATACTGCCATAATAAGTAATATACCTGCCATAATAAGTAACGTTCCCTAATATTTTTATTCTTGCATAATGAGAAAAGTATACTTGCCCATGCCTAAATATCAAGCTAATTTTTTACATTACCATTCACACTCATTAATTTCTAGCCCTATCAATATACATGGCTCACTAGTTTTCTAAGAAATGGAAACAATAATAAAATTCAAAAAAAAGTGGCACCTAAATATGACACAGTAGTTTATCATGAGGTACTGAGAGGTATGATTGATTTTTAAAAGACTTGTGGAATTTCACTTCTATTCAAAGATACAGTCATTTCAAAAAGTGAAGACGTAAACATAATAGGGTCATTCAAAAATGGTAGTACACTTTTGTGTAAAATTTGACTACCTTTCTTTTTGAAAATATTGTAATAATATAGTGCAATTACCGCTGTAATGGCTTTACATCAACTACTATAACTTTTGTTACATAGTGAATTCATTTCAGTTTTTGAAGGAGTAGGGATTATACCATAAAAGATCATTGATATTTTTCTGATATCACTAAGGTGAAAGCTAACAAAATGAGCAGAAGTTTTAACTGGTGATAGTCTTACTATTTGTAGATCTTTTCAAATATAAATTGATACTCTGAAATTAAACAGATACAGGGCCCAGCTGTGAAAATAGATTTAAATTTCCATTTTTCTTTCTAGGATATTAATAAAGGAGAAAAGAGTAAGAACCTATTCAATCATTGATACTAAATTCATAGCCTTGTCCAAGAGCTTTTCTGCTTTGCATCCAATCAAGAGTCCATGGATGCTATTCCAAGGTTATCTGTTAACTGCAACTGGCTTTGGCTCAATCCACTGAGGATAATATGAGCTAATTTGAGGAATTCTCCATGTTCACTAGAGAAAATAATTACCTCTTATCATTGATTTTCCTAGGTCTTTTGGCCATAAGTATCACTGTGCCACGAATATTTTCCCTTGACTTCATTCCCACTGGTTTCTAACCAGTCATCTGTTTTTCCAAAGAATTATTAGCTGAACTTCCAATATTTTTCCTCTCTGTATTATAAATATAGCAAAGAGGGTTTATCTTGTGCAATTAGTAGATACTATTTGTGCCTGAATTGGAAGGCACAATTAAATACACATTAAAAATGCACCCATTCTTCATGTCCATTCAAACCAACATGAAGGGCTTGGATTGTACTGTTTGTATTTCACGTACACTTACCAATCATGTATGGCATAAAATACTGAAAAATACCAATTCTTCAGACTTCAGTAAAGCTGAAGTGCCTAAATTGCCCTAACTTTTGTGGCAGCCAGGTGCATACATTAAAAAAAAAAAAAAAAAAAGAGGCCTAGCTTTTTTTCGAGGGGTCATTCTACTTCCAAAAATGTGTATAAGTCTCAGGGAAAGTCAATGAGACCTAAGAGGCTCCTAAAGTCATACGGGGCAGATTTCCAGTGGATTTTAGGCACTGAAGAGGCAGATGGACACCCAAGAGATTTCCAAAAGCAATCATGTACCTAATTTGCATTCAAATCAATGACAGAGAGTCCTTGGGAATCATTCCCTATGCCATATCTATGTTTTTAGTAGCCTTAGTACCTCTGGAAATAGGAGTCAGGATCCTTAGCTATTCCTCAAAATTTTGTTTATGGGCCTTAATGAGTGCTTGTGAAAATCTATCACCATTAAAGCTCTTTAAGATAAGAATTGGCATAATGACTTGGCTTCCTCTCTGACGTGAAACATACTAATACGCTTAGTATGAAATCTCCTTACTTCTAGCATAAATGTGTGAGGCATCAGATGAAAGCTAATAATTTCCCAAGTGAGCTAAAAATAATGAAGTCTGAATTTGAATAAATATTATAAGAGGCATTTTGAAACAGACAGTGGTTCATAAGGACTGTGAATTCTACCTTTCCATTAACTTCATTTGCAAGATGTCAAAGCCTAAATAAGTACCACGAACAATAAAAACTTAGCAGGAGAAAACCAAAAATCACTGCATAAAGCTGGATACAATGAATATCTTATATATATATATATATATGTCTTCTACATCGAAAAGTATAACTAAAAATACCTCAAAAGTGTTTAGGGGTTATGTCTATAAGATGTTTTATTTTGGAGGTTCATGTATAATGTGAACAGACTAATAGGAACTGCCTCCAATGCAATTAGCACCCAAAACTGCATTAGTTCTAAATGCATTGCAATGTTAAAAGTGAGAGAATCTTCAGGTTTTATGCAAAAGTATTAGTTTGTGTGATTCCAAATAATGCAGGGACCCATGAATTAAATGCCTAATGAAAGATCTACTTACTGAAACTGTGTATTTCATTAACCTACGTGGACCTAAGAATCTCTTAAGAATAGCCAATGCTAGCCCTAATTTTGTTACTTTATATAATCACAGGCAAATCAATTTTTACATTATGATAGTTTGTCATTAAATGACTACAGTCTTTTTAATAAAAATGTCATCTGTAGCTTACCAAAGATGAAGGCTGCCTGGGAGAAGGAACAAGTCATTCAGATATTTATTGTCTCTATAATGTAAGATGTCGTGTCATGCCTTATTGACTTCTAAGATCCAAATACTGCAGACAGTAAAGAATTGGTATTTTTCTCATAAACTCTTCTAGAGTGTTCATCACTGAAGTATTTGATTGCAGCACTCAGACAAATACATTATATCCTACAATTTCTTAGGAAATTACCCTTTCTCAGAGCATTCATAAGTATTTTGCCGTAATAATTGCCTATCCAATCTAGATGGGAAAGATTCATTTTGCAAAGTAATTTTAACATTTCTGCTAATACTCTATGTATTAAAAAATAGGATACAAATGTCAGCTAATTAAACCTAGAAATATAGTTAAATAGTATTATCGCTTTTCACAGGGGAAATTGAAGCCAAAAGGCAAAAGGAGATTTTATAATATGTGGCTGTAAATGGACTGCTCATTTCAAAACATCTTCAATATACGCCCTATCCTACGTAAGTTAATAAAGCACTTTTGACAGGAGAGCTGCAATCAAAAGCAATTTTTCCACTCTGATGTTCCACTCTTTTTCTTCAAAGCTACACACCTTTCCAAAGAATTATTAGCTTCTTTCTACTTTCATTGGAGCAACAGGAATTACCTCATTCCTGTGAGCTGCAAAACTTCCAAGGCAGGTGTTATGTAGACAGGAGCAAAGCACTGAGCATGAAGAGATGCTACAAGTAGCTGGTGATAAATAGAATTCAATAGGGAATCTTTGACAATTTTAACTTAAAGAAATGTCCTGATCTATTTAGATTAAAAGCAATTAAGAAAAAACACTAAATCTTTTATTTTCCTTTTCAGCTAACTTAGGAGCTAATTAAATGTGGTTAAGAAAGGCCCTACATGTGTTCGCAGGGTTCAACAACGTGCTGTGGTTGTGTAAACATCTCTCAATGCTGGGTGCTCAGCCTAGAGCTGGAATAAGTAAGTCTCCAGCTTGAGCAATGACCACATAATTTAGGCTTATCCACTCATGGCTGCTATATTGAAACTACCAACAGGATGTCAAATAGTTCAAATAATTTTGTGATGTGACTGCTAGCAGAGAACTCCAGTTCATTTCTCAACAGTCACTATGTAAAATTAATGAAAATAATGTTTTTCACTAACCCAGTTTGTTGGCAATGGACAATATTCTACAATAACAACAACAAACAAAAAAAAACCTGCTACTTTATATGTCAGTTTGCATTTTTTTCTCCTGTTTTTCCTATTCTGCATGGTTGTGTATCATTTGTATGGCATACTCAGGGAAAAAAAAAAAAACGGTTAGGCAGATAAATAAAACTTTGTGGGCTGAGTCCATATTAACCGTCCTTAACTAGACTTTTCAGACAAAGGAACTGATAACTTCTCCTCTTCCCTTTATTAACATATGTTATCTTTTAAAAAAGTATTCATTTAACTGCTTCCCTATAGTCTCAGGAGATGGAAAACTGTCTAGGAAACTGCGAACTAATTCTGTCTCAATAGGAGACTATTATCTTGCGGAAACAACTATAATCACAGAAAAACTGAGCCTGAAGTATACAGTTGAAATCTACAACTCCCATCACCTCTTATTTTGACTCCATACAGAAAATACACCTTTTCTTTGAATCACCTCTCTCTTCAATTTGTATTGCATCCTTGTGCCATTTTTAAAAGAGTCATAATGGTATTTTAAAGTACAGCTTTGAGTTTATTTTAGACACATTTAAACTACAGTAATTTAGCTGACGGCTGTTTGATTTCAGCACAGCCAGTGAGAAAGCAAGCAATCCAATGACCTCAAGTTCACAGAGATTTCTGGAAAACAAAAACAAGCACTTGGAAGGCCACTGCTTTAACACATAGAGAAATATATCGAATACTTTCAAAGATATAAAATTCTTAGAACTGTTGGACAGGCTTCTGTGTGTGAACTCTCCTGTCCAAGTGGCATTGCTAAATACCACGACTCCAATCAGAAGGCTGACATCATGTTGTTGTGTAACTCATAACCATAGCAATGTCACTTTTTAAAATGCATTATATACGCGTTCAGCAGCTTAAAATTTCGATAGTCTCAGATGTTAAATGCAGCACAGTTCAGGATTCACAATTTTGAAATATAAGTTCTTTATATTTTTTGGAAGGAGGAAATAGAACATAAAGCTTTGGAAGCCAACGCTAACACTGGGAACTTGAAAACGGACCCAGGTTTCATCACCAGTATAGCTGATGGTGATATAGATTGGACCTCCTAAATGGAGCTCCCAGGTTGCTGAGTAAATGGTCTACCTGGCAGGTCACGTTAGCATGATGTAGGTCACGTGCAATGACTATAAGCAATAGAGAAGAGCACGTAAAAGAAACTGGGAGTGTAATCCTCCTCTCTCTTTCTTCAAAGCTTCACCTTTCCAAAGAATCATCAGCTTCTTTCTGCTTTTGTTGGAGCAACAGGAATTACCGCATACCTGTGAGGTGCAAAACTTCCAGGGCAGGTGCTGTGCAGAGCAGGAGCAAAGCACCGAGCAGGAGGAGATGCTACTGCCAGGTGGCTGGTAATATACAGAATTCAGTATTGCCAGGAACTACCAAAGAGAAGAAACATCTATTCTTTGCTGTCTGTAACAGCAAAGGGATAGGGAGCATGTTTTAGGCTACCAGTCCTAGAACACCAGTTCTACACTGCAGCTGTGAATCAGAGATGTGTACCAGACTGGTTGACCCTTCATGTGATCACAGTCACCAGCACAGGGGTAATGAAGCCACTATCATCTTCATAATCCACTGAGGAATCACTAATACTGTTTTTCTGTACAGCTATATAAACTATGAAGTAAAGAATCACCACATCTCTCAGATTACATGCTATTCAATGAGTTATGAGGCTGTGTTTTCACAAGATAGTGGATGATTTGCCGCGTAGTATACCATCCTGAATTTCTCTGGTGAGAAATAACAAAATCACTGTCTAGTCTTTCAACACTCAGCACTTATAATTGCCACTTAAAGCACACAAGAATTCTGGACACGGATTACTTACAGCATCAAACACAGTCACTTGCTTTCTTGACATGCCACACAAGATGATGTTCTTGTTGCTAATCAAGTTCTCATATACACAGATTTGTTTATAAATTTTGCGATCATAAAAAGAAATATTGGCATGGAGATGGATAAGTCCAGTAGTACACAATTATGGGTAACACAACCCCTTTGTATACACCCCATGAATCCAGAAATAGGAATTCTGAACTTGAGAAGCCTCATTGGTATAAGCCTTCTCTCACCTTTTAACTTTCAGAGGACACAGTGAGTGCTCTTTTGAACAGGCAGTGGATAAAGAATAAAGCAGCTAGGAGGGCTATGGCTATTTCTAGCTCTGGCAGTAACTAACTTACATAACCTTGAAAAAATCATTTTATCTGTATTTGTCTTACTTTTACCGTGTGTGAAAATGAGGCAACAATGTTTATTCACCTTTTAAATGCTTTTGAAATCCATGGATTCAGGTAACCATTCACATCTATCCAAAACCTACTTTTGTTTAGAAGGTCATCCAGGTAGCTCCACCACCAGTAGAAGGTAGCTCCACATAGTTACAATTTTAAGCAAAATGCCACTTCACCAAAATTAAGGCAATAACACCTCTCGGCACTGAAAGATATTGCTTTTGATTTCAGTAGAAATAGATGTGGGGCTTAATAGATGCTATTTTGAACAAAAAGAATATGTTGAAAAGGGAAACATGGAAAAAACATAACCTTAGTTTGCAATTCATCCCTAATCATGCTCACCTTTTACCTTGATTATAGTTTTCTAATACTTTTCTTCATCTGAAGACTATTGCAGAGCTCCAGTAAACTGCAAGCTCTGTCTTCATGTGCGCTTCAGATTGGTCTGTTCATCAGCCTGGTGCAGGGTTTCAATCTTTATTTTACTTTGGGGTGTAAGTTATGAGTCATCACCATTTCATTTTCTCTGAGCCTCCAGCTCATGTTTTCTCCCTTTCTTCCTGCATGTGTCATAATAACTGAATTGTAACATCCTAGTTAAGAGGTAAAGGCCAGCAGACATCTGCTGGTGACACAGTATTGTGCTCTCACTCTGATTCCCTACACACTCCGCTTTTCACACCACCTTCCTTGTATCCCTTCCACAGTGTGATACAGCCTAGTAAGCAATTTCCTTTCATTCCCCACAACATTCTGCCAACACTAACACAGAGACGAGGCAATAAATCAATACAGTCATCTCATGGAAAAGCCCACTGGCTTTGCAGGCTCTTTCCTAGCTCCCCTTCTATCAGCATTCCACAGGTTAACTAACTTCCCTGTAGTCAGGACCTCCCTGTACGTAGAATATGTGCTACTTCCAGGTCAGTACTATGTTAAGTAACAATAAAGGCTATATTCCTCCAAAGTGCTAAGCAATTTTGACTTGAGAAAACCAGCAGTGAAAAGTCACGTCCTTTCAAACTTAATAGAAACTCTGTTCAGCGGTTTCCAGCATTTCTGGAACGTTATAAAAAAAATCCCCTAGGCTGAGCTTTGAGATTGCCATTATTAATTTAAAGGAGTAAATGCTCTCTGTATTTCTTTTAAAAATAGTCTTTTTTTGTCATTAGAATTGCATGTAGAGGATAAAAAGGTGAGAACTGGCAGCATGAACAGTGTTACAGGGAAGGCAGAAAAATTTCATCTGGAAAAGATGTACCAAAAGAAAACAGAATTTAAGACAGAACATTTAAAAGTTGCTATTGAGGTTCAGTGTTTGGCAGCAACCTTCTCTGAACTAGGACTTTGATTCTTTTGAGGGTAAATCATGTTTGAATCAGGTTTCAAGGACAATTCTCTCTCACAAACATAGCACATGAAGTTGCATCCAGTTTTTCTTGTGGCATCTGACCAGGAAGTTTACTAGCAATTGCACGTCAGTAGTAGCTACACAAGTAGCAGTCTGTAGTCCTGGCTGAAACCTAGAAATCTGCGGGATTTCAGCTTCTAAATCATTTGTGGATCTGATTCTTAATCCACTACATCAACTCCTTCACATTTCTGCAGCATTTTGAATTAAACAAGAAATCAATGCTGTTTGTGTTTCTGTCTTTCCACTGACATCAAATGAAATATATAAACTCCACAAGTCTGTTGTATTGAAGTAGCAAGATTAAATGCTCTGAAGCTGGCATCCTAAAGCAATCCTTCAGTTCTCAATGTTTCCACAGTATCCATCACATGATCCTTGTTTTCTAAGAAGATCCTTGTTTTTTTTTTCTGTTGTTTCCTTTTTTTACTTTGCCTCTTCAACTTTATTCACTAAACACACCACTTTTCAGAGGGTGTCAGATGCTCCTTTCAGTCTCTCTCTTTAAAAGTACCTTCACCAAATTATTTCCTTTTTGTCTTCCCCAAATTCCATCTTCACAACATGGAAGTGTGTGGGTTATTCCTTAAAACCTTTCCAGAGAAGAAGTGGTTACCTTTTATGACAGGGTGGTTATTTTTTAATACAGGCAAAATCACATTGCTTCTAATCTTATTGTCAGAAACAACTCAATGGTTTTAGCTAATCCTTTTTCTCTCTCATTCCTTTACAAGAAAACAAACAAACAAAAAATTGGCAAAAAGGATGCTATGCATAAATACACAAAAACTGAAGCCAAAACAGGTAAGTTGGCTGAAGTTACAACTTTTAGGAACAGGTTGACATTAGAATGTGCCAGACAATCTAAAATTTAGGTGATGCTACCTGCTCCAGACATGAATATCAACAGAAATGTTATGGTATCAGATAGTCATAATTTACACATATGATTACCAGGCTTTCTGTTCTGCTGCTCAGCTATTGATAGTTTTTGGGAATGTTTAGTTTGCTTTTGTACAGTTATTTCATTTTCAAAAACTTACATGTATCCCACGTGCAATAAGGCAACATGAATTACCATGTAGGGATTGGGCGGCCCCTCACTGATTCGGTTTGAGCTATACCACATGCCCTATAGTCCATCCAAAAGAGCTAATCCTTAGTCTTTTGTCTTCTACATCCACTACAAACAACCTCATTCTGTGCCAGATGACTGAGACAATAATGAATGAGTGGTCCATGGAACAGTTTTAGCAATTTCTGTAGAAATGAGTCAAAATGAGTCTGAGCAAGATATGAGGGATGGTGCAATAATGTCTAGTTTCTTCTGAATAAAAACAAAGAACAAGTGTCCTATCACTGACATTTTATCTTTAGCCAGTATGGTGTACAAATGTGAAAATTTACAATGTGAAATAATAAATGAGAAACGTCTGCTCTATTAGGAAACAAATACAGTACTCAATAATTACTACCAGCTTGAGTACTAAAATGGTAACAGCATGTTTGAATTCTTAAGTACTGCGTTTCTTAGCAATTTTACAGTGTATCAGCTTGAAAGACATGCTAGATACTTGCCAGATGTGATACAGTGGTAGAGGAAAACTATAGCAGAGAGACCATTTATCCTTAGATCACCTCTCTCTCTTCCTTTCAAACCAAAGATAAATGACTTCAGAATTTCCTAATGATCTTGCAAGATAAATATTAAAAGTTAGAAGGTCTAGAAATTACTATGTTGAAATAAGTATTATATTTTTTTCATTCTAGTGCTAAGAACATAAACCTTTCCTAAGTCCAGCTTATCAGCACAAAAGACCTAATGCAATGACGTCATCCTGGAGTAGGGGAGAGGATAATCTTCCTCGTTGCTGCATTAGCAAAGAAAGACAAGGAGTTCCGATAAATACACCACCCTTCATGCATAAATGTTTAATTATACCCAGTCCTAAACGCCGTTATACCAGGCAGATGTCACAGATTGTACAAGCCATGCGTTGTTTTCGATATTTCCAGTACCATTGCTTTGTACAGTACAGCAATATGATTTTTCCGTGCTCCATCTCTGCTCTTCACCTTCACTCCACCAGCTGTCACTCCAGTGACATTTCCCAAGCTGAAGCTGACAAAGGGCAGGGCAAAGCTTAAGTGCTTAAGCTGCGGAGATCAGTAGCAATATTTTAAAATATCACATAACACTGTGTTTTGCAGGCAATTTCTAATATTGTTACTTGAATGGACAACAGTGTTTAGCACATAACCAGTTACAGGAAAATGGTTTCAGTTGCTTTAGAAACTGTTAAAATATTACTGAACTACAGGAGATGGATATTTTCTCCTTAAAATTGTTGACTTACTACCATAATATTTCATTTAAAATATAAATTAAGAAAGCCTAAGCAGATAAACACTAAGAAATTTCGGTATGGGCAGCTGAAATACTACTAAGACTGCACAAAAGAGGCCAAAAGTATATTACTTCCTGGTTTGCACATATTCTCTACTAATTTGTTTTTCTCATTCTAGAATTGTAATTACTGGTCCAAATTATCTGTGATTCTGGTCTATAAAAAAAAGGTCAAGAGCAATTATCATAATGGGGAACCTTTCTGCAAGAACTAAGCTTCCTTCTGACTTTTCTACTTCTTGTCTGTTATTTGAGCTACTGTAGTCTAAGATCCAAATACCCTTTAGCACAAGCATTTTTTTCAGTCTGTAAAAAAACTGATCCCCCTTCTAAAATTAAACTAATTCAGCCCTCCAGCAACAGAAGGACAACTTGACACAATTTTCAATAGACCCCCAAATCTTCCCTCAAGACAGCCATTTCAGAGAACATTCAAAACTATCCTTCCAGTTTCCCAGCTGGTTTAGCCATTTTCATGTGTCTATTAACTAAGGAGGGGGTGAATCTCAACTTCTCTTTGCACCAATAAATTTGGTGTCGTCGTCGTTGTCGTTGTTGTTGTTCTTATTGCGTTATGTAGCAGGAAGGAAAGTTATCACCAGCCTCCCTGCCCTGACCATGAGATGACACTACGATTTACGCAGAAAGGGTTTTTGCAGGGCAGAGACACAGCAAGATGGTCCTGTTCCTATGAGGCTATGACTCGTCATAGTCATACCCTCATATTGCAGCATGTTTTCACTGCTCTGACTCCCCCGCACCAACACTTGCCTAAAGAAGGGTGAAGGGGCCCTCTAGTGTAAAAAAGGAGCTGAAGACACGGTCCATATTTTGGATGTCAGTGAACCTGCAAAACCATGAGTGCAAAGCCACGGTCGGGCCCCAGCGTTGCAGCAATGCACAGGAGCCAGCAGCTGCAACAGTTATAGCATCTCCTGGAACATAAAGTGTATATAAATACTTAGGGCTGGTCTGGGTGGGGTTTTACACATAATGCCCCTTCAGGGCTAATGCCATTGTAGCTACAGCACTGCCACTAATTGATAAAGGAAAACCTTGAGAATGGGGCAGAAATAAACTGCAGTTGCTGGCAGTTAAATAATGGGCTTGGATTTTCTAAAGTACAGGAGACCATAAGAACTATTGATAAAAAGCACTTGAAGAAACGAAAGTCTTTCGTTAGACTCAACCTACGGGATTTTTTTTTCTATTAGGTGCCGATCACAAACATACATCCTATAGAGGTCTGTAATATAAATAAAACCCAGAAAAATCCAGTGCTTAAGTCTATTAGCTACTGTTATTGTTTAACTGGAGCAGCTCTATTTCTATATCATATAAATAGATATATCTCTGTCAAAGAAATAAATTTCTATGTAAGCCATCACAGCATTCCACTACTATAAAATTCTCATAATACATGCAGTTAAAGACACAAAAAGCCATGCCATTCTAAAGGCAATATACGCCACAGTAGCACCTGCGGTATGCTCTGAAGACACTGCATAGAAGCTGTTACAGGGAGATCAGTCACACATAGAGACAGAGAGAGGGATTCAGGCTCTACACAGGTTAATAATAATATTTCCTGCATCAAAAATGTTGGTGTGCACATTGTGTCACTAAGCTAAAAAAAATTTGCAAACATGATGCTTATTTTGATTGGCCTTCATTGTCAAAATTATGAGATATATATATTAAATATACTTGGTCTACAAAGTATATTGTTCCTTTAAGTTGTATAGAGAAAACATGATTCAATAAGTTATACCTGTCTTCTTAAAGAATTCAGAGTGAACACAGCTGATTGCATAGAAGTTTAATGGTGCTTAGAATAGAAAGTAAAAACAATTATAAAATTTAAATTGATAACTGCTTAGTTAATCACCTGTTGCCTAACTGCTAGAAGGATATGAAAAGAATACCTAAAATACTGGAATATATTTAGGAAATTCATTAGGTGAGTTCTTAAGTGATACTAGAACACTAGAAGTAATGCATGAGAGGCATAAGCAATAACAGGTGAGGAGAAATTGCAAATAATTATGAGAAATCTCAAGAGAGAAGTAGAATGCTTAGAGAAACATTTTGAAGCCCAGGAAAGAAAGTTTAGGCTCATTGTAGACAAGTGGAATTTCGAAGTTGACTTCATTTTACTTCCCACTAGGATTTCATCCCACTTGAAGACCTGAAACTTTTCTGAATTTCACAAATGGAAGTAATGAGTTTTGCAAAATCAGAGCATCGTTCTGCTTCAGACCACTGAGCTGTAAATCTTGCATGAACAGCCCCTCTCATGAAACTCGCAGGACTCCTCACTTCCGGCCAGGCTGCTCAGCCTCCCTGGGTTATTCTGGCGCCTCCTTTTCTGGCTAGCATAAAGGAGTGCAGAGGAATGCAAAAGGAAAAACAAGGGAAAAAATGAATCCAGCTTTCCCAAACCACAGAAAACTTTCATTTGGTTTCCTTTTTGACCAAAGCTTCAGTGAGAGCAATGGCCATATTTTATCTAAAAATCATTCTGCAGGGAAAGATCAGCTTCGATACAGGAGGACTGAGACAGAAATATATCTGTGTTCATACTCAAAGTATGTGTATTTACTAAAAGTGAGGGAGAACTGTTTTTGGATTGCTAAGAGATCACAACTGTTATAATATTTATTCAGCAGCACTTTTTTTGTGCACTGGAAGGCGAGTCTGAGGAAGCTTGATATAACATAGCCTATTCCACCTTGTAGTGAAACTTGAGTGCCTAAAGACAAACTCAACATGACAATGAGACAAAAAAACAACCTTCTAACTAACTGCAGTGTCTGTGATACCTGAAAACACCTTAACCTCCCCAGGAGACGAGCCCATTCCTTGAATTTTGTGAAAGTAGACTGAAGAAGCAAACAAGAAGATATTACAAGGGCTACAGGTTAACTCATTTGAAATTATTTGTTTTCCATGATTATTTACATCGATACCATTAATATATTTAATTGTAAAGCTTTGGGATAATTAGTTGAAAATATTTATGGTCCCAAAGTCAAACTTTGGGAAACAATACAATATATACAAACATCAGCTTCCTATATGCAACTGGGATTCTTAAGGCCGTGTACTAGTATACTAGATTATTAATTTCAGGTACAGGTGATTAGGTCATTTGTATTTACAGACCTAAATATCTAATGACACAGAACAGAAACATTTGAAAAGTCCCTAATACTAAAGCCTATGTTCCAGTTATATCAGTTATATCCAGTTATAGATACAACCCAGAATATATGCTTACAGATGATCAAAAGTTTTCCTCAGAATCCTCCAGGCTTTGAGATGCATTAGGAATTAAAGAGGTAAAAATTGTAGGTGTTGAAGACTTGAGAATTAAAAATGTCTGTGCTTTTTAATAACCAAAGAAGGAATAGAAGAGATTCTCTAGAAATGCATTTTATAAGAAGTACTTGTCTCTAGCTTGCCTTTTTTTTTCATGTATTTTTTCATTATGCCAGAATAGATATTGGAGTTTCAGTAGTATATTGGAAAATACATGTTTAGAGCTTGAAACAAACCATAGCTTGCTTCACTGTAAGCCTTTTGGTCGTATTTCACAATGAGAGGAAATCTGCATAACTAATAATTCCTTGTTCAAAACATGCAGGCTTAAATCTTTGATCCTTGCAGTCTAGGGCAGGGGATGCCATGATATGCAAAACTACTGGCCCAATGTTGGAATGTTTTTGCAAACTGAAGTATATTTGAGAGTGTTAGCATTTACAGAGTCACTTGAGTAATTGTAGAACTTGGCTGCATGAATAATATAGATGAAAAAATGTCAAGCTTTTCAAGGATAATTATTTATCCTACTTCTTTTTGACTAAATTCCATTCTTTTGCTTAAATCCTCATGGATGCACAAAGCTGAGGCCCAAAAGAAGTCAGTCATGGTCCAGTAAGTGAGATATAGAAGTTCCATAAAGAAGTAGGATGAAAACTTGATTCTCTTCAAATAGCTACTTCAACATGACCACAACCTTTTTAAAGTTTGTAATATCCCTGATTAATCCAAGGACACATCTAATGAAACAAAAGAACAAGATGGCCGAATAAAATAAGACACTGAGAAACATATTTTACTGATGCTGAAGTTCAATCAAGTCTGAAGAAGTCAGAAAGAAAATATTAAGAGAAGTAAATAATTCTGGTTACTTAAAAAAGATTCTTTAAATAAAAATGAATTGCCTTGAAAAGGCCCTAACAATTTAGTAAGTGAGAACTTTGAAAACTATGAGTAGAGAGGGTATTGTCAACCTTGAATAACTAGTTGCTTCCTACTTGCTTTATAAACGAACGTCTGCCCATACCATACCAGATCTGCTTTGATTGTGATTCCCCTGCACCTCTTCGGTAACGGCACTATTCAGCACTGCCTTCCTTTGCTTCATGCTGTTGTCACTAGAACTCTTCCCCTGCAGTATTGCATCTCTGAAGCAGGGAGCAGAGCACCAGTGCAAGTGAAACATTAATCAAGCATAACTGTATTTTAGCTAAGGCTTTGTTTTTATTATGAGATAAAACTCCCTGTCTTGCCCCAGTAGTTTCACCCTCACTCCCTAATGTCTGTGTGTTTCACTTTTTCTTTTAGCTCATTAAACAAGTTTAACAGGAGCACCATGACCTCAGTTAAATGTGTTCTTCCAAGATTATAGTTTTACAAGCACTCCTGACTCAAAATATGATTAAGAGAAGACAGGTATGTGGTTAAGGCATTGGCCTAGTCCTTAGGAGATGCAAATTCAGCTCCTGGTGCTGTCACAGACTTCCCCAGTGCAAAGAATTTATTGACAGATTCTGTAAATGTTACTCAGACTAAGCAGCATCTTTCTCTGCAATGAGCTTTCTTAATTTAGGACAAGATACTGCTTAATGTCAGTGAAGGTAAAAGAACCTGTTTGATAACCATTCTGTCTTAATTCTCCTGACGAATGGAATGGTTAATTTGTCTTTGCTAATCAGGAGCATTGTGTGGTTATTTTCACAAGTGAAAATATCAATCAAAAATTTCCTGGAATATAATTCACATTTAAAATTTTAGTCATAAGAAAACTATGTGCAGGATGTCAAAAGCACTGTGTAAGTCATCTTTATGTCCTTAAAGCAGGCAAGCACTTTCTGGTAATTACGGGAAAGCCTAGTAACTACAAGTCTAAAAATTATTCAGGCAGTACTGCTCAAATTACCATATAGGTACAAAACTCAGTCTTCTTTTACAAGGTTGGTTGCTTTTTTGCTGGCAAAGACCTACAGCTACAGAGGTTAGAATATGGTGTAGAGTGGAGCTGACTGCACTACACAAAAACAAATGTAGCGTGAGTGCAAAATGAGCCAGTTGCTGTTACCTTTCTTTTTTTTTCTCTCCTACTTTCTTTTCAGTTGTCACCCTTGCTTCTACTAAAGGATGAAAAATGTCTATCTTTGCAGAAAGTATTTTGACAATGGCCTGCTCCCAGCTGCTAACCCCCTTTGAGGACTATTGCCATTGACTATCGTCAATATTCTATTGACATAGACATAGAAATAAAAGTTATAATCTGTGTGACTATAGGTGCACTCGTGGGGAGTGTGACAAGTATCGGATGAGTAACTTTATTTCATTGTTATGCAAAAGACATTCAAACATTCTGCCTCTAACCTCTGCCTCTCTTTCAGTCAATAGTGAAGGTCAGGAGTAAGAACAGCTTTTATTTCTCAGAACACAGCTGAGGAAGAGTGTCTGATGGCCACCACATAGTTAAAATATTCATTACATAGTGAAAAGTAATATATTGCTAGTTGCATGTCTAGTGTTATTAACTCCAGGAAGGAGTTACTCTGCTTCTACTTACATGAGCATTCTTTGGTTCTTACCTACTTCAAGGAATCACTTAACATCCACTGCCTGAAAACCTTTCTAAATGCCACTGACATAATATTTATTCACTGATCTGTACGACTGGAAGAAAAACGAAGGAATTGTTCATTATCAGCATGATCCCAAGCCCACTAAAGGCAAGGGGAATCTTTTCACTGATTTTAGTAGACTTGGATTAGGGTTTATGCAAGTGGCTTCTGGCACCTGAGTCATCAGGAAATAATCCTAGTAGTACTAGAGATTTCCAGTGACTGGGATTTCACCCAGCTATGTTTTTTTGTTTGTTTATTTGTTTTGTTTGTTAGTTTATACATTCTAATTAATTTTGTAATCCGATTAATAGGCAGTTTTGAATTGGCTATAGGATCAGAAGAGTATAAAAGGTCATAGCATGATTGATTGCTCTTCCTCCACACACAAGGGTAAGCAGTAACTATCTACTGTGAGAGCATGCGTAAGAAGACGAGACTATGTATTCTCCTTAAGGATGGAAGACTGTATTACCAGTGTCCTCCTGGATGCGCTGTAGTGTGCAATATTCAAATGTGACAATGACCTACTAGTTTCTAATTATCTTGTCCTAAACCTTGATAAACCCAACTATTCTCGTAATAGTGAATTTCTATCCAGCAAAGCATTTTTCTGGCCAAAGTATATAATTTTTGGCAGCATCGGCCACTTTCCAGGTCTGGAATCTGATGTAGGCTTGGGAATTGTGCTATGCTGGCAAGGTTTTTGCCCTCTGGAGCATTGATCTGGTGTAAAATAATACATCATATTGTTTCCCTCTATTTCTGCTAGTTTTTTGATTTTTTTCCTCAAAAGAATTCTAACCTCTAAATGTTTCACTTCCTATCCCAGTGCAATACTCACGAAACTACAGGGTTCACTGTTCACACATTGCAACTCGCTTGGAAACTACCGTGTGAAGCATAGTGGGTCACACAGTGAATATACTTAATGGCCTCCAAATAGCAACTCCATGCAGAGCACAGAGAACAGTAAGGCTATCTGTGAGGGAAATATCAGTGAGGGAAAATTGTTACAAACTATTTTGGAATTAAATTTAGGGAAAGGGGATTTTATTTTTAAGTAATTATCTCGGATGAAAGAAAAAAAAAACTGAAAGTATATTTCTAGATGAAAAAATGATCTCCTTCCATCATGTGGCAAACTGTCTGATAAACACAGACCATGTTAAAAATTAAAATGTTTAAAATACATAAAATACATACATTAAAATGCATGTTAAATCTATCGAATCAATCTTCATACACGGATGAATTAATTTCTCGACAGATAGATTTGTCCTACAATCTGCTATCTATGACTTTGCATAAGTGAAATAGATGTTTTATTCTCCATTTGTTCTCCATTTTAGACCCTAAGGTGAAACTTACAAATGTTAATTATTTGGGCAAAATTCTCAATACAGTCAGAACATGATAGATTTCCCTTATAGCAATGCTAACTGAGGGCCTACGTTTTCCCAGTCTTACTCACTCAAAATTTTAGAGGACAAATCTTTTAACAATGAGCAAACATCTTTCTGCCTTAGACTTGGTAATTAATGCAATCCAGTATTCTACAAAGCAAAGGCCTAATGCAATTTCTCAATATTAACAAATGCATATGCTTCCATAAAGATTTTACTTGTGCATGCTGATAAAGTTTATACTCTATTCTCATACATATTAAATTAGACTTCAGAGCTAGAGCACCCATTCATTGAGTATTTATAAATGCTAATATATGCTCATTTTGATGAATACAAACAAAAAACACTCTAAGCCTAATTATTTTATAGCGCTAACAAAACATAGATGGAAAATGGAAACTAGATATTAAATGCTATAGCTTTTATGTGTAAACTGTATGCAATTTATTTCTATGAAAATTGGATTGCCTGCTTTATAAAGTTTAAGCCTTGGGATATTTCTGTTATGGGACTTTACAAGAGATCGAAGATTTTTTGCCTCCTTTTTTGTTTCTTTGTTTGTTTAATTCATAGAAGTATCAAAATGCAGTTCTTGCTGATTAAACATAGACTCATAATTTTCCAAATCTCAATTAGAAACTCCAGAGTACACTCAAGAAGTGTAGCATATATGGTAGATAAATGGTAGTATACTACCATTTATCTACCATAGAAAACAAAATGTGTTATCAAAAAATTCTTAGTAAATAGTAGATTGGACAGTATGTTTTTAGGATCAAACATATGTTATCATTTTTAATTATTAAAATGATAAAATAGGAAACTGGCTTTGAATTACACAAATGACATATACTTTGTGACCAAGGACAAATCATTTGTAATAGAATTTCCCCTCAATGTGAGGTCACAATTCTCCACAACATGCCTAGGTAGCTTGACAATTGAAAATGACCCAATTCACCTATAGTTGTGTTTCTGACATTGATAATGTCAGCAGAGGGAAAAAAAAAAAAAAAAAAGGCAATCCAGCATAAGCAAGCCCTACCGAATTACTGCACAGGCCTTGCGTAATTTGCAGGGAAGTGCTGTTAGTACGGAAGCCAGCTGTTTAACTCTTGGAATTCTGTAGCTTGGCCTGCTTTCAAGAAAGTTCAGAACCGTATGACTAAACGTCGTATCTGTTTGTAGCACATGGTAAGAAACATTCGCATATTTGGTACAGTAGATGAAACGAGAGCCAAAAATTCTATTGAGTAAACTTTGACCTACATGATATGAAACCTCTTTTGAGCTAACAACGACAAAAAAGGAAAGAAGCCTCCAAGGACATCGGTGTACGTCAGCAAAAAGGAACGCATAGGACTGTTATATGTCCGCAGGCAGCGCTTTGAAGGTTGAGTAAATATAAGGAACTTTCTGATAACAGCTGGGAGGCAGCACTGAAACTGTGTCAGAATGAAGAGAAAGACTATATGGGTGCTCAGTATAGTAACATAGCAGGATCAGTCACTATTTTCAAGTAATATCGTCAAAAATGGAAGGAACAGAATACTGATATTAAATGTATAGGACTACCAGCCATTTTTTTTTACTCATATGGATTTCAGGCTAGAAATTAACTGCTTTCCTAAGTCACTCCCCTTGTAGACAAAAGCTCAGCTTAATGTTGCCTACCGGCTTTAGCCCCATTGACTGCAAAGAAGCTTGAACATTTAGTTAGATCTAAATGCGTATTTTAGTATCCTGATGAAATGAACCCATCAGACGTGACCCTGTGTCCTTCAGAAGCAGATGGCAAAGTGCTGATAATATCTGCAGAAGTGATAGTATCTCCTTGTAATTCTTTATTGCATCTTTGTGATAAGAGCTGCAAAGGCCAAATGACATGTTAAGAGGACAACAACAGTTTAAAATTTGTTAATGATGTCAGATGTGTCTTAAAAGTAGAGTTTAAAATTACTGGAAAAATATCCTATTCTTTTCTGCTTATTTGCTTTGTTTATTTTACAGTACTTCAGGTAATTTCTATTTCATATGAATCTATTCTTTTTGCAAATCTTTTTTTCATTGAAACACCTTGGGATTTTTTTTAAGAAAGAAATTTCAAAAGTATCATCAGAGCAGTACTAATGAGAGAATGAGCATGTAGCATCCCGGGTAACAAAAGAATAAGTTCGTCTACAAATATGTTGATCACAATCAGTGATTCCATTCCAAACTCATTACCTGCTTCTTAGAGATTTTTAAGAGAGCTACAATATGTTGTATCTTTCTGTCTAAATGTATTATTCTATCAGAAAAAAATATATTTTGTTTATATCTTTGTTCTGATTATAGTAAAAATAATTTTGATGTACACTGAAATAATCCCTTCGAAAGGGATGGATACTTTCAGAAATGCCAATGACAATCATTAGCCTGTGAACAGTCTTAGAAGAACGGTCAGGCCAAAAGATATCACTAGAAAAATTGCTCCCAAAAGGGCTCTATAGAGGACTTGCCTCCAGTATATTGATTTCAGTAAAGAACAAGAACACTTGCTTTCTTAAACCATTTTTACAAGAGAAGACATTTGTAGATATGATACCCATGGAAGGAACATTTCTTCTATCAAGCTCTGCTCTTAATCTACTGAAGTTCCTGGATAAAACATTTCATCTTATTGACTCTAAATTCTATAGATCATACTCTCTTTCTCTTCTGAATGCTGGGAGCTAACATTAGTAAGATTCTCAGAAGTGCAAAGATTCCCAGAAATACTATTTTTTTCTGTTAGCTTCATAGTTTTTTTTTTTTTTTTCTAAAAGCAAATTCTTTTCTAGGTAGAAAGATTGTAATAGGCACCTTGAAATTAACAGACCAACTGTCCATCACTATTTTTACTATTATCAATAGCACTCCAGGGAACCAACTAAACATCAACACCTGTTAGCATTTAAAAGAAAAATCCTGAATAAAAGTTTTTAGAGGAGATTTGCTTATGAGAAGTTGGTAAAAAGCAGAAAAAAATGAGTAAGATGACTAATTGACTATTGATACCCACAGTTCAGATGGGTCTATTAGCAAGAGTTACACATGCATATCCAGGTATAGAATTGGCCCTTCTATGCTTTAAATGGGAAGCAAATAAAACAAAATGTAAAAAAGCTCATGGTATCAGCATGATAATATCACTCCACATTTCGTTCCAACTGCTAGATTTTAGAAGAGTATTAGGATAAGAGAACCTGATTAAAAGGCTTCAGAATAATCTCCAGAGAGAAGATTGTAATTTGTATTATAATTTAGTGAATGATAATGATATTTTTTTCTTTTTCTTCATATTTATACTCTTCAGTGATACACAGAATAGCATGTGCACATAGACAAAAATCAAAATATTACTAACCCTGTCTGCTGTTCTGTTTATGAAACAAATAATTTAGTAGAAAATGTACAGTATAGAGGTCCTCAGTCGATTTCAATGTACCAAGTAAGCATATTTTTCTTTAATTTATAGTCCCTGGAAAAAAGATATTTAAAAAAACGATTGTCTGAGTTTACAAAGCTCACAGGGATAATTAGTTCTGAGCTGACTGTATTGCTCACTAAAATTTTAGACATTTTACCACTAGAGGTCTTCGTACTTATGAATGTACTGTGGCCTCAAGGGTTCTTCATCAATCAATTTATGTTTTAATCAGGAAAATTGCAAACTGTAATATTGTCTCCTAACAGACAATTGCAGGATGGGTATACGCATATTACCAGGCAGAACCTTTGAATGCTGCAGCTGAAGACAGGACCTTGAAGTACACAGAGGTGATGCCTGTAACTGTCACTGCCGATTCAGATACAATAATGTAATTTTCTGTGATTGCTTCTGAGGTCTCTGCATTTTTTCCTACTATAAAACCTTCCCTTTTTGTTTTGCATAGGTAAGCCTACTGGGTATGGATCCAGCAGTAGACGCTTACACCACAAGGGAATAGTGGATGAATGCTGCTTCCAAAGCTGTGACCTGAGGAGGCTGGAGATGTACTGCGCTCCAATCAAGCCACCTAAATCTGCACGCTCTGTACGTGCCCAGCGCCACACTGATATGCCAAAAGCACAAAAGGTAGGCCAGGCTGGAAAAAAAACAAGGCAACAGCAACAAAAAATAAACAAACAGAAGAAATCCTCTCTTTTAGGGAGGAAGAATTCTGTCAAGGTTGGTAACATAGGCAACAAATAATTTGTCCTGGAAAACAGTGGCTGAAGCAGAAAACAGGTAGCAAATGGGGTGTTTATCTCCATCTTCCCTCTTACAACACTCAACAAAATTTTGAACAGTTAGGCTAGTACCCATGAGGCTTCACTCTCTCTCTGAATACTAACTGACAGGTAGTCACATCATCCAACCAACCTCATCCGCACAAACCTCCTCTTTCTGAAGAGAAATCAAACAGTGATTAATTAACAATTAGTCTGTTCAGAACCTCCTTGCTCATCTTCCTATGTCAAGAAGAGAAAACGAGTGACCAGGAAGAAAAGCCCAGCTTTTGTTCTTCGTGTTTAATGTGTAAATGAACATTTTTTTTCCCCTTTAGTCAGTATTTTGGCTTTTTTATTTTTTCATTTACCAGACCAAGTTAACTTGATAATGCAATCTTCCCATATTTTAAAACAACTACTTAGCATATAATATGCATATTTTTCATGCACTTGAAACATTCCTTGGCATTTTTGCTATAATCCTGGAGTTCAGAATATGATTTTTGTCCCTGCTGTGCTAGATACACAAATCTCATCTGTCCTCAACAGAGTTTGCAGTTCAGTTATAGCCTGTCTTTAGGCTTGGCTAAAGACAACAGGCTCATTTTCAACTCTCTTCTGTTTGAGCTCTAAAGATTTCTTCATATAAAACTCACCTAAGGATAACAAAAGGGAGAGAAAACAGACTTTTAAAAAATCATCATCAAAGAAAAGAGCACCATTAAAGAGAAATGTATTGTAAAAGGAGAGCACTGATCAGAAACAGAGAAAAAAAATATTTCTTAGTGGGAAACTGAAAATTAAATAAGAAAACTCTGATGGGAAAAACAAATTGAATCTTTCCTTTATCTTTGTACATGGTGAAGACCAGACTGAGGAAACAAAAATACAGTAGGGTGAGGAGAACTCAAAAGTCAAATTTGTGAGAGATAATTTGTGTCTTTAAACCTTTAGCTGAAACATAGAAAATGTTCATCTTGTTATAATTCCCTTGACTTTGCATTAACTTCTTAATGCATTCTCTTTCCCTTCTCATTCTTTCTCTGTATTTTCATCTTATCTATCACAAATCTGACTTTTGAGTTCTGCTTAGTTGCAGACACCAAAAATCATTGACTTGTTCTTCCCTCCACCACTCCATTTATCTGTTATCTACAGTCATTAAGCGGAAGAGTTGGAGATTAACAACATAATTCAAATAGCTTTTTATGCAGCAAATATATGTACAGTTGGCTCCACATGCACGGAGCGGCACACATTTGGAGTTTAAACTGACACCCTATTCTCATTTTAAACTGACATCATATTCTCATTTTTTTCCAGTCAGCTATACGTACCTGAATTAAGAAAAGCAATGATGTATTTGAACATTTTATTTTTATATGCTCCCCCAATATGAATGCACTAAACTAATCCATAGTGTTGATATGTTACTCTTTTAATTAAAAAATAAAATATTAAAATTATTGAAACTAATTTATCTGCTTTAAAATATCTTGCTTCTCCAGTTGTATCATTTTCCCAAAGTAGTCAAAGGCAATACTTCCAGGCATCATCAGGCATACATTTTTCTTGAGTTTGAAGTTCACATAATTTAAAATGTAGTTTAGGATCTTTTCAGGAATGTCGAGCAAGAAGTATAAGTTTTGTTTAGTGACCACTGAAACTAAACATACTTAACAATTCAATATAATAGATTCCACTTTAAAACACCTTCATTCCCCCGATTTCAACATGAATTTTACTCAGTGTGCCCATGAAAGAGCCAGGCTACAATTCTACTTCAAGTTCAGTGCTATGAGGAACATGAGGAACCAGGACAACAGGAAATTTAATTAAATATAAAACAAAGAGAATAAATGGTCTAAATCCATGGTAGGAAATAAATATCAATTATAAACAGAAGAAACACCTACTGAAAATGAGTATTTTCCTCAGAAGTATTTTTTAATCTCTATACCCTCTCTTCCTCAAAAGAAAACAAAAATGATTGCTAGCCCTTATAGATTTTGCAAACAGAAAAAATAACAAAAAACAGTTCTACAGACTCTTTCATATAATGTTCTCGAAGCACAACTATATGGGAGACTCACACCACCACAACTACTAGATGTTATTTTGTTTAAATGTGAGCTATAAGGCAAGTGAGTGGAACGTGTAAACTGCTGTTTTGTCACTCTGAAACGCCATATGCAATCTATTTCCTACGCTTTTCATATTTTCAGTATAGTTTTAATGTAGCGGTACCTCATAATCTTTTTAACAGAAAAAAAAAACTCCTGATTTTGTTTTTGGATTAAATGGTTTTGTAAGATGTCTACCTTTCAAAGTTCTTGAACAAATCAGTTCTCCAGTCTTTGTAGACATTTACTACAAAGGAACAGACCTGTTTTTTTTTTCTTATAAGTTATATAAATGATGATTTGTAGTCATTAGTGGTCTTCAAACAAATGTTTCTACACTATAGGCACAAACTTGAATGATGAGGGCCAGGAATGTGAAATGATTAATTTAATTAATGTAATTAAAATTTTGTAAACCCCAAATGCCAATGCTCTGACAGAGACCAGCCTCAGGAGCTAATTTTAATCCAATTACGGAGTCTGTACATGTACAGGCAAGCACAACAGTCAACAAACTAAACATTTCCTTTGCTATAGAACCATTGCTGCTCTGTTATAAGACCTTTATGCACAGGAATGTGCCAGAAGCACATACCCAACCTTAACTCCATCCTCGTGTTGATGCCCAGCTTCCACTACCTCTTTAGCTGCTCTTTTGCCCTCAGCCCAGGACAAAATTACCCTAAACTAGAGCAGTAAGCCAGATTTGAACTAACTCCTTGAGCAGGGGCAGGACACCACAGCACAAGGCTGTAGCTACAGTCCGACCGTAACAAGTTATGTAGTGAGCAGCTAGGGCAACGCAGAGGACCTTTCCAGATGGATTTCAGCACTGTGAGCCTTGAGGAAGTTGTGAACAGTAAAATACAGTTCCTATTAGCCCCAGCAGGCAAACTTCTTTCCTAGGGATCTGTCTTTAAGTGAATGAAGATTTAACAGCAACTGGGAAAATGGCTGAACAGAATTTGAAGAGCAACTATTCAAGGAAGGAATATTCCTTGCTATTTCCACGGCAATTTCCAAAAAAAGGGAGCAAAGACTTGTTTGAATGGAACACTTCTATTGCATAAAGTTATCAATTTAAGACTACAGTGCATCAGGAAAATGATTACATGAAAGGGAACCCATTAAAGCTGTTTTTTAAATCCAGTAAGTTAAGAGGAAATGTAATACTATGCTGTCCTCTTGCACCCTGAGTAAAAGGATCAGTAGACATAACTTTGCTCTTCCT
Source organism: Crypturellus soui (assembly GCA_032275445.1). NCBI lineage: Eukaryota > Metazoa > Chordata > Aves > Tinamiformes > Tinamidae > Crypturellus > Crypturellus soui. The sequence goes on along the minus strand of JAUBNY010000429.1, from coordinate 2,721,451 downwards.
TGGATTTCTGTCCTCATTTCTCTTTAGGCCCCATACGCAGAAATATACATAAATGTATACCAACAATGGAGCAATAGGAAGTGGATTCTCACAGAAAGATCAGACACTAGCCAAAATTTTATCTAATATTTGAAATTTAAATAAATATTAAGTGGAACCAATGAAGGAGATGACATTAATGTTTACTTTAAGAAAATACTAGTAAGAAAACAGATATTGCATCACTTCTCAAACATTTTTTGTAAGATCGGCAGTGTCTTTTTCTCATTGCCCCTGTAACAACTCGCAGATACATTTGTAGGTCAAAATATGCACAATGGCACTAATATTAGTTTTTGTTACATCCATGCCCGCATCGGCTCAGTGAGAGCACATTTAGGTGTAACAGCAGAATTGGTCCCTTTCAATTCAGAATTTATTCTCTCCCACTGCTTTCTTTCCAGCTTTGTTATTTAGTTACTGACCACGCTGCCTACTGAACTAAAATCTCCTCAAGCAGACCCTAGAGAGTTCGTAGCTAAGTTGTAATGTCTGTTACTACAAACATTAGACTTTTCTTTTACTAGCAGCAAAGCAAAAGGATATCTAATGCCAATATAAGGTTTGAATATCCATCCTAATAGCATAAGAATGCTGCTGCGTACTTCCCAGTGCCCTTCATCCTAGTTAAATGACGTTCACTATCGCTGAGGTAGCTGTTATCCTTGTGTTAATGCGATACTGTCTCAAAAAACCCTTGCTGAAGATGACATGGCAGAAGTTTGCACTTCTCTGTTCGTAAAGTGACTTACACAAAGCTGACATTTTGTAACTGTCATCTTAAATACTTACTTTGTCCAGGTCTGTAAGGTCAGCTCAGAGGACCTGGTACCTAAACAAGCATCACAGATAACAAGCTTATTTTTAATTACCCTTTTTTTTTCAAAGATTGAGGAGAAAAGGCAAGCTTTTATATGTCTGTTCAAAAGCAGGGCTGAGAATCTTATTCAGGCATTCACACTTCATTTTCAATTGCAAAAACTTGCGTTATATGGGTCAAAGCACTTTCTGGAGTGCATGTTACTGCCATCACCACCACTGCCACTTCTTTATTTTTATGGATTTGAAGGCTTATTCTAGAAGAGAAACTGTTCTGAAAGTAACCTGCCATATTCCCTGAGTTTCAGAGGTAATTTGTGGTGAAGACAGCTCTTTTGCCATCTACACACCAGCAGTAAAAGCTATAACTGAAACTATGCTTCATTTTAATATATGCTGTGTTTGGATGAGTAAACCATTACAAAGTTAGACAATGACTTTAGGAGTAATAATTCATCTTTTCATTTGGGAAACATATGGCTCATTTTAAATATAAGTATCTTTTGGAAGCCACTGCAATGCAAAATGGCTGTTGTTTCATAAACTTCTTATTTTCATTTTATAGATGCCTTTAAGAATTTATGTCTTTTTGCACACAAGCTGTAACAACAAACCCTTTCCCCATATGCTGGTAAATTGTCCTCAGTCAGGAGAACCTTGGGGCAGCATTGATAAGGTTTTTATTTTGTTTTACTGCCATGAAGAACTATTAAGCTAATGAGTAAAAAAATCCTGTTTTCTTAGTGTGTTGTTACCCCTATAATTTGTAGCATTAGGGAGGATCCCTAATAATGGAAGCCCCACATGACTTGCTGTAGCAATGATTCCATATAGAATCAGTGAAAACTGAAGAGTTCAACCAGAATGAGTACTTGAAGGTGAAAATTAAAACACAATTCAGGGTAAACTAAAGTCAGGAAAGGTAATTTCAAAAAAATTGGAAGAGAAACAGGTAAGTGGACAGCAAAAAACATATATATGTGTTTTTTTGTGAATGAGCAGTATCACTGTTTCTATATTCAATGTATACTAAGAAAGATATCCTATAGAGATTTTAATATAATTTGATGAAGGCAAGCCGGCATTCTGTTGAATTGATCTCTGGCAATGTCACTAGATGATTAATCTCTTCATCTTCATTTAATATAACATTTGAGACTAAGAAAGTCTACTAATAAAGAAATCTCTTCATCATGAATTTTCATGAATATTTTACTATTAAAAGATTTGACTCTCCAGCGACGAAAAATCTTAATTTGATTCAATGTTGATGATTTGTTGGTGGCATCATTATTTTAACACCAGCTAGTATCTCCTGCTTTTTTTTTATTTTGAAAATAATAATTCATCTCATATTCTGACCTGACATCTGTGAAAATTAGTGAGCTCTGTGTCAACACAAGTTTTGTTGTCCATTATCAGTTTCTGATTTATTTGGTTAGTTTAAAACAATAGCATTTGTAAATATATATGTATAGACTATTTGGATATCTATTAATATACTTTTTACAGTATTCTGTAAAGAAATTATTTTAAAAACTAATGTAATAAGCACCAAATCAAGCTTCCATTTTCTTGCTGTTCATCACAAAATCAGGTAACATTTTCTTCATTTCCTAAATTTTAGAGTTTAAGTTTCTTTAAGGCTAAAAGATAATGTTGTGGCACAGCTGTATATGCATGCCTCACCTTTCTCAATGACAGATTTTTATTTTTGATTTTTTTGAGGACAATAGACAAAGTTTCAGTAAAGAAAAAAATATATTTCTGAAGAGGATTGTAAATATTGTGTATCACTTTTCCTTCTAGTCTGGTGTAGAACGGACAAAGATTTGTGTCCCACTAATATTTACTAGCATAGTAAATGAGGAAATCAAATGGACAGATACATTCTGCAACTATCACTGCTGCTGGAAACAGGCCAGTATGTGGAAGAGAGGGAACTGAAGGTATTATTCATTCAAAAACTTTTATGATTTGCCAGACACATTACCTTGTCTGTTTATGAAAACACAACTGATTTGACAGCAGCTTCTCCAGATAACCAGCACTTTTTATCATGCTAAAACAGCCTGATCTGATAAAAGACCGATGTGTTTAACACGCGATTTGTAAAATGTAGGCGACAGAGTCCCACTCAGTAATTCTGAAAACCTCTGCTCACTGGCTACCAAAACACAGGAGGGTCCATAAAGCCCTCAGTCAATACTTGAAAGTTCGCTGAGCCCTATGCATCCTGCTTTTGCAAAAGATCTTATTCTGAGAGAGAGAAAATCTTAGTTACTTTGGTAAGTACCAAAGTAACTAAGCCCAAACAAGTTCCAGTATGCAGAGATTTCCTCTGTCTGAGTGTATCCAAAATATAATTTCAGTATGGTAGGCTTTCTCTGAATGCCCTTTGTGTGCAAAAATGTAATTACGCTGGAACTACTCAGATCAACAATAGCAGCAATCAAAGTGCTCCTGCCTGAGAGAACTGGGAATTCAGAGCGCAGAAGTTTTGCATAGTCAAGTTCTCTGTGGTCTGGCAGAAGGGATCTAATAATTCTACCACTCAGGATAATTGTTTTCCCACTAATGCAAGTTGTATTATCAAACATATATTAAAATCTATGAAGAATAATTCTTTTTTTTCTACAATTCCAGGAAGTTCATTTGAAGAATACAAGTAGAGGGAACACAGGAAACAGAAACTACAGAATGTAAGAACATGCCATCCACAAGAGTGAAGAATGAATGTGCCATCTGCAGGATACTTTGCTGTAAATAAATTATTTGTTAAACATGGGAAAACTTAAAGAAAACTATCGTTTAATAAGCTTGATGCAATCTCAACCAATGGGCATTCTCCCCGTGAACAATGCAACTAAACATTCCAACATTAAGTCTTTAGAGAAAAGAACAATTTAACCAGCCCAGAACTTAAAAAAATATATATATCTATGGTTGATATATTCCTGTTTGTTAACCTGTTTTAAATGTCCTGCACAAAAACTCTTAAAAGTCCTGTGCCCCTCAAAAGCCTACAAATTTATGGGCCTTTGATGGATCCAATTGCACTAAATTAACCTATGAATGCTGGCTGCTGGAGTCATTCATCAGCCATGTCTAAGTGTTTTTTTTTTATTTGCACTTCTATACAAGCAACAGGCTGTTTGTTTTACAGTGTCTGATAACATTGTTTGTCTACCCCTTCATATTTGCACAGTTTGACATTCCCAGTAGCAGCAGCAGTAAGGTAACATAAATAATTTTAAACATCCATTAATTCCATCTGTGGCATTTTGACAGAATATGGATTATAGATACAGTCATTTTAGGACAGTTTATTTTTTCTTTCTCTTGCAAAGATGCAGTTTATCACAATTTGTGAGACAAATGATTTTTACAAACAGTTCAAGCATACATAGACTCTCAAACCGTTAATAATTCTTCCAGGTAATTGTTTTGCAACAGTATAGGTAACTTCTTTCTTCCTCCATATAAGGCAGTATGTAAAATTTAGCATATCAATAATACACATATATCAAACAGTATGTAAAAATCTGTTTTGTAGTACAACGGTGCTATTTTATAGTTTGTTATATGAAAGGGTCTCTGGCCAAACCCGTAGGAGGTAAAAGCAAATATGGAAATACTAAGCCAAAGATGAAATTAAGAATATTCACCTTTGTTTTAAAATGAACTTAAATGGCTTAAGATTCCAATAGAAAAATAGCTTCCCCTTCTTCAAAAGAAAATCCAGATTTACTTACTTCCTTTTAGAGGTTTAGATGATGGCGTATTGCAGTTGTTTGGAACATGGAGTCATAGCTGCATGGGCTCAGAGAAGACTGTTTAAAAATTAGCCTTCAAATTATTCCATAGCCTCACTCTTTCTGAAGTATCAGCATTCTACACTTTTGTAAAAGAAGGCTTAATCTGCCATTTTAATTTTTCCCTCAAATTGATGAGACTGAACCGAGTTTTAATTTGGCCACTCCTAGTGCATCCATAAATTAGCAAAATAATATAATTACCAAATTACAATGTAAAAAGATTGTTCAGAAATGGGTGAACCATCAAGTCCTTCAAAATGCTACTTACAGTAGCCTTTCATGCGCTCTCATACAAGATTTCCGGCTAATTTCTGTCATGTTACCTTCATACGGAGTACATTGTTTCTACCTTGAATAACACTGGTTCCTCCTCTCTATTTTTGAGTACTATTTTAAAGCTAGAACTGAGCATACAGCAAAAGGGTTGGCCAATCAAAGTCATCCCGAGAAGAGCAATAAACTTTTACTCAGAAGAGTGGAGAGAAGACAGTGAAGGATGCACTTTCCATCTGTCCAGAGCTGCAGTGTGGTTCCTTCTCTTGTTCTTCTGCCATCACGGCAGGGTCTGACAAGGGAAGAAGCACGGCTTGGTCAGCCACAAAGACAGCAAGGGGAGCGCCGTACAAGGACAGCAACTAGAGACATAGGGTAAAGTGAGATCAGAAGGAAATATCTCTTTAAAGGCTCAGTTCTGCTAACCCTTGCCTTCTGCCAAATTACTGATCCCTCAATTGTTTTGTTCCATTAGGAAAAAAATAGTTTTTGTATTTTTTCCAAGAAAAATGCAGTATATTATCATGCGGCTCTGTAAACCCTCCCCTTTCTCCAGAATGCATGTTTATAAGCAAAACAGGCTGCCATTATACCATGATGCCATCACAAATGCAGAATAGTAAATGACTAAGGAGAATGTGTCACGTCTGTCATTGACAGAGACAGATAGGCTGAAAAAAGGGAAAAAAGTACAGAGAAGCAATTGGAGAAACTAACCTAAACTATTCACCACCAATTCACTGAACAGAGGTAGCAATTCTGACGTGTTACCACTCTTAGAGGGGATTTTTGGTAGGAAGGGGGTTGATGGAGGTCAGTGGTCATTAGGAATTTTGAAGGGCACTCCAAGAATAAGCCATTCTTTTGATCTGTCATAAATATAATATATATTTCCATTTTGTGTCCCACAACTCCTGCCCCTTATATATTTCCATTTTGTGTCCCACAACTCCTGCCCCTTACCTGCTCTCAAGATCTGGGGATTCAAAGGAGAAAAGGCATGAGCCCAAAAAACAATTTACAGATCTCTGTGAATGGCAGCTTTCTTCAGAGATAACATTTTGTTGATGCAGTGCTAACCAGCTTTTCTAAAAATCGAGATGACCTTGTGTTATTTAAATTGCACAAATTAAATCCAAATTTTGTTCCTACCTTGGGGTTCATCTAATCATATTCAATTCCATGTATTTTTCCCTTGACTATTATAATCAGAAAAAGTTTCTGGGAGACAACACTGTCTAGCATCAGAACTTGATAACTGTCCAGACGAATTATAATTCTTGGAAAGAAAATTAAATAAGTAATGAGTGGCTAAAAGTTTCGAAAGAAACATCTTGTTTTACAAGAGAAGGAGCAGGATTGAAATACAGAGGTTAGATCCACCACTGTACAGGCAAGAAATGCATGGATAGAGAATGCATATTTACATTACAGTTCTCCAGACCTATGGCAGGCATTACGTAATCTACTAGTCAGTGCAAAAGCGAAGAGATGCATTACCTTAATAATGTAAATAAATCCATTACTTTAGAAAGAAAAAGTATGCGCCAAAACTTCTCTCTCTCCCAAAGTACAAAGTGGTCTGGCTTGAAAACCTTCTTAGAGAAATTCAAGGGTTCAAGCAGGTTTTAAAAAGCACTCCAGAGTTTTAGGAACAGAGCTCTCACTGGATGCCATTTATTCTCCTAAATAATTTACACAATAAAAAGAAGCCACTCCCCATCTTTCTATATCCTGTAAAACACATGATAAAAGTAATGTTTTTTTTTTGCATTCCAGAATTCTTATAAAACTCCAATTATTTCACAGAATGTCACTAAAGTACAGAAGAAGAAAAGTGCTTTAAGTGTCTTTAAACACAGGCAGTTCCACCTCCATGTGAGGAACTTCTTTCCTGTGAGGGTGACAGAGCCGTAGAACAGGCTGCCCAGAGAGGCTGTGGAGTCTCCTTCTCTGGAGATCTTCCAAACCCGCCTGGATGCAGCCCTGTGCCACGTGCTCTGGGTGTCCCTGCTGGAGCAGGGCGGTTGGACTACATAATCTCTGGGATCTCATTCTGGGATTCTGTGTGATTCTGTGATTTTCCATAAGTTCAGAAAGGTCTTCAGATCTAAATCCATTGAAGTTAATATGTCTCTTTCTTCAAAGTAGCAACACTTGACTCTTCTCTCCATAGAAAGCATAATTAATCATTAAGAGTTTTCAATAGGAAATGTATAAATTCTATAGTTGTTCAAAATGTACTTATAAACTTACATTAGAGTTGTGCAAAGGCTCCTAGGAGACATATTCATGCCATTAAAAAAGAGAGAGAAAATAACAGGATACTGCAATCTATCCCTTTACATGCAAGAAAGTAGGAATGTTTTCCCCAAAACAGACTACAATCTCAATAACTCTCTTAGAATTAAAGGGTAAATTTCTGGTAAGCTTTCCGTACAAAAGTGAATTCCAATCATAGCTGGCAGCTGTGTTCAGCTGCCCTGTGAGCTGGTTGTTGACACAATATCAATGGTTAAACTTAATTAAGGAAGATACTATGCCAAGCTCCTGTCTTCTTGGCCTTCCGGTTTAACAAGCAAGCGCATGATAAGAGAAGCTCAAAAAGAGCATGTACTATATTTGCTTTACCTTTTACTGATTTGGCCAACAATGCCAAAGTGGTGCTATTGTTTTGTTTAAGAAAGTACTTGACTAAAATATAAAAGAAAGCATAAATATTTTTTTAAAGTATGAAAATAACAATTATATAGGTATGGTTATTAAAAAAAAAAAGAAATAAAACTAGCCATAACTTTTCAACTTTTTGTCACTCAACCATATCAAAATATCTATTAATTAATGGAGATGGAGGAGGAGTAAGAATCAAAATGCCACAAAAAGCCTTGGATTTGAAATGCAGTTATAATTCTAATTCATTAGCACAGCTGTAAAGATGAAAAGCATTTAAAGTCAGGAGATAATGGAGATGACTGCAAGACATTCAAATTACTGCAATCCTACTTCAGATCAAATATTTTCAAGCTGCATGCTAAGTTGAAAACAGTGTAAAGTTTCACTTGAAGTCAGTGGCATAATATGATCAAGATTTTCATTTACCAAAACTTCTTATTTTTACTTTCTTACTCATGACATGCCTGAATGAAGAACAAAAGATTCTTAATATGAAACTGATGTTACTTTTAATTCTTATCAGTTTTGAATTGTGAGAAAAAGTTGAAATTTATGGCTAACAGTCTGTGAATTTTTTTTTAACTTTTTGTGGTCACTATGAACATCCTAATGTGCAGAATTACACATTTCATTGTTTTGTTTTTAAATGATAGTAAATTAAGCCCAAATAGAGATTCTTTGAAGCTATAGGCTAGATAGAATACTTATGTTCTGATGAAGTTATAATCAATATATTTAAAATGTTTTATTTTTAGTCTGAAAAGTGATAGTAATAATTTATTTGGGGACTCAACCTATACTGGTCCCTCTTTTAAGGATACTGTTCAATAAAAACAAGTCTTCCAGTTTCCAAACTCCTATTCAAAATAAGCATTCATTCCTCCTTCCCCTCCTGCCCCAGCAAATCAAGTTAAAAAACTATTGCAAAATAAGTTTTATTGTCTGTTTGTTTTGGGGGGTTGCTTTGTTTCTCTTCACTTAGTTTTGTTTTTGAGGCAGGGTAAAGAAGGAGGGCATGAATTTTTCAAGCAATTAAGATATTTCTTTTTGGCTACAAACCACAAAAAATAAAGAATATGCCTTGATGAGATTACTAATTATCTAGTTCATGTGTGGAAATAGCATTTAGTAAAGCAACTGGATTAAAGTTCAGTTTTGAAAGAGGAAAAAAAAAATCATTACACAAACTTTTACTCATTTTAATCGTACACTATATATTTTGCTTGTCACAACATTGTAATATTCTACTGGACTATCACTGTCCAAACACACAGTATCTGATATATATAAATCTTCTTTGATTTTTTTACATGAAAGGTGTTGTGAGAATATCTGAAACTTGATTACATATAGTACAGTATTGAGATACCAGTCTAGCAGAGACCTAAACAAGAAGGACCTCACGGATGCTTGCATTACACAAGGAAGTCTCATACCAGTTGCATAAAGGGTGTGTATATATGTGTGCGCATGTGTGTGTGTATATTGCTTTCTTCTTTGTCTTCTCAAGTAAAGCTTGACCTTCTTGCATTTTTTACACATTTTTTATCATGGATTATATTCAAAAATCCAACAGGAATCTAATCTTAAAGGAACAATATGGGTGCCACAAATTAAATATTACATTCACACTTAGAGATAATTTGATCTTTAAAACATATGACGGTTCTCTATTGTCATCCAAAAATCAGCCAAAACTCTTTACGTGTTTAAACTTCAGAATTTTGCTTTATTGCCTTCTTCTTCAGATGACTTATCGTAAGTGAGATTTTAAGAATGTAAGCGTCCCTCTTGAGGTAAGAATAATGGGCTACACAAAGAGAGCAGAAAGAGGATTTGTCAGTTAATAATGTCACTTCAGCTGTTTATACAATTAAATTCTCCTTTAAATAGACTTCATGTCATATATTATCCATACTACTTCAGAAGTGGGAAAGACTTAGTATGGCTTCTGGTGAAACTGTACACCAATGTGTAACATTTTTACAACAAATTTTAAATTATAATTTTTGACATCTATTTTTCAACAATTTTTTATTTCACCAAGTTGGCTCACAAAACTCATAAGAATCAACAACTTGATACTTCTGCTGCTAACCATTCTTTCCCATAACTATTCAAAAATGTACATATATTTACAATATTTACATAGTTATTTGATTGAAATTCTTCTTAACAAACAGCATCAATATAGCTGAAAGCTTAATTTTTTTCCATGCTTTAATTAAACTGAAGACATTTCACATTATTGTACTTTGCTTTCATTAATTCTGTCTCATTCCCCTAAAGCAATTACAAAATACTCTATCCTCTGATTTAATAGGATCGTGCTTCATACACTCTCCTTTTAAAGGAAAAGGTTTAACCAGATGTCTAAAATTAGAACTGATTTTATGAAAGTCATATTAAGTAGCAAAGTATTTAACTGTAGGCTGTAAAATCCAATGAATACTCTGTTACCTTTAGTTTACTGGCACTTAGCTGGTTTATGGTGTCAAAAGCTCCCCTTCAATTACAACCAAAAGCAAAGGATCCAAGGCCAATATATTTATGTGCTATAAATGAAATAATCACAACGGCCTTATTCTATGCCCAGGTATTTATTCTATCTATCATCTCAATTATTTTAATTTTATTTTAGATTAAATTTTAAATCAACATTGATAAAAATAAAAATCATGAAAGCACTCTGATGCTCTTCATTATTACCACTTAGAAATAAGTTTGAATATAATAAAGTACATGCAAACTACACAGTAGGTAAAATTTACCCCTTAGTTCATAACCGCTTCTAAGGAATTAGTTTGATTGAATTCTATGAAAATTCAGTGTAAAGTGAAAAAATAATTTTGGTAGGTGTATAATCATAATAGTCACCTGGTTAAACTAAGTTTTATCAAATACAAGCCAAAGTGCGTCAGTGAAATCATATTTGTACTTCATAATGTTCTGAACAGCTCTATTTCTGGTCTGATACTTCATGTAGCTTTTGTCAGAATGTGATGATTCTGTTCATTCTTTTAATTCTTGGAGTCTTTGGAGTGAAATATTAAGCATATTCATCAAGCCTCAGGATTTTAAGAAATAAAGTCAAAACAGAAAAAGCAGCAGCATGTGCTGCTGATAATCAAATAATATTTGTGCTTTCTCTCCTCCCAACCTGTCTGTAAAGCCACCCTAAAGTGCTAAATGAAGAGATTAAAAGCACTTGCTTTTTTTTAGGAGGTCATTCTTTCCAATAGAAATATTAGCTATCCTCTCTTTCCTCACTGTTGGACTTAAATTGATATCCTGATGAAAACTTGGGTTTACATGACGCAGGCATGAATGTGGATAGATGAATTTCTGATTTCACTACTGAATAATGCTAGTATTAACATTTCAACTCATTATAACCAAACAGTGACTAGTCTTAAATGTTCATCAAAACCATGTAAACTCTTTTATTAAAGATCTAACTGGATTTATTCTTTCTTTTTTATTTTCTTGTGCTTACTCATAATGCAATGTCACTACTTGATGACAAGTAATATTTCATACTATGTATGTAACATCGTGTTGCAGAATCCCCCCAAATACCTCAACAATGTCTTTGTTGCGCTCGTCTCCCCATTTAGCACTTATAGGCTTCTCTAGTAACAATAAATCCAAGAAGGAGCTCCTAATATGTACAAATATAAAAAATTATCAAGAATTTTTGCTAGTTTGCAGTTCATGTAATGCCATCTTGACGATTCTCTTCCCCTCTCTCTACAAGCTATCTAAAACAGTAAATGTTGTTCCATAAATAATAGTGTATTCATGCTTTATATGCATTTATGGTAGGTAAAGGTTGGAAAAGGTAGTTGACTGATTTTCACTTTTATCTACTTTGATTTCAGTAAAGGGCTTTGTCACTCTGTATACATAAAGGCTAAAGCACCCTTTGGTTTGTAGAATGTACTGAAATGTTTGCAACCCTCTTGGTATCAGGTCCAAAATGTGAAGCATTACTGTTAAGAGGGTATCTTTCTAATGTATTTGTATGTATAGTTTACACCTCTGTGAGGTCTAATAAAGGATTATGGTTAATAACATATGTGTTGAAAATTCCTCCTTCATATGGATTTTTCAGTAATTCGTATTGTTCTTTTCTCTTTTTTTGGCATATATATTTCAACTTCTCAGCATACACCAAGCCCAGGATCTTTAACAGGTTCACTGTTAAAACAGGATAGACATTGAAAATTAACTACTGGCTCATGAGTCTGGACAAAATGAAGTGTCATCAGAAGGAGTTACGGAATCTATAGACAAAAGAAACAGTCATGAAAGACCAAACTGTATTCATGTACAGATGAAATTAGCTGAACAACCGGTAAAGTAATGCATCTAAGGACAGAAAAATTATAAACGAAAATATAAGCTCTGAGTTGTTTATTATTATTATTACTATTGTTATTATTATTATTAGAGAATGAGGTTTTGGGATGACAGCAATTTCAAAACATCAGCTCAGGACTGGCAGAGGTCAAAAAGCAAATCTTCAAAGAAGGCATCAAAATAAAACAGAAACCATCATTATGCCATTGTATAAATGGCTCAACTGCATTTTGTGTAGTGAGGGAAATTCTGGTTGTGCAAACCCTCAAACTATGGGAGAACGAAAAAAAGACATAACAGAAGAAGGTGATTGATGTCATGGGATAATTTCCATACAATAAATAGGCTAAGACTGGTCAGTATGGAAAAGAGAGCTAAGAGGGAAAGTAACATGCCTACAGCAGGTTAGAGATTACAGGCACACAAAGAAGTTAAGCAGAGAAAGGATGAAGACATGGGAGGTAATACAACAGGTTGGGAACATCAAAAGGAAGCTGTAACAGGACAGTTCAAAGTAAACAAAAGAAACTAGTTCTTCACAAAGTATATCGTCAAGTCCTTCTGTAGCTACACATGCTAGAAGTTCACATGAGTTCAAAAGACACCTGGAGATAAGAAAATATATCGTGGTCTATTAAATACAGAGGATCAGAGTATAATTTAGGTTGGAGAGAACCCATTGAGGTCATGTAGATCAAGTCTGGTCCAGATAGATAAAGTTGTTCGATGTCTTATACAGTCAAGTTATATCCAAGGATGAGATCCATAACTTCTCTTGGCAACCTGTGCCAATATTTGATCATATTTAATTGGAATTTCCTGTATTCCCAATTCTGTCCACTTCCTCTTGCCGCCCTGTGGACCTCTGATATGAGTCTGGCTTCATCTTCTCTGTATACTTCCATCACATTGTTCATACATCAATAATATCTCCTCTTAGTCTTCTATTCTTCAGGATGAGAAAGTCCATTTGTCTCTGCCTCTTCTTGTAGGACATAATGATCCAAATTCCTACTGATTACGGTGGCCCTTCCATTGGACTTGGGTTGGATGTCAAAATCTTTCTTGTAATGGGGAGTCTGAAACTGGACACACTACTCAGTGTGATCCCACAGTTGCTAAATAGAGAGGAAGAATCACTTACATAGACTTGCTGGCTACACTGTTCGTAGTGCAGTCTGGTATGTGGTCAGACAAGGGCACAACAAGGGGACCCTGCAGACTCGTGTTTAACTTGCTGTCCACAAGGATACTTGAGTTCTCTTCTGCACAGCTACTACACAGGAAAGTATCACTGCATATGCCTTGTTCTAATGTTTTTCCCTAGACATCCACTTTGGCTCGAGTGTGAAACTATTTCATAGACTGCTTTCCCCGTCTTATCTCTAACTTTCTAAAGTTGTTCTTATATTATTACCCACTGGCATAGCAGACATGCAAGACTGTCTAAGCGCATTGTCCTTAAAGGAACATCCTTTACACCAAATTGCCTATTTTCTATTCAAACCTTCGCAACTAATAATTTTTAAACCTACACTGTCTTAACACTTAACACTTCAGAAATTTATGGAAATTTCTGCTAAAAAATATTCATCCAACAATATTAAGCCTTTTCATTCCAACTCTCTGACGAGATGCGCGTAATAGAAACCACAACAGTTTGTGGATTTGGCAACACTGAGTAACATTTTAAAAATCTATTCATTTATAATATCAATCACATTTTTTAAAGGCTTTAGATTGTATGCATTGTATCTTTCAGGAAAAACACATACTTGCTAATAAATACAACGGTATAGTAAGATATGTGAACACTATCAAAACTGAAAATCAAGAGGTATTCACAAGAAGTCTAAAAAGTGATCAATAGTGCAGCAGAACCAAAGGTTTAGAGGGCAGCTGCTTTCCTCAAATGTGCAGCACCTCAGATGCAGATAATTTAACTATTTACAGAACCTTTCATTCAAAGAGTTCTTGCGGATAAACCAAGCCTCAATATAGACTTAATGGGAATCAGTGCTATTTCTTGATATAACTTAAAATGGGTTTCAGACCAAGGCTAAAGAAAAGAATCAATCCACAAATCAGTTATTATGGGGGGGCTGGAAATTCTGGAAGTTTAGTAAAAGTGTGGGGTATGAATGATAGCTGCTAAAAATGTCAGAGGAGCTTTTTTTTTTTTTAAGTTAGTTACTGCAAAGTTGATGTGTCTGTAGAATTAAACATATATTTCTTTGTGGCTTTTTTCACCCGTATTAGCATTAGGCACTTGATTAAAAATATTCAAACACTATTTCATTAATTTTATCTTAAGAGCTTATATTTTAACTTATTGTCTCTTTAATAACTTAAATATCTCCCACAAAGGAAAGACTGATAAATCTACTGATTTGGGGCATTCTCTCAAGAAGTAGGAGATAAATATTTGAATATTTGAATGCACTCAGGCCAAACACAGAATCAAATCAGATCTCCCATGCACACATAATGACACTACTTTGCTCTTTAAACACAAACCAGCATTGCCAGTATTCTTCTGGTGCCTGAAGCTATACCATTAAGCATGCCCTAGGGCTTCCTATGAGATCTTAATTTAAACCCTTAGAAAGCTGGAGTCATGATCCCAGAGCGACTTACAGGTGGGATAGTTATTTCATTAGGTTGTGTGTGGGCACACACAACGCTAATCACTTAAGGATCTTTCAGGGTAACAGACGATAGAGGATGGAGAATTCAGGCATTTCAACTACTATCAACCACAGTGAAGTTGCTCTATAGATGTCTTTCTGGGTGCATTTTGCTCTAGGATTTAACATTATATTTTTTTTCTATAATTCTTTCAAACAGTTCATGGTTCTGCCACATTACAGAAATACCATCTGTTACATGTGTTTGCATATGGATATTCTTTGTGAATTCTCTTTCTAGACACTCGTTTTACTCCATTCACTGACATTTTTCAATAATAAGAGGTATGCTTAATCTTTAGTACATTTTAAATTATTGTGTGCCTTTCAAATATACAACAAAGTGTGCGTTTCATATAGTTACTTATTCTTTTTCCCTTTCAGAGTAAAAAATCATTGATCTGGTTGCTTCCATAATTACCATTTTGTATAGCTGTCCTACTTCTATTCCCTTTGCTTTCCTTCTTCCTTCATTCTACTCCCCTATCCACTCAAAACCCCTCAAAATCACATATTCTTGCTCTGATTTTTGAAAGAGGATTTTAAAAGGACAGGGGAAGGTTTTGTGCTGTTTCCTAACACCCTACAGGCTCTTAACTCCCTTATAGTCTTTGGCTTTCTTTATGCAGTTAGATCTTTTCATCAAAAATGAAGCTTTACTAGGTAATACCATCCTAATTAAGCAGCTGCTAAATTTTGCTCTTTTCAATTTAACTACAATTAGACAACACAATATATCCAACATAGGCCTATTCCATAAATAAGTTTTTATGTCTTTTTTCTGAAAGTCTTTTTCCAAAGTTTTCAGAAGTCACAACTCCAGAAAAGATCATTTATTCCATATTTTATTCCAAAACCTACATATCTTCTGTTTGGAGGTAAGCAGATTATAAGATATGGAGCACTTTTTCCTGAAAAAAATACCAAGGATTTTTGGATACCAAGACTTATTTTGGTTCTGCTCTTTTATCACCACAAATTTTCCATCACCAGGCAAATCCCTAAAGTTCTCATACCCATGGCTATCTTGCCGGCAAATTAAAAGTGACAATGTTTGCATTTGAAGAAAATGTTTCAAACCTTCATAGACTCTGTAGAGAACCAAGGTGTAAAAAAATAACCATGAGAAGAAAATTCCCACCTCTGTGTTATTTCTATCTAAAAAGTGCATTTTCTTGAAAATACAATTACATTTACTTGATCCTAATTTTTGATCAATTTGCACATTCTGGCCAGCTGAAAATAATTCAAGAGACTATAAAGGTTATCAGTATATTAGAATTACATGGACATATACATCACAAGCTTTTGTAGGTGAGGGATTTTTCAGCTTTCCAAAACAATTATAAAAACTTAAATGCCCAAAATGAGAAGCTGAACGGTTCATAAATCTGTCAGAACAAGAGTGCAACAGTCAAAGAAAGCTTTCATTTGGAATATCTCTCCTTTGCTGCAAATATTCTGTTCAATACCTGGCTAAAAGCAATACTGAATAATTTCAAATACTGAAAGGATTCTTTTTTCCCATCTGTTACGAAGAAAGGTCCAATGTAAGAGTATACACACAAATTACAAATACAGAAACACAATAAATCTAGAAAAGTATTAGCATCAAAAGTTTCAGAAAACTGGAAGACCAAATGCAAAAATGGAAAAGCTGATACATAACAGCAATTATATAGTACCCTATGATGAAGGCTCCTCTGAAAGTCTCAGCTTAGAAATGTGTCATAGAATACTGAAGCCTGAACACATTATCAAGATGGTATGCCATATAATTTGAACATAACATAAAAAATTGACAGTAACTAGTACAGATAATTGTGTTATGAGATCATGAATGAATAATTATTTCTACTTATGGAACATCTTAAAGTGTTTTTCAGAAGAAAGTAACAGAATTATCTCCATTTTGCATTAGGGAAAAGTGAGAGAGAAAATTCTGACTGACTTGAAAAATACACAGCTAGTCAGTAACAAAAGTAAAAACATCATCTAATAATTCCAAATATGTTTTTATATCCATTGTTAAGAACAAATATCTTACTAGGGATATATCTTGCTAGGTTTCTAGATTTGGAAAATAAAGCAGCCAGGATTGAACAGATCTGGTCAGAAACTACTGAAATCAATTGAAATTAATGCCAAGGCTTTTGAAATGTCTATGATGTCTTTTCCAGTTCCAAACAGATCATATGTATTTACATGTCACAGGACAGTACTACTTCAATACATTTAAGTAAATTTGTTGCCTGCTTCTTTAAGTTTACACTGTCTTTTTATAGTTCATAACCTCTACTCTTTCAAATTCTGTCTCTGCCAATCAAAAACTTAACCTCTGTATTAAAATATATACATAAAGTCAACCCAGACTTCACGGGGTTACTAATTTGAACATGGTGTTATATTAACACATTACATTAACACATGGGAGTATATTTATCCCACATTTAACACAAGTCCTCAAAAAAAAAAAAAAAAGAAACAGATACAAGTTCAAACAGTGTAAACAAGTATAGCACTTTGGATTGCAATCTAGTCTATATATAGTAAATCTGAGAGATATATACATGGTTTTTTTTCTCCCACAAAAATATAGTGTCAGTGCTCTGCTAACAAAACATACACAAAAATTCAGCTACTAGAAGAGATCATAAAACGTTTTGATATCTTTAATTATCTCTTGACACATTAATATGTAGATGGAATAAAAGCAAGAATTTACATAACATAAGAAGAAATGTAATAATGAATTAGGAAAAAAACAGCAACTTCTGCTTTCTTTCTTAACACTTGTTCTGTCAGCTGGACTGCAGTACAGATATCACTGCCAGGTAAAGGGTAAAAGCTTTAGAAAAGGCAAAAAAGCAAACGAATAAACAAACAAAAATTCTAATTCAAGAAGATAACAAAGTAACTCTTTTAAATCATTGCTACTAGAGACCCCTTTCTTTATCACTAAGTGCTTGGTAATATTTAAGGTTATTTAAATATATTTAGGAGGGATATAACAGAAGATAGCAACAGCCAAACTGTAATGTTACAAAGTGCACTAATTTACCAGCTGTTTAAAGTTTTCAACTTTCATTGAGAAAGGTTTTTTAAAAATTCCCTGTGTGAAAATAATATCTTTATGCTCAGGAGAGTAAAAACAAATTCATGTAAGAGAAAAGACTATTTAGGCACTTTAATACTTACACTAAAAGGCAATTTAATAGCTACTTATCAGAAAACAAATGCAGACAACTAAAAGCTGAATGTTCATCAACACTGCTAATGACATCCACAATGTTATTTTTACACTTAATCAAATGAGATTCAGACATTTTTTGAATATGGAAGAGACAATACACTGAATTCACATGCCAATTATTTGTCAAGCATTTGGTCAGAAAAGGACTAAGACTGTGATTGCTTCAAAGACTCAGCAATGCTCTCTCTGTTTACATAATGGTGTCATGAAGAAAATAGTGGAAGGACATATGCATCTAACTAGTGACTGAAGAAAAATATTAATCTCACTTTAAATTCAAGATCCAAAGAGGATCAGATACATAAGAAATGACAGTGTATGTTCTGCTTAAAAAAAAAAAAAGGCTCTGCTCCAAATTTATACTTGGAAAATGCAGAACAGAGCTTTTCAAAAATTTATATTTGTCATTCAAAAAAATGTTTTGATATAGAAGATTATATGTGCAGTTTATGGACTAACCAATCAGGATTTTAGGTGAAAAAGGTTATTTAAAAAATCATCTTTCTGATGTCCTAGAGTGTGCAGAAGAGCTAATCTACGGTAAGGAACTGAAGAGGAATACCTGCTGATCCAGGGACACCTCAAAAAAAGTTACAGCCTTTAGATTAAAGTACTAATTTTGGCCATCCATATTACCAAATGTAGGCCTCCTATGTATGCAACATAGGAAACTGAAAAAGTCATTGATTGCTATATTAAGACTAATTTCTAACTTTAACTTCTAACTTCATGTTACTATCTACAGGACTCACTAAATGGAAAATGGAGTCAGGGGAATTTCCAAATTTCCACCTTTCTCCTTGTGTATTTCAACTCATTCTTCACACCTACTTGTAGCCATTGAAAAGGCTACAAGGCCTCCTCTACAGGCGATGGAGAAAGTCGTCTTCTAAAAGCATCATGATTTTGCTTGGCCAAAAAGAAAATGAACTTTCCCACTGAGTTTCCTCCTTCTAAAGCCTGCAGAAGAAGTATAGACCTCATGACTAGACACATGACTACATGTACAAGAGACAAATCTATTTAAATTCACAACATAGGCACAGAACAAGACTGCCATGTGTTTTTAGCTATTGATAAGTATTTATCAGTCTTTCTATGCATCAGTAAGGGTAAGCCAGCAATAGGGTTTGCCTTGTCAAATTCCCTTGTCTTCTGTGAATCTCACAGGATCATTGACCTGCCACCATCTCATAGGGAACTTACAGTTTTACTGATTCCAAACTTACAACAGGTACGGAGGAGAAACAGAATAAAAGGCTGTCATTACGCTCTTCACAACTTTGAGTATATACTTAGTATAGTAAAATCTAGGATGAAAAAATCGTGACAAGACTTCTCATGTAACACTTTTAAATGCCTTGTTATTAATGTAACATGATGGTAAGGACCTAAGATTATAGCCCCTGCACTGAGGAATTTCTCACAGACTAATACAAAGAAACCACAGTAGAGAAAAAAAAAGGCTGTTCTAGTATTTTATACATAGATTTAGTTATACAGGAATTCTTCAGTAAGTAGAAGTAACATTCTTCATTTTAAACAAACATAATTACAAAATTTAGTTGTTTATGCAGGTTCTGTAGGAAGTGATTCTTTGCCAAACACATCTTCCAAAATGGGGGTGAAAGAGTAGCAATAGGAGAGAAGTACACTAATCGTAGAAGTGTTAATGCTTTCGCTGGAGTACCATGTCAGGTTTTGCATCAAATTCCATAGCCATTGTTGAATAGAGAGTACCCAAAGGGATACCGAAATGACCAGAGGTTTAGAAAATGTGACGTGAAAGGAAACATGGAAAACTTCATTTTGCTTCATCTTAAAGAGAGATGACAGAGCAGATAGAGCTTGCAGCACCTTGTTAACTTCATTGTCCAACAGGTAAGTGATATTAAGAAAGATCAATCAAAATTTTAAGCATTTAGCAGAATGTTAAATAAATATATAAGTGATTTAAAATACATATTCTGCATGTTTCTTCTTTTTATATACTGAGCAAATGTTAAAATGTGTTTTTACTTTGAAATTTTAAACACACCACACACCACTCTGACAAAGCTGTACCTCATTCATTGAAAAATATTAACGACATATCACAGCTGTGGCTCAACTATTGTTCCTGTCTTTAGTCTTTAAAAATAATAATAAATTTCCTCTAAGCCTGCTGTATATTGGAAATATCAAATCTTATACCTTACAATCAAGGCACTATTTACTTTACGCAAAAGCTATAGCTGAAATATGAAGCAGGACCAGATTTCAGACTCATTCCATATCCTTTTTTCTGACTACAATTCTTTTGGGTTCTGCATTGGGCACAGATTCTTAGGAAATATGTTTTAACATCTACGTTAAACATCTATGCTAAACTTACCTCCTAAGAATCTTCTGCTCCCCAAAGACTTTTTTTTTAAACACCTGTTTTTGTTTCACATCTTTCAGTCACAATCATGGAAATAATGGAAAGTCTATTTGATAGCAACACAAATCCTAAAAGTTTGTATAAACACACTTGTTACCCTGCCTCTCCTCATTTATTTTTGCGAATTTTTCTTTGCTTGCCTGCTTTCAGTTTGGCCTTCTCATTTTAGTCCCTTCACATTTGCTCTGTAGCTTCATTTTAACTTGCTGAGGACGTGTTACCTCAACACACTCAGTTTTGTGAGACATATTCAGGTTTGATTTTTTTTGACAGACACAGAACGCTGAGAGGATTTTGAGAGGGGTTAGAGCTTTCTGGCTTTAGTATAGCTGAATGTATGACAGCTTAAATGTCATACCACCCATACTTGCTATGTGCAGTGATTGACAGAACTGATTTCAACTATATATTTCTTCTATTAGAAAAGATAGCTAATATAGCTATAGAGCCTAATCCAATGTAATAAATAGAATCTTTCCTTCGATATATATTTATATCTGAATATCTGAATGGATATCTGAAATATTCAATATATTTGAATATTTTTAGGTTGGCGGGAGTTTCTGTTTATTGTATGAGAAAAAGAGTGAGCATGCCTATTTGGCAAGGTAAACCTTTTTTTTTTTAGTGCAACAGCTTTAAAATAGTTGAGTAAAATAAAGAAAAATTGTCTAAAATCATTATGAATGTATTCATGTCTTTCATTTCAGAGGGAAAAAAAAACAAGCCTCTTAATTAGGGCTTTTTGTTTAAACATTGATTACCTGAACAGTTTGGTTTTTTGTTTATGTTACCAAAGAGAGGTTCAAATTCCACACACGACAGTTGGTCAAGCCACTCAGATGAGAACAATTCTATAAGTCTGTGCACAAGAATAAACTGAAAACTCATCCTTCTTGATATTATTAAAAAAAACAACAAAAAAAAAACCTCATGATATGCAATGGGCTTTAGTGGGCTGTTCCAAGTTCCAAGGCTTGTGCACCAAGCAAGTCTGCTGTCAGACAATCATCTCATGTGCCAGATATGTTAGAGGAAATGGGATCCTGGAAAGGAAAAGCAGTAGAAAAGAAAAAAGAAAATGGTAGTTTTACTTCATGAAAATACAAACATATTCAATATAGGAAAAATCGAAGGCCAAATATTGCAGGTCTTAAATTGAGCAAAACTCCCACTGCAGTCAAGAGTTCTGATTGATTTGAAATCACAGATTTTGGCTCAATACAACAGGAGCAAGAAAGCTCAAATGACAGCAGTGTTTTGTTGCCTAAGAACTGTATGGATAATACACTACCACCACATTCCCCACAATAAAAAAAGCTCATAAATTCATTGATTAGGCAAAAAGGAAAAAGAATCGTGTTTTTACTAGGAGCTGTGAGAGGGAGGGCGGTATAAAATAAAGCCGTGTTTGACAGATGAAAGTACTCTCTAAAAATTACTATGAAGAAGCAAAGCATATGGCAGAAACCAAGAACTAAAAACCAAAAGAAAACTTTCTTAATTTTTCTTAATTAAAAAATAAGAATTTATTTCTAAGAGAATTTCTAAGAATTTCTCGTTCTTAGAAAACTATGAATTAAGAAAAGTAAGGACAGGAAAGTCCACCACAGGGATGGAAATATGCTTTGGACTTAAACAGACTTGGCAAGAAAGAACTGTTTTGGTATGGTTGAGTCAGTTACTTCCAAGCAGTAATCAAGGACTTCCTGTGCTTCAGCACAGGAAAGTGTGCAAAAAAAAAATAAAGAAAAAAAAAAAAGGAGAGAATATATTCTAACTATGTGATAAATATTTTACAATTAATTCAAGAATCTGGAAACAAAAGTTATTATTGTTAATATCCTTGTTGTGTCTCCTGACAACATACACAGGGGATATGCTTTATTGACCTCATTTCAGACTCTGTTAGAATACTGTGGAATGTACCAACAGGAAAAAAATGGAGTTCATATAGCTACATTTTCAAATAAACAAAAAAGACAGTATGCATGCAGTATCCCTAATCCTGAGTGTTTAAGAAATCACAATTCCGTTACTGATTTCCTTAAGTATTTTTTTTATTATTTTTATCTCTTGCAATTTGCATAAAAGGATATTCAAATGATTCCTTTAAAGCACATTGCAATGGAAAAAAATGTGTTTTCCTATTGTTTTTCTTATGCTTTCATTTGTCTGTGAAAGATTTGCAAGAAATAGACTGAAAGCCTCTTACCATTTCTGTAAGATGAGATTCTAAGATGCTTTACCTGAATGAGACATTTTCTGAGTAAAAAACTGAATTAAATACAAATTAAAGACAGAGTAAACATCTTAAGATTTAATCTTTTCTGCCATATTGCCCTCAGCTAATGCTTTTTGTCTGGACCTTTTGTTTGGAATTCACATTTATCCCTTACTGACTATTATCTATTGAAAGCTAGTGCAGAGAGAACAGTATTTCAGAATACAATCTCTTACAGTGTTTAAAATGATAGCGAAATATTTATGCTAAAAAGATACAGACAATTCAGGCGGCAGTAATTCTGAGGAAGAGAGGCTAACAAGAGGATATAGTATCACTGAAAACAAAAATATATAATTAGGGAAAAACATAGACAGGTTCTGTTAATGGTTGATCCAGAAATCAAAACACGTGAATAAAAAAAAATTCCATAAATATTCCATAGTGGTGATAAATTTTAAGGGCCAACAGCAAAGAATATGATATAGGTACAAACTACTGTGGCATAAATATAATAACGTTATTTGAAATAAGACAAAATGTATCAATGAGGGAGTTAAGATAAACTTTATTATGGCATTAGAAAAAATATAAACAATGTTGATGATTCCCCGCTCTTCAAAATAGTTTCTGATTTCCAACAGAAATCACCTGACATATGGGGAGTGGCTGAGAGAGCTGCGAGGGTTTAACCTTGGGAAGAGAAGGATCAAGGGGATCTTGTCATTGCATAAATGATAAGTATATTGTATTAGATGGGTTGGATAAGTAGATTGCAGTAGATCGTATAAATAGCTCATGTGTGGGAGTAAAGAAGATCGAGCCAGGCTCTTCTCAGTGGCATCCTGTGACAGGTCAGAGACATTGGGCACAAATTTAAATACAGGAAATTCCGCTGAAGCCAACAAAAGATTATTATGAGGGTGGTCAAACACTGCAACAGAATGCTGTGGGAATTTATGAAGGCTCCGTCCTTGCAGCGGAAATATATAAAATTTGATTGGACATGACCCTGAGCAACCTGCTCTAACTAACCCTGCTCTGAGCAGGGTTGCACTAGATGATCCCCAGAAGGATCCTTCCAACAATTTGCTAACTCTGTTTTTCTATTACAACTGAACAAAATATATGTTTTCTGGGAAAAAAGTGGAGCAAATAATTAAAGCATTTTCTTAAATTTATATTTCCAATAGGAATGGCAATGAAATTACAGACACTTGAATATTATGTTGGTAAATGGAAAAAAATCTTGACAGCAAAGCTTGCTATTTCTCTTTCCCAAATCAATCTAAGCCATTCTAAAAGAATTTTGAAAGAATCTAATTGCAATTCTAGGTATAATAATTAGCACACAGATGTCATTTTATTGAATTAATAGGTAATATTCAATATTTATTATAAGAATAAAGCTGTATATTTGCTTTTATCAGACTGTGACTGTTGTTAATGTCATCCATGGTAGGTTGGCCCTAAAGGAATGAAGAATGTGACAGAGAACTGAGATAACCTAATGAGTGCCACAGTGACTGCACCACCATTTCTTACCTATTTTGAAGTATTTAAGTTTTCATCAGGTATTATTCCCCAAAATTTACACTGAATTATTATTAAAAAGAAGCTAATGAGTAGCTAAAAGAACAGCTGTCTCTTCCTGAAATATTGAAATTTATTGATAAGCTTATGGTAAAAATGAAATTCCATCTATACACAGGAACAAACAATCAAAGGGCACACATATGGCATGATGCCTGTTAAATGGAAATGTCCAAATCTTCTCATTTTGGATGCCATATTTCACATAAGTGCAGGTTGATGGCTACCAAGTAACTCCAGCTTGTCCATCCTTTAGCATTGCAGAAGAATTAGTGGTAGTTAGAATGTGTCTGGATTTCTGTCTGAAGACAACTTTTGTTATAACTGTGTAAATTCTGGAGTAAAATCTATTAAACGTGGACATTTCATATCAGAAATCAAGAAATGAAGCAGGCAATTGAATTTCTGGTAGCCCTATCAAAATCAAAATTATAAGAAAAAGATTCTGTTGGTTCCAAGATTTTTCTTATTTGAGCAACACACATGGATGTACCTTCCCACTATCTTTTAGTATCTTACTTGACCTATATTTGAAAAGAACATTGAAATACTCATATTTCTATGTTTTGAAAATTAATAAAATTCTCTTTGGAGAAGTTTCTAGTCCAATGTCCTTGAAAGCACTTTGATGATGAAGAAAGCAATAACCAGCTGCTGCTTCACAGATGCTGAAAAGCATGGAACAAATGATGCTGATTGTAATGATATGTTGCAAAAGCGACAGCAGTGGAGCATTTCTGTTGAAGACAGCCTTCCTGTTAAACAGAAGACCAAGCACAGACTCTTCCTCTTGTTCTGTATAATATTATTGCTATGGATTGCAAATCCCTTAAAATGCCAGCAGGGTTTCTGACTAAAATTGAAAAGAAATTAGAAGAAATCTAGCTAAGCATTAAACAATATGAGTTGAGACTCCCGTGTTAGTAGAAAATACATGAAGCTTTAAGTTAGCTAGCTAGAAATCGAAGGAAGAATTGCAATAGACAGTATCCAAATACATAATTGATGTGATAACTTACAATTCTATTTTATTTTCCTTAACTCCTGCTGCTTGAGACAAACTTCCAATCTCTGTTAAACACTTTGCTTTAAATAGAGGTAACTTCCTCAGTTCCAGTAGGACTACCAATCCTGTTTAAAACATGTAAATACACTTGATTGAAAATTGGAGGGTTCCTCCTCTCCTCCATGAATATGTCAACAACAAAAATGGAAAAGTATCCAGGTAGAAGAAAAAATAAATACCAGTTCAACTATCTAGGAATATATAATCTAGTCAAAAACCCATATTTCCACTAGAGAAAAGAAGTCTGCAGATAAAAACGTCTGTTACTCTAGACTGGAAATGTAATTCATCATGATGCTAAACAAACTCATGCTAATTTTGGAAGAAATGCAGAATATTTATCCATCTTAGGAGAAATAAATAAATTGAGGATTGAATCTCAGAATTAAATTTTATCTATATGCAAACACTACTACTGATAACAAACCTTTAAAAAATTTTTAAAAGTTTAAATTTTAAAAAGAAAAATTAAAGATTAGTTGAATTGAACTAAACAGGTTTATGACATCCCAAAATCCAACCCTTTTTCATGTAGTAATGATAAATGTGCAGCCAGGTATTAACACTGCTGCTTTAGGTGACAATACTCTTACAGAATGTATAATTTATAAGCTTGAAACAATGAAACAAATATTTTGCCAAACATTGATCCTATATTCTACATAAAGCAAACAAAGTTTTAGAAGTTAACAACTAAGTCAATAGCTTTTGTTTTATTAAAACTATAATGCCCTAGTTATTCTATATATTCTTCTTAAATCCTGTATGACTAGTCTTTCATCATTCAAAGCAAACTTAAAGGATCAGAAGAACAAAATTCTACCCTGCAGAAAACATGCTTCCTCGCAGTCGTGGAAGCCTTAGATGAAACTTTCAGAACAGCTGGTTGGGGTTTTGCATTTAGGCAGCTGAAACTAAGCTGAGCTTTCCTAGGTAATACATACTGTTTGTTTCTGTTCAGCCATCTAATATTCTCTTAGGCTTCTGATAGTTTTCCAGATTCACCAATAAACAGAGTAATTTCTTATCATCAGATCACATATTTAAACATAAATTTGGATAGGCATCTACTGGGAATATTACTACTAAACCTTCAAACTGAACTTTAATATATGAGATGGAATGACAAAAGACTATATATACCAGTAACATAATGCTACAAATGTCAAGAAAAAAAAATCAAAACACTGTGAAATTTTAATGTGACCGGAAAACCATCATTCTATCCTGCAGATTTTGAAGCACATGGTTTTGAACAAGTTTCTCTTTTTTCCTGAACTTCCATTTTGACCTATACTGTATTTCATGCTTCCCTAAACTGTTTTTTCACCAAGAAGAAGGTTAAATACCTCCCAGACATTTGTGGTTAAGCAATACCACTTACTGTTGGTTTAATTCTGGTATGCATTTTGGTTTTGCAGCTTTTAAGATGGAAGAAGTGACATTACAATTGAATGAGATTCATAATAAATTAGTCTAAAAGGCTCATATCTAGCAATTACTAGACATTAAATATCCTTCCCATTAAAAACAAAATGAACTAACCACACCTGTTATCTCATCAATCTCTACAGTTAATTTTCAACAATAACATTCAAAAATAATCATCAGAGGATATGCAATAATAATACAAAGTTGCAACCAGTATCTTTTTTTTATTCTAGACTGCTCAATTTAATTTTTAAAATAGCATTTTTAAAAGAACATATGCTTTCCCAACATATACTTTTTTTCAAAAATATTTAAGATACAGGTTTTAAATAGGCAGTATGACTAGTATGTCTTTATTTGAACTTCAGGAGTGTCTGTGTACCCTCCAGCCATATCTGCTTTCTGGCAAGAAAATTAAAGAGATAAAAGCTGTCTGAAAGTTGTACTTTCTCCTTCTCCTAAATGCTTATGAAAGTGCTTATGCCTTATAAAAAATACCGCACCATTCAAGAACATGTAATAAAATACAGTTAGATCATTATGAACAGTATCATTCTATTATCACGAATACAAAAGCCTCAGAAAATATGCAGATCCAATGATGTTATCACTACAGATGTACAAAGTCAGTGCCGGACTGTAACAGTGCTAGCTCTAGCAGACAAAGCTTCCCAGCAGCAGGTTCAATAGCAGCCTCTCCCATTACTGTACAGCCCGAGGAGCCCGTGCTAAAAAATCTGATATCACTCCCTCCTTTTCATACTCCATGTGACTATAAACAGAAGCAGTTTCTGGATCTCGAAGTACAAGGTCAAAAAGAGTTAAAAATTTGGCAAGTGGGGGGATTTCTTCAAAATTTTTCCAGAAGAATTGAAACACTGAAAAACCCCACCATGTAAATAAAACTTCTACCACTCAGAAAGTTTGTGTCAATTTTACTGTACAATAATCAAATCTCATGACCTTGCGAAAAGAAATTAGTTTATCTTTAT
Source organism: Crypturellus soui (assembly GCA_032275445.1). Lineage (NCBI taxonomy): Eukaryota > Metazoa > Chordata > Aves > Tinamiformes > Tinamidae > Crypturellus > Crypturellus soui. The sequence continues at coordinate 2,693,799 of JAUBNY010000429.1, read as the reverse complement.
ATTCACTTAATTAGTCTATTAACAGACTCTATATTTCCATTAGGTAAACACTTAGTGATTTTCTCCCAGAAAATAAAATCACATCACCTCTTTCACTTCTTCAGCTCTGACTTACAGCCTTTTTTTCCCCTTAAAATATTCTTACATGAAGAAACTATATAGGCAGTAAATTCTGAAGAAAGATATGGTATGGATCTTCAGAGATCTGTAGAAGTTACAGCTTTATTTTACTGTTAAGACTGCCTAAAAAACAAACACTAAGTTAGAAATAAAAATAGGCGCAGTCTCCTTACAGTTGTTATCTGGCTTCTAATGCCACTAGGAATTAATGATGACTAATTTTTTTGCTTGCCTGCTAATATTCTCCTCCTCAGCCATTCAGGGGATGTCTGCTTCACATAATCAAGATCCCATAAAAGCAACGGATCTGGGAAAAAATGAATTCAGGCCTGTAAGTATAATACCAATAAATGTGTCAAATGCCAGTTCTGTGTGTGGCATAGACAAGGCAGCTGCATCCCAATTTTGACATGCAAGCCAGAAGTCTGTGCCACTGCTCTGCAGCTATAGTGAAGCACACAGGTATTCTTAAGGCACACAGCTGAATCGTGAGCAAGTTCACACTGCCGCTGCTGTCAGACAGACAGAAATCTCTTCAAAAGTCTCTGTTAGCATCAGCACTAAATTTCATATTTTGGTGTAATAGAATATAAATCGGCAATTGAAATCTCTGATCTGAACATGCTCATTCAGATGCAGTACTCTAGGCAAACGATACCCTTTCCCCTTCAGGCTGCAATTCTTTCTATCACTGTTTTTTGTGACTTACTCCATCATATTGTAGCAACAACATTCTCAAAGTGCAAATTGCTAATGACTTTTCTTATGTCTGTATAAATCAGTGAAATATGTGCAGCTCAGCACAGCATTTCCAAGAGCACCATAAACAAACTTCCTTGCATGCCTAAAATAATGGCAATCAAAGCTTTATTTCATGCCTAAAGCTTCAGCTATACTGAACAGACATGAAGCAACATTTGGAAAATTGGGGCATTCTTGCACCATGGCATACTGCTTCATAGAGCTAACATGTGGTATGTGTTTGAATGGGCATCTTTTTTTTCTTTATAATACTCTTTCATTTACATAGTTAATTATAGATTTTACATTAGATTTACACATAGATTTTACATGAACTTATAAACCCGGCCAATTTAGTTCCATGAAGGAGGTCAATAGGTGACTAAAAGCAAAGCTGACAAAGTCAAAACCTGACAACACACTCTCATAATTACTCTACACATAATGTTATTTTCTAAATCTCATTTCTTAAAGAAATCAGGCTAAAAATCATTAAGCATATGTCAGAAATTATAACATTCCTTGCTGGGTCAGAAGTAGTGAATTTCTTGTAGAATTTGCTTCTTTTGTTCTATCGACCCCAAGTTTATTTCACATACGGATCTTGAAGGGAAAATGAGAGAAGCCGAAATCTCCTGCACTACTTCAGGAAGTGAAAAATAAAGATGCTCTGTCAGCAGCACACTGTATGCATTTTGCCTGACCTTTGGACCGTGGATAGATGGATAGAAAGATTGCATCATAGTAGTTTGGGGAATTTTACCTCATATTCCCAAATAAGATACATTATTTAATAATTATTTAATAAATCTATCCTTTACTCAAAACAGTAAAAACAGTACTAAACCAGACGCATATTTCTCTGTGAATAATTTACATTAAAAAAAAAGAGAGAGATAGACCTAGGGAGATGTGTGTGAAAGATGAGTGTGCAAATGCTCTTCATTTCCATTAATTTATGGAGCTGCCTAAAAATTAAACTAAGAATTGAATGGGATGATATATAGGTCAGATATAAGAACACAGTTTGTGTTCTTCTGTTCTTTATGTTCTTCTGTTTGTTTGCTTGTTCCCTAGCACACTGTCAAAGAAGAGTTCTTTAAAAAACAGTGTAGGATTACATTATAGTTGAACTACATTGATATAATTTTCTGCTTTGGAGGTAAAATTAAATGGCAGTAACAAGAACTAATATGCATTACTGTCCTAGTCAATGTCCCTAAACATGCATGATATCACCAGATTGGAACTGGGCGTCAGACTGGGAATCCAGTCCAGTAGCCATTGCACTAGTTATGCAACAGCAGTTGATGAATAGAAATGGAACGATGTTAACAATACTTTAGGAGTATTGGTGGCAACAGATCTATGCAATCATTTAGATAGTGCTGCAAAATGCAAATTGCCTAAATTAATCACCGGCTATGCTGCTGACATGCTTCAGTTAGGCATGGGCTTAAATGTTGTTGATATAGGTTCTTTTTTTTTTATTCTTTGAGCAGGATGAAGAATTATTTACAAGGTCTCGTTCACAGCAGGGCTTTTTCACCCCTTCTATGAATAGTATTCCTGCTACCAGAAGTCTCTCACTTTCAGGAGCATTAGCACAAGCTTAGCACAAACATACTTCCATGGGAGAAAAAAAAATCTTAACAAAAAGGTATTTTTGTGGCTGAATGTCCGTGTGTTTTACATAAGAGGTCACAGTATAACAACTGTTCTAGTTAAAAATGTGATAATTGTATACCTGTGAAAGTTTCTTTTATTTATTATGCACTTAACTAATGTATTTCACTTCTAGAAGTGATGAATAAAGCCAATGAATAAATTGCACAGAATTCAGCTATATTATATACCCAAAACAGATCCAAAATCACCACACAGAGAAGTGATGCTTGAAAGGATGAGGTTATAGGATGTAGCTCAAAATTAGTTAATTCTTGCCCCAGATTCTCTTTCCCATTTATCACTGAGTGTAACATACTCCATCATAAGTCAAGTTTTATACAGCAAAAAAGAGGGAAGATTTGGTCTTTTCTGTGTAGATAAATTTTAGACATTGCAACTGATTCATTATTTATTTACAGATTAAACTTCCTTCCTTTTTGAAGGAAAAAAGTTTGAAAACTTAAAGGAACAGGAGGTTTATAATTTATCAGATCTACAGGAATTTATCTACCAAGAAAAGATCTGATATCTCACCATCCCCAAAGTATAGAGCTTTAATTCATCTTCCATTTTCAATTTAATGTCAATTCACATGATGCATTCTTCCTATAGGTCTGCAAACAGAATACGATTAAACAAAATATAGTTTCATTAATATTGGTGCTAATAAACATGATTAATTTCCTGGCTGACCATGAGTTTTAAGACAGGATGTACAATTTAAAAACAAGTTATGATTATACAAAAATATTATTTCAGGAAAACGTATGAGGAGGATAATTTTGAGAAAGTGAAAAAACAGGAGCCATGGGCCTCTTTTCAAAGGCTAGAACGACATTAAGAAAAAAGGCAGGGAAAAGAGACAATTGGTAGACAGAGAGACTTCTACATGTCCAACGTATAACGGTCACATCAGGAAAGAAATATTAGACACAAAATATATAGTGAAAGAAACTACTTCTACTCAACAAGCAAAAGATAAAAGCATTCTTTTCCACATAGAATAATCAGCTTGAAATGGGAAAAGATGCATTTAACTGGCAACATGCTCTTTCCTCATCTGCAACACCTACAAATCCCTGTAAATCCCACCACAACCTTATAGTCTTTTGACTTGCTTCTCACTGCTGGTTGCTGTGAACTTCTAGCCCCCAGAGGCATACGTTCCTCTCCACAAGGCAGCATAGGTACCCCTTTTCTCTTTTGCATAGCAGACTGTTAGGATTAATATATACATATATCCATGGCTTTCCTCCTGTTCACACCATATAAAAGTAGGCAGCTATTTCTAAGATCCAGTTTTTTTAGGCATTTAACAGTGATGCCATATCATAAAACAAACCTCTGGTATTACCTGCCCTTTGTAACCACCTTTCCAAGATTAACAGGCCTAGCACTTGGAGATGCCTTTTATTAGTAGTATCATTAGCATTGTAAACAACCTGACAGAAAAAAATATATATTTTTCCATTTGAATTTCCTTTCAAAAACCATACTGATGCTTAGGCTGAGTTTTAAGCAGTCTCATGCCCCTAGAAAACTTTTAAGTTTGTGACATTTTAAAAGGCAAGACCATGCAAAAATCTCACTAAGATCCTCTTCTTAGTCCCAAAACTTTAGAAGATAACTATGCTTTTGTTTATATCTACATTTATCACAGATTAAATTACTTTAATGAAAAGCTACTGTAGTTCAGCATGTCATAAATTTGTCATTTCTGAGAACATACAGCTTCAAACTCCTACTTATGAAACTCCTGTGTAAATAGAAACATTATGTTTTCAAATTATTGTATATCCATGCTCATACATAAAGGTAACAAAATATTTCATTTTCATGCTTTCAGTGTATATGAGGTTGTGATTGTTTTGAAAGGATAAACTGTTTTTCTCTTTGTATTAAAAGCTATAATTAATAAATACTTTGGATGTGTAATGGCCTACTTTTCATTTTACTACACTTTCACTATTCTAGTTCTTTAGGTGATAGTCAAAAATAATTTCAAAAATTATTTAAAACAGGGTAACTTCAGAGATCGCCTCTGGCTACTAAGATGTTTTATGATTTAATAAGTCACTTCTAAATGACTAGAACACATAAAATAAGATCAAGTTTGTGTTTAAATGGAAATGTTATATGAGCTTCTTTTGATAAGTAAAACCTCACTTTACCTTAAGCACTCCAGTACTCACAAAAAAAATAAATCTAATGAAAATACTTAGCAAACTATAGAGCTTTTCTATTACTAATGAAAACATATTTAAAGAACTGCAATTAAATACATCACTGGAAGCAAGTTCTTGCACAATTATCATTTGATAAATACTGTAGGGACAACCTTATTCAATATAATCAATATCATATAAAACTAATTTATTTTTGGACACATTTTGTTATGTGTCCAAAAATAAATTAGTTTATTTATTTATTTTTGGACACATTTTGATATGCTGATGATTAACAACTTCCTTACCATATAGAAATGTTGATGAATGAAAATTCAGCAAGAGGAAAAAAATCGAGATGATTGCAATTTGTATGTTTTTTCTAACATCAAAACACTGCTGGCTGTTAAGACCATCTATGTCTTCATCTAGAAAAAATGAACTGGATAATCAGATGGGATGAGGCAAGGAGAGTTCCAAATAGTGACAAATAAATTGAGTGTACAATATGCAAGTAGTTTTATGATGTAAGTACTCTTATACATAATATATATTATATACTACAATATCATAGTAATTGTATGAAACTTTTTTTTCTTGAAATAATTCTTTTTCTTGAGTTGTTGTCAAAGGAAAAAAAAAACGTTGCGGTTTGAAAGCCGTAGTGGTGGCAGCGAATCGAGTTCCCAAATAGTATGATCAACTATAAGCTTGATTCTGGCAGTATCGGATTCACGAACAGTCTGAGGACCGTAGGTCCGATTGCCTCCCTAGGAGCGAATCGAGTTCCCAAATAGTATGATCAACTATAAGCTCGA
>JAUBNY010000429.1:2651213-2688187 GCA_032275445.1 Crypturellus soui | reverse complement strand
TGCTCTTATCAGTGTGTGCTGGGAGGGCAGATTGTGGTAGTTTCCGCACATCAGCCATCCTGGATGTGTATCACCCCCAGCAAACTTCTGTAAGGCCAAAACTCCTGTAAGGCCAAAACTTCTGTTAGGCCCTAAGTTTTCTCTAAGTTTCCCCTTTACAGGCCATGCTTCCACAGTTGTATGAAACTTTTTCTTGGTTTACATTTATATTCATGGGGACAATGTCTATCCATCACGTGTCACTAGTGAAATATAAAGTTTTCATATTAAAAATCATTTTACACATTGTCTGGAATGTTCTATGCCTATATTTGATATATTAATATTAATGTAACTTTATTTTAAAACAAAAGTCAAGATGAATGTGTATTTATTTAGAAAACATGCACTCCAATATCTACAGAACTTGTTAATGATTAGAAATTGTGATATCCTGAAAAGAGAGATACATCAATGCATCACGCAGATGCACACAGAAGTGCATCACTTACTTGTAGTTAAAAAGCCTTAAAGTAAATGCTAAGCACATATTTGTTCATTAGGCAAATAAACAAAACTAGATTTTTTGATAGGTGAACAATAAATCATGTAGACAACTTAATATACATTTACTGGAGCATATGAAGTAGTAATTACACATAAAAAAGACAAGATAAATTCTACTAGTTCTACCAATGTTTGGGAAAATACTAACAAATTTAACAATTATGAGACTCCACTGTGATGTAAAAATGAATTCAAAATTATAAATCATGGAGTCATCGAGGGTTGGAAGAGACTGTGGAGACAGCTGAGTTCAATAACCCTGCTCATTTCAGGGCCAAGTATCACCAGTAGCTCAGTGCTGTATCTGCGTGTCCAGTCTGGTTGTGGGTATTTTCAGGGATGGAGAATCTGCCATACCCACAATACCTCCAGGAACCTGTTGCAGCATTTCAGTTTGTGTCTTTCGCTTCTTATCCCTTCGCGGGATTCCACAGAGATGATTCTGGCTCCATCTTCTTTGATCCCAGAAGACAGGATCACCTCCCTTGACCTTCTGATAACACCCAGGATGCCGTTGACCTTGTTGCGAGGCACATTCCTGGCTCATAGTCAACTTGCCCAGCAGGATCCCCAGGGCTTTCTCTACAAAGTTGCTTTCCAGCTGGTCAGATCCCTGCCTATACCAGTGCCTAAGGTTATCCCTTCCCAGGTGCAGGACTTTGCATCTCCCTGTGTTGAACTTCCCAAGGTCCCTATCAGCACATCTCTCCAGTCTGTTGAGGTCCGCCTGAACAGCCCCCACCCATCTGGTGTACCATATACTCCTCCCAGTTTTGCAATTCTGGAAACTCGCTGAGGATGCACTCTATCCCATCACCGAGGTCATTAAAGGATACAGTTTAATACTACAGCATTAGCCCTAGCATCATCCCCTGGAGTACACTACCAGTGACTGGCCTCCAAGAACACTTCATTAGAGCCCTCTGAGGCCAGCTGTTCAACTGGTTTTCAGTCCGTCTCACTGTCCATTCTACCATCCATAATTTATCAGCGTGTCTGAGAATGTTATGGGATACAGGTTCAAAAGCCTAGCTACAATCAAGCATCAAGTGCTTTCTCTTTGAGCCACTCGTCTTACTGTAGAAGGCTGCTAGGTCGGTCAGCAACAATTTCCCCTTTCTACATTCAGACTGACTGTTCCCAGTCCTTTTCTTGCCCTCCACCTGTTTGAAGGTTTCCAGAACAATCTTCATCATCTTCTCGGGGTTTAAGGTGAAATTGACTAGTAGGTTCTTCCCTGGATCTTCCTCCTTGCTCTTCTTGCTTTTTACAGTCCTTTGCAACCTTCCCCATTGCCACGTTCTCTCAAAGCCAACCGAGAGGGGCCCCGCAAGGACATGGGCCAGCTACACCGGCACTAGAGATTGCATGCCATCATGTCCCATGGACATGTTGATGGGCGAGCAACGAGTTAACTTTTGAAGCTGCAAGACCACTGCTCATGTGCCAAGGACACAGGGTAGAAACTTTTGCATACTTTCCCATAACAGCAAGGAAGGAAGGTGGAAAGTTTTGCTGAAGCTTTTTTTTTCCCTGCCTAATTCTGCCATGTGTTCCCTTGTTCATATCTCAAACTTAACTAAGATCTGTTGGAGTCTGATCTGAATAAACAAATAACATAGTCAATACTAAAAGAGGTTATAAGACAGAGTATCTCCAACACTTTTGAAGCACAAAGCTTAGTTTCCAAAAAACTGCAATTAAGTTTATGTTAAATAATAGGTAGATGTAAACTCCATCTTCCCTTTTGCTCAGGAAAAACACATACCAAAAACCTAGACGAGGGTTCAAGATTGCACCATCATTAAACATCATTATCTAAAGACAGTAGTCCTGGGGATTTAGACTGCATTATATTCCTGATATAGGAAGGTTACTTTGAAGGGCAAGCTGCTTTAAAAAGGATGCAGTACCAGGTTTAACCGATAGTCTGCAACAAATCATCTTTCATTCAATTAAGATCCCTGATAGAACAACACTGCCAAACCACTATACACCCAAAAAGAACCAGCTACCGATGGAGTTGCAATCTGTACTGATTCTATTATATGTTTACATTTTTGTTTCAGAAAAGTACCATGTGCAGTCTGCTGCCTTATACACACAATGCATGACATAAAGGGCAAGAAACCTTTCCTGTGTTCCCTTTTATTTACATCTCAATGTTCAGATCAGACAGAGCCAGCAAAAGATGAAAACAAATTATGTTACGGGATACACACTGACAACATTTCAAAGAATCAAATGCACTGTTGGACAAATTATTTTTCTTTAAATGTGAATCAGTGTGATTACAAATGTCAGATAGAATACCCCTAGACTAAGACATTTCAGCCACAAACTTCTATCAAAACTTAACATCTAAATAAATGGCCAAGTCAAAATCAATATTTGGCAAAGGTTAACGTAGCAGTAGATCTCTTCACATTTTTCTGAAGATAGATGATGATGTTTGCCCACCGGTAAAATTATCCTCTATGTTCAAAACTTGAGATATACAAAACAAATACCAAACACAGAGATATACAAGGCTAAACATTTTTATTTCTTGTTGCAAAATGAACTGCTTCTTACAAAATATGTCTGTCTAGAAAGAGGCAGAAAGGATCAAACCTTTCACAATTCCATATCAATGTAAATAATTCTCCTTGCTGATGCACTGACAATTCTAAATTTCACAAGAAAATATTGCTGTTTAAAATGGAATTTGTTCACAACTAAAATCAGATAATTTTAGATTAAACTGTTTAATAAGTAGCATCTACATCAAATTAAGTGGTTTGGTTTGATTCTTTATCTTATGGCATTGATCTCCGTAGACCTTGATGCTCGTTCGTCCAAGGCCTGCTGCCACAGTTAATAAATCCAGTGCCAGTGCTTATAGACTTGTTCAAAGCTTGCTGAAAGCACTGGATAACAACAGTCCACCCACTTGGATTGTCAGTGCTAAGGAAGCACACATCTGCCAGAGTAATTTGGCTGACTCCAAAAGGCTCTCATTTATGGGAATTACAAGGCATCCTGGCATAGAGGTACATAATACGTCCAGAAACTTACGTGATTTCTCCTGGACAGTTTCCATTGGAATCTCCAGTGTGACTGCCATTATGTGCAGTAAGTCTTGAAAGCTCTTATAAATATCTAGCCGTACTTTTGAATATCCATGGTAGCACAGTCCCATTTGCAGACAACGATAATACAGTGCAGAATCTGCATGATTTAAAGCCTGCAACTCCTCTCACTCAAAGCCTGACACACAGATGTTTTAATCAACTACAAAGTTCACTTGTTTGGGATGAAAAAAAGATTTGACTAACTTAGATAACAGAAGCAGATGCAACATGACTAGGTTGCTGGCAGAGATAATGGTCAAGAAAAAATACAATAATCATAAGTTATAATGCCACTCCTAAATCTTGAATAATAATCATGAGTATTGGAATTTGTTTCCCTGAGTAACAGGTATCAGAAGCTCCAAGAAGTGATCTTAAAACAAAAAAATTCATTTTCTTCTGTTTGAAAGAGAATAAATGCAAGCAGTTCCAATCAGGTGCTAAGGTAAATCTTAGCACCTGGATGACATCTTAATATGGTATCACAGATGTGCCCTATGCTAAAGAGGAAATAGCAATTGGTACTTCAGAAAAGCTTGATAATAACCTACCACATTGTGATTTCAAAGCTTTTGTAGGCTTTGAATTTCACTTCACGGTAACAAAATGAAAAGATTTCTGGTTCCTAGCACTAAGAAGCAGATGAGACTCAGACCTGTTCCTTCGGTGCATGTCTCAATTTGCCACATGGAGTTCACTAGAGAATTTCTGCGTTCTCTTTAGGCATCACAGCTTTTTGCCATCACCTCTTTGTGTTCATCTCAAGAGTGACTTACAAAGTAGTGTATCTCAGGAATGTACCTCATATCCAAAGCACTGTAAAAACACTTTGTAGACTCATCATAATTCAATCTCGTTGCTTCACATGAAACAGAGTTCTTAAAACTTGAGGTTTATACTCTACCATAAGCACAAAATCTTATTAAAAAAAAAATCAGAGGAAAACAGCATATTTTTTATGGGAAGTGAAATAGGGAGAACACAATCAAAAAGCTTAACATTACTGATTAACTTTTCCTGTAACAGACTGTGTCTGGATTCTTACAAAGTGCTGGTATACCATACCTCTGGTTTGCGAAAACAGCTTGTGGCAAAGCCGAGTTCATTCATCTTTTAACCTCATGTGGACAATATGAGAGTTGACAAACTTTCAGAGTGTAAACAGACTCAGAAGACTCATCTCACAAAAAGAAGACAAACTCAGAATACGGATTCTAGACTATGGAAAATTCCTTCAAGGGAATTTAAGGATAAATGAAAGAATTGTGACAATATTGGTAATAAAATTCCTTCACCTTCACCAGATATCTTTTTTATAAATTCTAAAATAAAAGAACTGCTGCTGCTCTCAAATCCAAGCCATGGTCAGCCTTAAGATATATCTGCATGTATATCAGCAATGTATATTCACTGCTCCCATTTTAGGGCTTTGGCCACTACTGGTTCCAGTAATGTGGGTCCAGATCATTTCTTTCAGAGAGAAAAATTCTGAAGATTTTCTCCTACCTCAGTACTAGTCGTTCAAGACAAATGACTCACTTCAGCACTACCAAAACTGTACAATTGGTGAAGAGTAGAAATCGTAGGAATCCTAACAGGTTTGTACAGCATAGTGAATTTCACAGCCTCTCCCACATATCATTTATTAAAAGCATGCCCTGAATCTTAGTTGCATTTCTTGCCTTTTCCTGTATTTTTTCCTAGCTGAAGTCTTCCCATCTCCCTACGGGGAAAAGGGAGTCTCAGTCTGGCTTAGCCTTTTTAGATTAGATTTAGAACATTAAGTCAGAGTACACCATTAGTTACATGTGAGTCAAGAAATGCCAGCCTTTTGGAGAAAAATGACAATCATGATAATAAGGCACATAAGCAAAATATAAGGACGGTAAGAATTACAAAGCAATTCTTGTAGCCTTCAGTATTAATAAGGCTTAAGCTAGTGTATGCTAGCCTTGGGCACTGGACATCAAGAAACAGGTGGAACAAAGTTCATATGTAAGCAGGTATATATATATAAGTTATATATATTAGTTACACAGAAAATACAGTCTATGTCAAATAACTGAAAGTATTAGGATTATTTATTCCAGTTTCTTCTACAAGTTTTCTTATGATAACAATCATCAAATATGCAATATGTCTCTTGCAAAGAAAAGATTAATCTTTTTTCCAGTCTGTTTTCTATGGTCATGTATGAAACAAAAAATAGTAACATACCTAAATTACAGAAGAAGATTTAGTTCCAATATTTTTTTAAAGCAATAAGACTAGTTAAGCACTGTAACAGACCGTCCATGGAGTTAATGGAATCTATCCTAGAAATGAACATTAGGTTAGAAAATATGCGTCAGGATTAACGCAGACATAAATGATCAGGTAATGCAAAATTTTTCTTGCTTAGTGAATAACAAGGTCTTTTCCAGTTGCGCTTTACATAACTCTATGATTTTATATCTATTTAACAGAAATGTGCAAAAGATTTTTTTTCATTTGTTTGTTCTATGTTTGTTTTAAATTAGTGGTACTTGGCTGAACTCTGTAAGAGCTATTTATAGCAAGAGATCTTTATATATTTATAGCAGGAGACTACTTTTAAGTTTCCCTGATATGGTAATTGTGAAGGGTTTACAGGTTTACAGACAAAAAAAAGTCAAAATCATGTAAAAACATACACTACACAATTGTTTTCAGTAGCAAGAAGCAGCACTGCTGAGTAGTGACAGGTTAGTTTGTGTAACAGAAGGAATCTTGACTGGATCACGAAAGAATATATATGCATGAACAAAACAAGACTTAGACCATGCAGACAAATGTGTAATCATTCGCAACAAACTACTGCCACTCCCAGAAACAGTCTTCTAGTCTGAAAAATAATAATAATAAATCTATTTATAGATTATATTTATATCAATAAATCTGTTTAGAAAGAAAAAGAGACTTCAATATTAAAACCACTTATGGAAAAATGAAAAAGCTCTCCCTGGCGGCTGAGATGCATTAGAGTAGGGGGCATCTTGGTAATGGTCTAAAATAATTCCTGTTATGTAGAGAGTTGCCCAAGCAGTAAAACTAAGAGAAGAATATGTGTGTGTTTGTGTGTATGTGTAAATATATATTAATATATATATACACACATATATATGTATGTCAGTCAGACTAAAAGTAGTACCAGCTCCTTTTGACTTGGCTCTGTTTCCAAATATTCTGATCTAAGGAAGTTCATAGCAAAAGGGCTTAAATTTCCATGAAATTCTGAAACAAAAGATCTATCAAACCTAACAGTAATGAAAATAAGCAGTAGTTAGAAGACATAGAAATAGAAATTCTTGCAAGGCCTCTTTGCATTGGATTTCTTTTAAAACTAAGAGATTAAAAAATATCCTGTGCTTTTGGCATTCTTGAGCAGCTATAAAGATTGTCTATTTGTAATTACACCAGAAAAACACACTAGAAGAAACTCTAGAGATGGTATATATTAGCTTTTCTGCTATACAATTTCCTTCTTACAAAATACATGCATTGATCTGCAGTTTCTTCCGATGAAACTCTGTAACTCTTTTAAAAATAACAAACAGCACAAAAAAACTGAAAGTTTTCCCAACAGTGAAACTTCCACTTGTAACATGAACAAATGCAACATTTCATTCTATAAAGAAATAGGCAATAATTCAAAACTGAAATAGTCTTTCTGGACCTTAAACAGAAATTTAGTAAAAGTCTCCCAGTTTGGGGACTGGCTCATTTTCATTCTCTAATGCTTATCTGCCAGATAAGCAGAATAAGCCTCTAAGTTCTTTAAATACTTAGTGCTGTGCCCCTGCACAAGTCCAGAGCTATTCCATCACAAGCAACAGTGTCTACATCAGGCTAAATCAATGTCTAAATCATGCTTATCCATTCTAGGTGACTACTGATTCAACAGGAAGGAAAAATGAATCAGTGCTGGAGAGAAATATTAATTTGCTATGCAGTCATCAATGAAGAGTGTTAACTGCATCCTTTGTGCCCTACAAACTGTGGGGTAAACTGTCATCACCAGCCCTGCATTTTTTGCTTCTCTAAATATTTAGTAAGAATGACTTGTGATTCCTGAGATACTCCCTCTTGCATTCTGAAGTATTTCTGCTCTGTTAATACTAAAACTCTGGCTTGTATAAAAAGATATACCTATTTATTTATTGCTCAACAGCCAACACTAAGCAAAAGTCAGGCATGAAAATTACAGTAGTAAGCAAGGTAAGTAAAGCTGCTATAACTGTTCAGCAACCCATTTCCAGAAGAATTCAAAATAAGTTGAAGATATTCCAGGCATATTAAATATCATCACTTAGATTTTATTTAGCTATACATACCACATCAGATTTCAGATGTTAATAGTTCATATTTCATGCTAACAAGGGTCCATGTAGAAACAAGAAATTTCTTGAAATAACTGATTGCTCTGTAATTAGCATTATTATTATTTATTATAGAAAAAGTCAATTTTATAAAAAAATGCAAAAATGTAGATGCTAGTATATCAATAGTAATGTGACTACCATATATGCTGGAGATTTGGGGGATGTTGTTCTGTTTTGTTTTTTTACTTTTTTAATTAAAACTCAAAACTTTCATGATGAAAATTAAAAAATATGTAAGCATCTTATTAGACTATTAGGATTCACAGAAACATTGCAAAGAGACTTGCACAATACATTGTAAATCTGCAAGAGAACAATTATCTGCTGATCTGAACAAGCCAAAAATCTGAATACATTCTCTTCAGCATCTGCAATAACCAGATCATTGCTCTATGTGACTTTACAGCATTGATGTTTTTACGGCTACTGATTTCTTAGCAGTTTCATCAGGAGGTTCTCTACTAGTTATCGTTAGAGCCACCTCATATCTTCAAAAATCATGACAATCAGCAGTCAGTTAAAGAAGCACCAGAAGCTACTGGAGAGAGTATCATGTCTGCCCTGTTCTTATATTCTTCCATGAGTATTAGTTATGGTAGATGACAACATAGACACTGTACACGGACTTCTCAATTGATCCAGGTCAGTCATTCCAATTTTAACTATTTTGTATGCAAAATGAACCAGAAAAATTTGTAAGCAAAATCATATATTTGTGATATATGCTGCAAACCTGTGGGTATTAACTCCAAATAAGTAGATCTCCTCACAGAGGGAATTAGTGGGTAGATAACTTGTTCTTCAACTCCTAAGTCCTATACAAACATACAGACAAAAAGGTCTGCTGCCAATGAACACAAATGGGTAATACCAGTCTCACATTTTAATGTGTATTTGCTTGGGGCTTGAGTTTTGCCTTTTTTTTTCCTTAGTCCTAAAGTGCCAAGGAAATGATTATGACACTTTTTGGACTTGTGTCACATACCCAGACCAAACTGCATCAAAAATAAAATGTGACTGAAAATCCAAATATGCACGAAAGAGTTTCAGTAAGTCTGTCAGTCTGTCTAGGAAAATACTGCTTGTTGTATCAGCTATAATACAGAATCAAACAAGAATACAGATACTTTGGGATAAATTAAGTCAACAAAGAGCAAAATGGTGATCAAGCCTCAACAGTATATTTTTAGATAACATACTAAGTATACAGTGCTTTTCTGTCCCTGAGCAGTCCTGCACAGAATGCCTTGCACTCATTTGTGAGCCAAATATTCTGCCATCTCTGTAGACAGAGAAATATGCAGAGAACCTTGCAGAAATGTGCCAGGCTAGATGATAGCCGGTCTCCAGAGCATAGATATTCAGTGAATTATAAGTTGACTACCTTTTCTTTGTTTGCCTAACAAGCAGTATTGCTTAATTCCTTCATTTTCCCTTCCCCAAAGGTCTTTCTATTTTATACCACCTAGTTAGTGCTCTATTTACACTTGGAAGAATGGAAAAAAAACTCTATGAAGATTGTGCTTTTAGGTATTAACGGATATGATTACATAATTCAGACCAAGAAGTACCACCCGTAGTTTTTAAGCATGCCTGAAACTAAATAGCTGCTCTGGCACTCAAACACTTAAACCAGAGTTTTGATTTTTCGGGATCGTAACGGACAAAGACAAAATGCATACTTGCTGTCTGAGACTACTTCTGATGTCTAGACTATTAAATATCACTCCATTTTTCTCCTTCATAACACATCAGCAGAAGGTGCCAAAGAAGACCTTGAGAAGACAATACAAGAAAGAGAACCAGTGCAGAGAAAACATTATTATAAGCAAACAAACAAAAGTGTTCCAAGTTTATGAAAGCAGAGAAAAAGCAGGAAATTCAAAAAGAAAGAGAGGTAGGGAGGCAAGGGAGATATCTGCTAGGTCAGTTTCTTGATCGATTTCCTAGAGGCTTGCCCTAACTAGCAGGATGCTTGGGTATGATTCTGTGCATTAATCCTAAAGGTTGAAATAAACGTGAAATCACTGATATTAAGAGATTAGCTAGATTTGAACTGGCCCTGTTTGTTTTCCAGGTGAAGTGAAAAAGTATGTTCTATAGAAACTCTACATTTCCTTCCATAGGATAGTAAGACTTCAGAGCCTTTTCTAATGAAAAGTTGAAGTTTCATTTTCTTTGTAGAGTCTTATCAAATATATCTATGTTATAGGTGTAGCTGGATAACATTCCATTTTCCGAAAGAAAACGCAGACAGATATAAATATTTTGGTGTGAATAAGGATTTCTACAGATGGGCTCTTTGCCTGACATAATGGACAGAGAAATACAAACTAATAACTTAAGCTCTAATACAGTAGTAGTCCAAGCTATTGTTATGTTTTAAGATTTTCACCTCTTCAGTAAATCCATTTTGCTTAAGAGCTTTAATAAATTTAGATTCACATTTCTATTACAGCCTCGCTTAGGTAAATGCACCTAAATAAATAGCCTTTACTTAGGTAAATGAGTTCTTTTTCTCAAGTTGCCCTAAGCAGAAATGAAGCTTTATGAAGAACACAAATATGTACTATTTCCTATGAACTTTGCTATACTGATCCATCAAAAGGAACTTCTAATCTGTACTGTTCTAAAAACATACAAAGAAACAAATTATCCATGCTAAAGAAATGTCCAAGTGATTCTCAACAGTATCTGGGATTAGAAGGATTATACAAAAGGTTACCCTCTTCAATATGAGTCATTTAAAAAGAGTGAACTCATCAGCAATTGAAGTAGTTTCCATTCACTGTGTAAAATATAAAAACGGGCTTTACAGCACGTTAAGCTGCAGCTGAAGCCCTCAAAATTTGAAAGTTGCTTTCCTGTTGTGCAAACATTAAGTGATCAGGAATGTGTGTTTCATCATACATGTTAATACTCTCTCTTTCTCTTTTTTCTCAAGGTTTTCTAATCTCAGTGTCAAAATCTCTGCAAAAGGTAGAAGATGAAGACATGTTGCTCAACACATTGAGTCGTGGAAGAACTCTTCGAAATGGAGATAGAACAGAAAACAGAGGAGCTCCACCACTGCTGAAGAATTATAAGACTGAAGACAGTAGCTTTTTGGATGAAGGGGAAGACAGAAACCCAACATTCTTTGTGAGTTTTAAGTTTTACATGTTTTGCCTAATTGTAAAATGGAAGTTTTTGTTGTAGTCCTTTAGAAGAAAAGTGCAATAAACGAAAGTAATAATCTGTTCAGCGACTTAAAAATTAATTTTAGCATAATATATTCACGGAGGAAATTTTCAGCTACAGGTATATAATCATTTTTTTAAAAAAATAAGTAACTTTAGCACCTGAATAAAAGAAATCTGATTTTAATCAGAACTTGCAGTCAAAACTTGTGTGGGAATAGAAGGTCTATGTTTGTATTTGTTCCTGGGCATCGCTATATGCAACAACAGGCTTTCAAAGTTACCAAATAAGAGATAAATACTATATAAACAGGTACTTAAAACCATTTTAGCCAAAGATGTAATACAGAGCATTGCTTGCTTTTAAATGATTGTGTTCATTCCCAATACTTTTGTTGATAATTTAAAAAGGTCAACATAACTAATTAAATTTTTAAAAGACAAACTGCTGCTCTTTTTTTAAAACAGGACATGGGTTCCAAACACGATTTCCTAAACCAGGGTATGGTCATCAACTTAGGTTCAAAGCGGCTACCTTATCTTGCACTGAAAGGTGCCATGGCTTTTCCAGCTGACAAGGAAATTCAGAATATTGAATCAATACAAGAAAGAAGAGACATCAGGGATGAAGAAAATTCAGCTAAACTCCCTATAGGAAGAAGAGATTTTGATGGTAAGTATACTTTCAATCTTATATACAAATGCTTCATTCTTGTAAAGTGTAATAAAATACCTATACAGCCATTTGATAAAAGTTGTTTTAGAAACTATATGTCATAATTAGGATTTGTTAGGGCTGGTGAAATGCTGTGTTTTCAATCTATATTTAGTAGTTTTTTTTTAATTAACAGTATTTCCAGAGGCATAATTCAAACTTTCTTTTCTTCTTTTTTATCCTTTAGTGCTCAGGTGTATGTTGGGAAGAGTCTACCGACCATGTTGGCAAATCTGAAAAGTACTGCTTTCTGCACTACTTTCTTTGAAGAAGATCAAACATTTCATTCTGAATTTAATGCAACTTGAAGTTACCATGTTTTGCTAGAAACATGCATCTACAAATAATTTCATACTGCAATGTAGAGGGAAACATGATTCACTGTCAAAAATAGCTTAGCTATAATTACTAATGATGTATTGTTATTAAAAATAAAAGACACCTGCATAATACAGATTTGTAAATATTTGTCTAATTATACACAAGCATTTTTCACTTATTTGTATGTATAAGGGAAGCAATTAATGAATTTCACCTTTTTCTTGAAGAACTACAACTTCTGAAAAAGTTAAAATACCATATATCTGAAAATAAAAACAAAAACAAGACTTATAGTTGAAAAAACTGAGTTAATTTTGCCTGACCAGAAATCAATTTATTCTTGATTGCTGTTTTGCTGCGTTTTCCTGCCCCACCGACTTTGTTTTCAAATTTCTTTTGTGGATTGTTTGAAATTTTAGGTCTTTTAGCATTTTTTGGCAGAGAGCGCTTACTTTCTTTATCATAGATAATTTTGTCAGTATTCAAATCCATCTGCTCATTCTTGGAGTTTTTGTTTCTTGACTGACAACTCAATTTGCCCATTTCTGTTTCACTTCTATTCCGGTGAACATTTTCGGAAATAGTTCGAAGTGCTGGTATGTCAAGACACGAATTCACACCGTCTGTCATGTAAATATATCAAAAATAGATAAGAAAGAAATAAAAAGTTACCTGAGATTGTTTATCCTTTTTCTATCACAAGACTCTCATATGATTTTTATCACAGATAGTGCTTTGTAAATAAAACAGAACTATTCTATTTTTTACAGCTATATTTGATAATTGTTAATCTGTGCACTGTTAGAGTGCACAGACACAACTCAGTGCATAGGTAAAACAAATGACTTTTTTCAATGACAAAAAATAAATTTCACTTTTGTTCAATAAGAAATATTTTTACGAATGTAAATTTTTTAACCTTATGATCACATCATTACACCTTTCAAACTGAATTATATTTTCAACATAGTAAGATAAAAATTATAACATAAAGACATTTAACTGATAGGATACACAAAACAATGAAAAATGTGTTTTTCTTGAAAAACATTTATATCTGAGTTTTACTACAGTTTATTTTGATAGCATCTGAAATATCAGCTATGACATTCACTTACTTAATCCTAGTTCAGCTTACCTATGAGAGATTCATCTTTTAAAAGTTGCTTTGGTGCCAGATATATACCACTTTTGAGGAAGTGCTGATCCTTCCTTTCACTCGATGCATCTTTATATGTACATGCAAATTGCGACTTGATTGACGGTTGCTTCATCTGCAAGTAGTGATTGGTATTAGCTTTAATCATTTAAAAGAATTTTAGAGAAAGAACGTGTGAAAGATTAGTGAAATAAAGATATTCTTAAATATATCTTTCTTATAAGTCTTCTGTCTCATGTTTATAAATCACCTAGAATACAAGAAAAATAAAAACTCTCAAATCAATATTCAAATAAATTTTTCACACATTTACTAACGATAAAGCCTTTCTAGAATTATTTACAGAAGAATCTTAAAAAAATTAATCTTTTTTCATCTCTTGTAGAAAGTTGCATATAATTTTATACATTTTTATTCACCTAGGATTTTCTAATTTATCTTCCTCTTTTGATAGACTACCATTATGAGCAGCTGTCTCAGCTACTACAGTTATCATATTTCTACAGTGCTAAACTGAAATATAAAATGCTATTTCAGCACTCTCAGGTAAACATCGCTTTTCACAACTACAAGTTCTATTCTTCATATTTTTCAAAATATAACTGTATAACTAACGAGAAGCCTGAAGTATTGCAGATCTCTACTATTTATTGTTCTTCATGCTCATCTACACATACTCGTCCCTGAAACGAGAAGCCCAGCCCCATGTGTGAATCAATTAAATGTGTGGATCAACTAAAAAAAAATAAGTAGTAGTTATAATATAGCCTGTATATTCATAGTTCCTGGAATCATGGGTTCCAGGTCAAATTTCTGCAGTCTATACTTAAGTCAAGGTTTATCCAGCTATTACATCAGCTTAGAATTGGAAGGTCAAGCTTTGCCCTTTCTTGCCCATTTATCATAAATATGGCAGATTGAAATAAATTCTGCCTTCCATTGCATTTGAAACTCTGCTAAATTATACAAAAGAAGATGAGAGGTATAATGTAGAACAGAACACAGAAATTAGAATTTCTAGCTAATAACTCTATTAAATGTCACAAGTGAATTCAAGTAAGTTTGAATCGAACTGGTGCCCCAGTGCTAATATCAGGAAAAAAAAAGTAAGAAATCTTGTGATTAAAGAAACACTCCTTTTTAAATATACAAAGGGACGAGATGTGTGGAATAAGAGGATTATTACCGCATTTCAGATTAAAGTTTTCTAGTATGTCTACTTTTCTTCTTAACACAGGTATGTTTAAATCTCACAGTTCAGGTTTAACTCTTAGGGTCTTTTTTGGTTTGTTTTGTTTTTTTGATCTAAGTAAAATCTCAAGTTTAGACATAACAAACGAAGACAACACATTCCCAAAAGCCTGCTTTCCCAGTGGTCTTCACACTCCAGATTCACTCAGGGCTTATGCCACTTTCATCTGGTTCTGTTTTCACACAAATAAGGCAATAGATTCTAGCACTTCATCGCTAAGATGCAGCCTGCATCTCTGTGCATGTCACTACAGCTGGCCAATGAACAAGCCTACAGTTTTTTTAGGGGAGATAAAAATAATAATAAAAAAGTTTCCTCTGACTTAAAATGCCTGTTGAAAACAGTCTTATTCAAAGCTCAGTTTAACCTGCAAAATTTAAAAAGGCTGAATTTTCCCAACTGTCAATCACTCCCAAACTATTTTTCCTCTGCTGGGTAGCAGTCTAAGAAAGACAGAATCAACATTCCTTTTAACTCTTTTGTTGTTCTCCAAGGGCTAATCCCTTATGCATTGACAACTTTACCATAGAGTAAGACTATATAGAGACATTCATTTAGTTTTGCATGCTGCAAATTTATGTCTAGACTGAGTCATTAACTGTGTTTATATTCTTCTCAGAAAAAAAAAAGTTTTGAGGAGTAAATATGCTATACTCAGAATCATAATAGTAACGGAGTGCAACTTGAATCTAGTTTCAGTAAACTTCAGCATCGTAGGTGTAACATCACAATATGCAGGATACAAGACACTTTAATTTCTTTGGCTTAAGGTCACAGTAATACTAAATAAAAATATTTTCCAATATTTTCTGTGTTCCTTCAATTCTTTATCTTGATCCTTCTTAAACTACTCTTCAGCAAGTATCATACGTTAAAACTACACAACAACAATTTGCACACAGATCTATCACATGTTCTTCATATTGTATAAGGCAAATAAACTATAATTTGTGCTGAATTGATGAAGATACAATAAAAAGAGAATATCAAACCTGAGGAAGTAAGGCCTGTTTGTTATCATTCTATAACCAACAAAATATTCGGTTGTGGTTTGGGATATCAAGATTTCTTTTTACCCAGAGTCACATGTATGTGGAGTTAGAGCACAAAAGTCAAACTCAAGCACTGAAAACTTGCAGCACAACAAACATATCTGCCTTAGGTTCCACTTTACTGAACCTTGAAATATGCCTCAAAACTTAACTCTCCATTGCATCACATACCATTTAGTCATTTACAAACAACACGAAAAGCTATAGCTGTTAATTTAGCCGTTTCAGCTGATGCTCTACTAATCTAAAGGGCATATGTGAATGCAGAGTGCAAGACTATGCAAATTTGTTGGAGTAATCCAACTTCCCAGCTGCTCTTGGCATGTATTTGCAAGTAAGACTATTACATTGAATAAGCTAACAATAAGAAAATCTGAATAGCCTGAAAGCAAAGAAAGAACACAAGCCTAGTGCTGAATTAAAAAGTAAAGCCTCTCTGTATTGTTTTAAAGGAAAAAAAAGAACAGCTTAATGTGACTGAAGTGCCTATAATGATGTCTGTCAACAACTTGTAATAGCTCTTAAACATCAATTCCCTGAACTCCACTGATTTGAGAGGCTCAGCACCAACATCCCAATGACCTGCAGCTCTGGGAAAGGGAAAAGATGCAAGGAACAAAACTTGCTAATCAAAAAGTTGTATATGAATGGTGTAAAACAAAGTCAGGCTTACTGCCACCTCCCCTCACAAAAGGGGGTCATTGCTGTTATTCCTATGTAAAGAAAGAGTTTCTCCTGCATTGCAGACAAAGAGATCCACTGTTACCACTCTCCAGCTGGGAGAAAGTACAATAGAATAAAAGACATCCTGTGTTTCAGTGCATGTAGGTCAATTAGTTGACCTAATGAGTAAATGAAGTAGCACATTCTCCCACCTTGACTTTCTTTAATCTTAAAAGTTTCAGTTTGAAATGCGAATATAAAACATTCACATTTGTATGAAACATTAATGGTGCATGCTCTATTTATTTCTCAAAGTTACTTGATAATCTATTCCAGATCTCCTTCCAGCATCTGCATACAGACAGTACTGCCAACATTTAGTCAGTAAGAATGTTCAGATTGGGTTTTTATGCTCTGGAATGGCATAATAGAATTTGAAAACCTACATTAGTAACAACAAACATATGTTTTTATTTTATAGCCAAATAATTAGAGTACTATTTGGAAGAGGAAAAGAGAGATAAAAGGAAAGAGAAAACTTCTTCTCCACCCTTACCCCTGTACTTTTGAAACAAAAAATAGGAAAGGTAAGATTAAAAAAAAAAAGGAGAAGAGAGCACAAAGGGAAATGAAAGAAAACAGTAAGCAATCATGCCATTGCATGTCATTGCCAAACCAAAAGTATCATGTTATACAAACACAAAACGTTCTGGATAATAGTTCAGGTAATAGTAAGCTTTTAGTGTATGAAATCTATCAAAATTTGTAGCATGACATTGTACCAGCCCCTCCATATCCTAAATTAACCTACTACTGGTTTGAGAATACTCAACCTCAAATCACCTCACTATTGGGTCCAATACTCAACATTCACAGCTAGAGATCCGAGAAGAATAGGGCAGATGTCTTATAGAACCAAAAACAGTATTTTCCACACAAGTATGATTTATCAATTTAACTGACTTAAAAAAAACAGTGTTTCTTCTGATTTTGTGCTGAACAACTTTTTCTTCCCTTCCTATTTCTCATCCAGCTAGTAATTTATTAGCAAACTCCATCAATTTTGAAACTTCTTTTGTGTTCTTCATAATTCTACTCCACTTCAAAATAAACACTACCTGAAGAAGATTGTTTTTCTCTATTATTGTTAAGTTTCTCTTCATAAGCACAGCGGTCATACAAAAAAATCTTGATAACTTCCTGTTGATAGCTTTCCAACTCACAGTTTATTTGTACTGGAATCACAAATAGGCAAAACAATTCTCTCGAGCAACAGCATTTTGAGAACTAAGCAATGAAGAATAACAGTAATGCACGAAGCTACATATTAAGTCATTTTATATAGGCATGATCAAGTCACATGAGAATGGCAGACTGGAATTTTCTGCTTTGTGGACCTTTTTTCTTGGAAGAATTTCCATGCACACTAAAATTACAATGAAGTTCAAACTTGCCAAGATTTGGTAGAGCTCTTTAGCCACAAATTCTTTAAAAAGCAAAACTACAGTTATGCTCCCAACTGGAGAAAAATAATACCTCATATAGAAAAGGTTGTCTCCTGTTATACTAAGAAAAAATATATGCCAAACTACTGAAAAGTCCTTATAGCTGTTGTGGGACAAATATGGTAACAATGTAGCACAAGTTCAAAAATAATATTACATTGCAATGCATCAAAAGGCTAAAACAACCCTAGATTAAAAAGGAAAATGACTGTCTCATATGTTGCACACTCACAGTCTAATAGCTTTGGTTCCTTCCTTCCCTACTCCTAAATATTCTCACTCAACTCCATTTACAGTTATAGCGTTTCACCTACAACTCCAGTTAATCTTTTCTGATGCAACAACCAAAGAGGAGGGAGATTTGATGTTCTTTACTATTCCACCTCTTTGTTAAGACAACAACTGCTCTAGCACCTAATCAAGGCAGCGGATTGCAACAGCCCTCCAATCCATCTCTCATACCAAAAAACAAATATTTACATACACTGCATTGAAATAAAAAAACTCAAACAGGGTGCCTACCCATTTCAAATTAACAGAAACATGATTCAAAGAATCAAATATAAGATTGGATTGAACCTTTTTAGATAAAAAATACCTCTCCTGCCCAATTAAGCTTTCTAACTTTTTACAAATTAGAAAGGAGCAAAAAGAACAACTGACAACAAAGAGGTTTAACTTAATAGATGTTCTGTACACCTTTCCAAATTAAGGATCCCTTCCACAAAATACAATTCACCAGAAAAGGCATTTCTGTAACTGTAACCATATATAGCAAACTGAAAGATGATCCTTTTTTAATTTTTCTCTCAAAGAAAGATGAGATGAAATTGAGTATCTCTCTATTACTCTTACCTGCTTTTGCTTGAGGGGATGAAAAGGTGGAACACGTACTTCCCCAAACTTCTTTCTCTTCAAGGGATAAAGAGTGATAGTTTTGCCTCCTAACAAATGCCTTTATAGTTGGGTGGTCTTTCTGCATATCTCTTCCAATATGTAATGAGCAATGAAAGATGAAATATTTCTTTTTGTGTATTTCACCCTTGCCCTGAATTTCAAAGCAGCTATGGGGCTGACATTTTCCAGAAGGTACTGCGTTATTCATCATGCTTTCACTCAGACTTTGCTGACTCATTAATGTGAAGTTTGTTTTGGCACAATGGAAATACCCACAGATTTATTTTATTTTTAAACACAAATTCCAATTCATAGTTACCTGTTTACTTTGTCCATTCTCCATATTTTTAAGTTAGATACTAAGCACATAGGCATGACATTGTTCTGTAGGTTTAAATATTATCAATCTGCAAGTTTTCCACATAACTCTCTCTATATGCAAGACAGCAGCTCCTGTCATGGAAGGTGGAAGCATTATTTTTTGTGAAGTTTTGTGAAGTGTCCTATTTTCCTTTTATCAGATTTTCCTAAATTTTTATATTCAATACATACTTCTTGATGGTACTCAGCATGAAAACAGACTAATCATTACTACTGTATTCCCTCACAGCTTGCCAAATATCATGGAAGAAAAGAGGCTTTTATAGGACGTGTTCTAAGGAGAGATCGTGGCTTTTTATTACAGACTATCATGTAATCACCCCAAGCTACAGCATCAAAAGATCATTAGGACTATTTTATGGAACTTGCATCACCTATATTATAAGAAACTTCTTAGACAAATTACTGAAGTTGAGAAAAAAGTCACTTATTTGAAACTTATGTATAGTATCTCTTCGCAGCCAATTGAAGAATTGTTAAAAACAGTGTATCATGCATTAAAAAACTTATCAGAGTGAATTTTACAAGAAATCTTAACACATTTCAAGTCAATTGTCTGAAATAAGAGAGAGGACTGATGCTGTGTATAAGCAAGGGATAATAATTACTATAGCACTTGAAACCTATGGTCACAGGCAAGGAATTCATAGTGCTAGGTGCTGCACATTAAAGCCAAAAAAAAAAAAAAAAAACAAATGACTTCTGCCAAGACACATTATAATCTAAGACAGGAAATATATGGATTCATAGAGAAGGAAACCCAAATTAGTTATTATAATGAGCATCTGTCCCAATACTTGCAGTATGTAAATTGTTTTTTGGGGGGAGGAGGGGAAAAGAGGAGTGACAGTCAATTTAAAGGTATTGCAAGAGGTTTTAAAGGAGAATGAAGTGCTTTGCAGATGTCTAACAACTATAAGAAACAGGATCAAATGGACAAAGCTGATGTAGCTCCAGGAGGTCTTTCACAGTCTAACACATCAGTCACATACAAATTACTATCCCCTTTGCTGAAATAGAAGAATAGTCAGCCATCACAGATCTAATCTACAAAGAATAACATTTCAGATACCCGTAACACACTGAAATGCCAAGGAAATCTTAGAAGGGCCAACAGGACCTGATGGTTGTTCACTCTGAATTTTTGTTTTCATAAAATGTCATTGTATTAAGCACCAAATGAGCATCAGAATCGATTTTAGTGGTTGTTTGAAAGACTCCCAAATTATTTTCTAAAAAATGCTAGATTTTTCATTCTATATCACTACAATTCTATTCTGTTTTTTACAATCTTGGTGAAACAAAGCTGGGAGGAGAGTCCCACAGAAGACGACAGACACTTCTACTGTGTTAACATGACATACGAGAGTCACAGCACCCTTATGAGTTCAGCCACACAAAAATAGCGCAGGAACGTGCCTCCACATATCTTGGCATGGCAATACAACAGATCCTGCTCCTGAAGGATCCTGAATAATTAACTCATTAAATTATTCAAACCTTTGACAAGAATTGCCATAAATGGAGAAATAGTTGATATTTGTTGATAGCTAGACACCTAATTCCTAACCACCTTTGTAAGTTTGAAGAAAAGGTTTCAAACATAACAGACATAAACTCATGGTACTTTGATATTAACATAGTTTTCTTATCCACACAGAAGCTCTGTAACTGGATTCACAAACAGCTATGTATTTCACTGTATTATCCAAACAGTATTTCACATTTGTGGTTTTTGATGACTATAGCTGCCATATGCTGATTATAGCAAAATTAATGTAATCAAAGTCATGAAGTCAGCTCTCATCTTTTCATTATTTGTCTAGTAGTTTAAAGCTGAATTTTGCTCCAGTGTTTACCATAACTCGTAATCCCCATCACAACTTTAACTGGAATATATATATAAGAATATATCCCGAAAATAATGATAGCAGGAGTCAGAACATTTGCAAGAGCTAGTAAATAACCACTGTTACGGAGCTCTCTGTTGAAATGCTGAGGAAGATACAGCCTGTCTTTCTACACTCTCAAAACAACATTGAAATTTGACAAACACACAAAAATATAGTTATGTAAAATGCAGTACAAGAGACTGCAATTTTCAGGAACATTAAAGATGTTCTTTTAAGTAGTGTTACTTAAGAGTTACAGCCAACAGGCCACTGCTCTTTCGTCTAGCAAATAACAAGGGTCTACACTAGCAAGGTTTACTTTCCTATTCACTTGGAAATGTTATAAATATGTCTTAGCAGAATTACAAATAAAAAACATCTGAAAAAATACATTAAAATCATTACTGTACTTAAGAATGCCAATATTATCTGAGCTGAAACTAGAGTTCTGTATTCAGGGTTTGGAGTTTTGCCTGCTTGTTTGCTTTCATGTAATTTCACTTTTATTTTTATAGTTCTGAAATGCACAAATTGTTATCAATTAAGTAGGTGGCTCCATTAAGATACCTTCATTAGTAAATACTTTTGACTAAGCTTAAAACCTTCTTTCCTGGTGTAGTAGATATTTTCATTCATATTAAATCAATGCAAGTTAAACAGTAATCACATGTTTAATCACAACTATGCGTTAGCTATGGAATAGCTTTTACTCAACTATTTGAGAATTTTAGTATATCCATAAAAACACATCAGTTCCATGTAGTACCTTATTCTTTTTTTCATCCATCAATTTCTGAACACGCTGTCTAAGAGGTTTTGGAGATAATCCCCTGGATTGTACTGGAGATCTATATTAAAAAGAAGTAAGAAGCAATTAACATAAATGAAATTGGTTAAGGAAAATGAGTGCCATATCAAGTTCCTCAGAAACAGGGAGGAAAGGAAGCCAAACATCTTCTCCCTCCATCCTTACTTTTCCTCCCCTCCTAAGTAACCACATGTCTTTTGACAACTGAGGACAGTGTAATGAAACCGGACTTACAGTCTCAATTACTGGCATCATTTTACTGTTTATGTTTACAATATTGTAGTTGTGCAACCACAGTGTTCTTCTTTGCAAGGTTGGTGGTGAAATGTCAAGGCACCATTCTACCTCCACCCCCTTGAATAGCATCTGGTTGACATCCAGAATAATTTTCCTCTTATTTACATACTTTTCAATAGAAGTATTCATACAACCAACTGAATGCTTCTACTCTCCTATATTTCAGTATGTGAATAGCTGAATACGTTGATGAAAAAGTCTGATGCATATAAAAGGGCTTTTTTGCTCTTGAAATAAAAAGACCTAATCTGTGTTTCTGTAAACAACTTCCGAGTTTATCGGCACAGTAGGCCAGTGTGCATATGAACACAGTTGCTTCATTTCAAAAGGAACTTTGTAGGTTCCTCAGGAAAAAAGTTTTTTATTTTATTTATTTCCATTTTTCTGTGCTGCAAAAATTCTGTAGCATCTTACAAAGGTTTTGCCATTTAAATTGAGAAAATATGCAACTTCTCTAGTTCATTTCCTTCTGTTTTTTCTCTCATGAGTCCTTTCTGAAACCCGTAATAACAGAATCCTCTGCATCCCATTTTTCTAACACTTGATTTACCTAATTAATCTAAAAGTTTAGTAAGACAAACAAGAGTTAAAAACAAGTAAAATATCTCTGAACGGCGACGTTTTAGAAGAAGTGATGTTCTAATTTAATCTTAGTCTTCATCTGAGAAGTAATGACTCTCTCAAAATGACCAGATACTAGACAAAAATGGCCACAAACTAAACATTTCAGGGGATTCTTCTGTAATGAGCTCTCTAGAGATAGCAGATAGTATTGTGAAAGTCCACAAAACAGTAAAATAACTATCATGTGATCAAAAACCATAAAACAGTAACTACAATGTGATGTGCTCAACCCTTACATACAAAGAGCCTTAAATTAGCAAAAAAAAAATTGAAATCCACAGTGAAGTTTACTGCCGAATGTGCTGCCCTTTATCTGGTAAACTTTTCTAGATTTATTATTAACAGTATAGATTGTCAAAAAATGGCAAGCATTGTAAATCTAGCATTTGAAATGAGCATTAATAAAAAATTTCTGTATCTCAGAGGTGCCTGTATTTCAGAAGAACAAAGTGACACCTCAAATACTATTCTCTATAATACTAAGACATACTGCACTTGTAAAGTAACAGAAGCCTTAGAGCAAATCTCTTATAGAAAAGCAGAACATTAAGATATTTGACAAAAATGTTAAAAAGGAACTAAGTTTGCAACTTTCCTTATTTCATCTGAGTTTTTTTTTTTAAATTTCTCCTAAAAAATCATTGAGGATCATAAATTCAAAAGCTTGAATAAATTACTTCTAAATTTACATTTTTAATTACAATCACACAAATAATAATAAAAGTATGATACACTGGAAAATAAATACTAAAATCAAATTGACCACTAAGAAATATTAGCAAAAACACAAGAATTTATTGGTATAAATTTCTGTACCTCCTTCCATCTGAAAGGAGAAGATACTAAAAGACTCAGTGGGCAGTCTTATTCAATCATAAGACATTTTGAATCCATTTCAAAATAAAAAGAGCTGCTTAGGGAGACAGTTCAAGAACTCTAGCTCTAAAGAATAGTTGTGCTTAATTCAGAAAAAGAACTCCCACAAACTCAGGTGGGTCTTTAATCCTTTCAAATACTACATTAATCTAAATTAATCTACATCTACCCAAGCTGCTGGGGCAGTATTTTCAGAGATTCTGTGGCAATATATATTTCCCTACTGCTCTCACTTCTTCTGCTCCTTTCCAGACCTGTGGTTGCAACTTTTGGTTTATGTTATGGAACCCAACAAGGTGTTTGCACAGAGCTTAAAAGACACCTGCCCTGTTCAGAGCAAGCTCCAATCAGCACTAATTGGCACAATGAACAGGGGAGATCCAACAGTAGGTTTGAGCTGGCCGTGAGGAAAACTGTAGAGTTACTCTCAAAAAAGTATTATTGGGGAACCAACTGTTGCAGTGCAGAGGATACCAGGAGAAGATGTGTGCCTGGTTGCAACTCGAGTTGGTTCAATTCTAAACAGATTCTAGGAACAGTTCTCCTCTCTTCTCATTCTCCTCCCTCTCCTTCCGCTCTCATATAAACGGTTTGTCAGTCATGCAGTATGGGATCCTTTCCAAAAAGGAAAAAAAGAAAAAAACTTCCAGTACTCACCTGAAGAGCGTCAAAACAGAGGTAATTCCAAACAGACCTAAATTTTCATCATCGTATAATAGTTCTGCTTTATTTTGGGCAGGAAGATTGACAGCTTCTTCATCCAGAAGAACTAGTAGGACCTTTACAGTATCTCTGCCACAGTATACAGTGCCATGGTTTATGGAATGTAATTTTGGCTGAAAATAAAGTTAGAAAAAAAAACACAACAGGAAAAGTCAGTAAACCAGACTAACAGTTCACCTGCAGAAGCAACCCATGCCAACAGAAGGTGCATGAATCCCCTCCTCCTCTTTCCCAATAAACATTTACAGAGTAATTTACTCATAGGGAAGTTTCCTTCTCATCTCAAGAAATTGGAGTTTGGATGATTGCCAGCTGGAGGCACATACTGAAGAGCAAATCACACGGATAAATCTTCAAATCTGTGATGAGACCATGCTGCAAAAATTAATGTATTATTTCCTCACAACTAATTTGAGTGCTGAGGGGCACACAAACACATTATAGTGAAGTCCAATTCCTCTGACTAAATGAAGCTCCAAAAAGAACTGGTTAAAAGTGAGATTTCCACCACGTTTTGACAAGAGAGGCACTTGGCACAACAACTTCGTTGTTGGAACAGGATGAATTCCTCACGATTTTCCACAAGAATAAAGAAGTCCTTAAAGAAAATAATAATCCACATCTGGAAATGCTCAATGCAACAGTGAGCAATACAGATGTAGAACTTCATAGCCACTATGGGACTGCAAGAATTGCAAAAGTTTGCTACATTTTTCTTTAAAAGTACTAGGAGTTCTGCAGAGGAATTTAGTGTTTAGCATACAGTAGTAGACTTTAAAAACTACAGGCCATTTTATTTACTCATACACAAAAACATCCAATAGCCTATATTTGTTCATAAGGACAAAACAAGCAACAAACTGCATTTATCTAATCAGTTAACTGCTTTTAAACATAGTCTTGAAAAGATCAAATTCTATTTTTCTCTCTATTTGATTACATGAATTAGTGTATGTAGCTTTCAAGAAACCATAGCAACATGTTAGTCAGATACTATAAGTTATAATCAATAGCTAGAAATAGCAATTACAGAAATGGTTGCTATATAGTTTTACAGAATTGGCCTATTTCAGTACCATTTAATTTCCTCAGAATTTATTCTGAACCATTGCAGTCATAGCACCACCACATTATAGACTTTTATAAAATGTCATGTGTGTCATGATAAATTTAATCTTAATGAAAAATAAAAAGAAATACGCCATTATCTTCACTGATTACACACAAAGGAAAAAAAAGACGAAAGAATAGAAAAAAAAAAGAAGAAAAAAAAAAAGAAAAATACACCAACCCCCCCAAAACTGTAGAATAAAACATATACTCTCAACGGTCAAAAGATGACTAGGAACCTCACAACAGTGGCTGGGTTATGATGATGATGAAGTAAAAACACTGTTGTCCAGGGCACCACAAAAAACCAACAATCCCTACCACAAAAAGATCGCTGCTTAGACTTAACTTCATGGTTCAATATATTTTTTCAGGAAAACTGTTGATTAATTTTTTAAAACATAGTGACCAGTGCCTCAGATTATTCTCAGATTATTACAGAAAAACTTAAACATCTTAACGGAACGATACTGATGATCCAAATTTTCTACATAGCTGAACTTCATTCTTAAAAACTTATCAAAAAATATTTTGAAAATCATTAACAACCTATGTTGTTGTTATATATGATTATATATGATTAGTATATATGATTATTACAATCTTTCTCTACAGTTTTACCAAAATCTGAAAATTGATGTCTAGCACTTATCTATCTTCTGCTTTTGAGTGAACATTAGCTACTCAAGCCCACCAGCACACCAGTCACGTCCAGACAGTCACCATCTCCGGTGGCACTCAGTTCCATCCACACTGTGCCAATTATGGTGAGCATGAACTTCCTACTAGGAGGGATGAGCTTATTGTCTACTATCTTCTGTTTCAGACTCAAACTTTCTCACAGAGAATGACAGTGGAATCCACTCATCCATCAGTAGATGGGATGATCCAGCAATGAATACACTTACACTCAAGAATTAACTTAGTTATGGAACTAGAGTTCCACATGACTAAAATATAGGCTGCCTTCATGCGCATATCTTGAGAAAATTATCAGCTTTACTCTGTTCTTTGTAAGAACAGGTATTTATCCACATTTAACCTGACTACACCAGGACATAACCATTTGTGCTAAGTTTTAGCTCAGCAAGGAAACTGGTAAACATTTCTGCATTTATTAGACTATGAACTTTACCTGCAGAAAGGCAAATTTTGGTGGATTTCTCTAGATAAATACATCTTATTAGAAGAGCTTTACCTGACTGATAATGAATTTATTCTTCATTTTAAAATTTTATAGATATGCAAGCAGGTGAAGAAACTGAAAAATAGAAGTAACTGATATTGTGATCATGCTTTCAGAGAGGGGCAGAGAAAGGAAACTGACAATGCATGTGAAAGGAGCATGGAAGAAAGTGTGGAAGGGAAGTAGGGAAATATATCCACATAAAAGATTCAGGTAGAACAGGAAAATGTGGATGAAATATATATTCTAGCTATTCAAAACCTTTCAGTGGAAACACCTTTAAAACAGTTGTACTGGCCACTAGACTCTGGCTGTTTTAGCTTCCACAGAAAAGCAAACACATATTGGAAGATCAATATAAAAATCATATTCAGATTCTTCAGATTCTTATTTTACCATGAAGCACTTCAAGTGATTTGATAACACAAAGCATTCTAAATTTGTAAACATATTTAAAGTACATACAAGTTTTAAGAGTTGCTTAGACAAAAGATATACCAATGTGATTTTATCTAATGTAATAATGTAAAAAGAATACTCATTAGTGTTTTATCATAAAAATACAATCTGACTACACTGAAAGTACAGAAATCAGAAGTAAAAAGCTTTTAAAAGAATAAGTGAAAACTTCTAAAGAATTTAAAACTTCAATTCTTTCCCTGGTAGTAAAACCATTATTTGAAATAGTTTTATTGCTTCTTTGCTACCTTGAAACACTAAAGAGAAATCTAAACTTTGATTTTTTTTCAATTATGTTGTCACCTTCCCCCCATTTTACCATGCATTGGACTTATTCACATTTAACTTTATTTTGAATTTCTTATTTTTGGATTCTGATTCTCAATTAATACCTATATAAATTATATTTAGATAGGATATATTTGTTTTGTTCAGAAATTTGTTACAATACTACTGTCTTTAAAATATGACAAACCAGACAGCTATATAAGCATTTACATTTAGAACAGTTCCAAGAACAAATTATATTCTGAAGAGTATATTATTTACAATTTTGATGTAATAAGTTTAGCTTAAATAATATCAGCTTTTGAAATCCACACTATAACCCTCCAGTATCCAAGTCTTTAAACAAGTTAAAAACCACAGTGTAGAGGAAATAACACTGCTCTGAATTATTAAGAAAATACTATACTCCATTTAAAGTCCTTTAAGAAAAGAAAAATAAAGCAACAATACAAAAGACAGACATTTGCTTTTTGTAAAGCTAAGTAGTAAAAAGAACAAAAGAAATCCCCATTACTCGTGCTGGACTAACTCCAGTGGTGCTGGCAGTCAAGACATCATGTTGTGATTCGATAATATTTTTAATCTTCAAATCCCAGTCTTCTACAACTTCCTCTACCGCTCGACAGAAAGGATCCCCATTGCTTCGGCCTTTTATCAAATGCATCTTCACTGTTGACAGAATTTGCCCCCCTGCAACTCTGAAAAAAGACATGGGGTCATCTGCACATTAATCTTGGCAGTACTTTAATATACCTATTAGCATTGAACATAGCCAGTATTCACAGTTAACCAAAACTCTTCAGAGAATAGCTTTGATCTTTTAAATTAAACAGCAGTATAGAAGTATTGTGCAACATAATAGTTTACTAAAATAATAAAGATTATAAAAAGGTAATGAATTCAGCACTTAGTAATACTCTGAGATACAAAATAAAATAAACTTTTTAAAGTTTAAAGAAAAGTTTTCTTAAACCTGTATATTACTGCGATGCTGATAAGCCATAAGCATGAATGAAATGTTTCAGTAGAACTCAGATTCTATTTAAACAACCTACTACCTTTTTTCAAGTATGCTGTGCTTCAGTGCTTTAAAATACTAATCTGCTTTTGATTTTATTAAAATAGACAGCAATTAAACTAAATGAAATGTCACTAGAATGTCATAATAGTATATAATATTAATTTATTTTTCATCAACTAGAAGAAATACCAGCAGAAAAGATCATATACAAATATACTAGTTTATTTATGAAATGTTCGTACAATCTGACATGAAAATCATGTAGAAATGAATTTATTGATACTGATGCTTTATTTCAACTGTTCTAGTGGTAATAGGAGAAGGCATTTATGAATGCAGCTAAACTATTAGTTGGGACTGTTCATTTCTTTTCATGGTCCTGTACCTTGGACCATGGATATGGACACCAAAGATTACTTTGGGGGTTGCTTTTGGATTAAACTACCAAACCTCTCCCCAGAATAACCCTGCAGCAACTGTAGCTTCAGTAGACAGAAGGCGTTCCAATGACGACGCAAGTAACGCCTTATCAAACAAAACAAAACAAAAGCACACAGAATGATATTAATGCCTGTATGCTTTAGGTGAGGTAGGTAAGAGAGAGCAGATTGCTAATATTTCAACTTCCTCTATATTCAGTAGCTTCTGTCCACTTCTCCTAAAATGTTATCACATGAATTCGAAGACAAATTTGTTTTGTACATATTAAATCCTGAAGAAGGATTCTAGAATGCCAGCTATCAGCGTCTTCATCAAATGGAAATCTGCCTATCTTGAGTCAAACCCCAAAATGTTAAATAAAAGGGCAGGGAAGGATAGGGACTGAGTCAACATAGGAAACTGGTTTGCTTGTACTGATTTTGTTTAAATTACATGGAGAGGATGAGGCCAGAGACCTTGCTGTTTTGGGTTATTCTGGCTGAACTAAACTCCTGTAAATAAATTAGAAACCCTAAAGCTAAATTGAAACCTCTTTGGCTTTTTTCAGGTACTCAAACCTAACTATTACCACACAATTCTCAGTTTCATCTTTTAAGGATTATTCATTTAATAATAGTAAAATACAATCCAATTCACATTAGATTTGTGGGATCAGTCAAATAAATAAAAAAAAAAGATTCTGCTTTGCTGAAGTTTAAGCATGATGCAAACACTGTCAGAAGAACAGAAGCTATGTGAAGTCTATGCACACAGGTCAAGAACTATATCATCTTAGAAAGGAAGGTATAAAAAAAAAAAGAAAGAAAAAGAAGAGATGCTGGTGTGCCACTGCTCCAAAAAACATAGTTCAGCCTAACCGCAAGAGAATGAAAAGTTCAAGGGGGAGAAAAAAAAACATGCAGTGCAAGCTGTCAAGTGGTAAGAGGAGAGCATTGCTGAAGAAATTTCTTAAGAAATTTGTCTCAGAGATACATATAGGAACTGTAGCCAAGCCTCCTGATGCTTCTTGCCAAACTGCTTTATTTCCTTCTGCCCTTAACTGACACTTTCCAAAATAATACCCTCAAATAAGAGGAGTATTGTATTAACAAATGAGCATCTGTTTCACAAAAACTGAATTAAACTTAGAATTTAGGAAGACAAACAAGCAGGTGAAGGGATTGACTTAAGGTAACTATTTCTGCATCAGTCCTTTCTGCCTACAGAAATCTGGAGTTTATGTACAACTGTAATTTCCACACATTTTATACACGTAGCCTGGAAGAATACAGATCATTCTATGCAGTGCTGGGCATCAGATGATTCATGTAATCATGTTCTTAACTTAAGGGCTATGTAGTAAATACAATTTTGATTACATTGTAGCTTTTCACCAAGGATAAAATCTTGATAATAACACATTCCCTATGTTTATTTTTTTGCCTCTACTACCCAATGCCAACTAAGGATATTTGCTATTAGAAGCAAAGTTCATTTAATCTCTTTCTTCCCATATTCCTTCTTCTTTTCCAGGAAAGAGTTCCAGTTCCCCATCAGATATACACAGTACTAGCTGGAGCAAAGAAAAGGAAAAGTTTATTCATACTTCAGCTAGAATTCATATAAACAGGCCAAGGCATAAAATGCTGATCTAATGTGTGTGTGGATTAGGACTGAAACACTGTGCCATTTTACACCAGGATATGTTATAACAGAATATGCTATGTTGTGAGACCTGATTTTATTAAAGTCTTGAAAATATAAAATGTTGAATCCACTTCATTTGTGTTATTCCATAATTACTCCAAAGCTTCCTATAGAAAACTCTAACTAATCAAGCCTTACAGGTTGAAAACATACACTCAATCCAGTCTGAGTAGGAAAGGTATTCTTTTGACAGTTATATATGCCATCTACAGGGCACAAGGAGAAGGCTATGGCACTATCCAAGTTCATTTTGTCCTTTCTCTGGTAGAGAAATATCAGACATTTCATTGCACCTAAAAACTTATTTAAACCTTAAAGATGGAATTAAACTAATTCAACAATATCTTTTAAATAATAAGTGACCTTAGCAACTATAGGATATAACTGTAGGATATGTAATCGGAAGAATATGTACAAAGATGAACTAAAATAATGGAGCTAAAGAAAATGTGATTAAAAATACAACTTATATTTAATAAAAGTAGACATCATGCCAGATCATTCTAACACAATGATTTTTTATGTTTACATTTCTTGGACAATAAGCTGATCAGTTGAATTTAACTGAATTGTAAATATTTGACATAGTGTTATATAGTAATTTTGCATACAAACTGAAGGAGGTGCAAAACTTATCCACCTCACAATTCCTAACAGCTATGAGAGCAGCAAAGATTTATTTTGAATATGCAATTACATGGATGAAGCTACCTGCCTTTAGCTTGATCTCATTATTTTCATCAGTCATGCTCCTGTAAAAATTAAAAATTTTATTTTTTTCTAATTCAAGAAATTCAAGAACCAGCTGGGTACATTACTGGAAGCAGTGACATTTGTCTAAGAGAATGAAAAAATGGCTGCTGACACAAAATATTCTAGAAGAAATGATTCATTCTCACTTCTTGGCCTTTTAAGGAGTCCTCCATATTGAAGTAAGTCTCCTATCAAATCTAGTCAACAGTAAAAATCTGCTACTTACCAACATAAACACTATAGGATAGCAGGGGGCATCCGTTTTGTTTGTTTTTAAGCACCACTAAATGTGTTTACGTGATAAGGATATCCACAGCTATCCTTATCTAGGATAAGGATAGAAATGACTAAAGAAATTGTTTTAGAGTTGTCATAAAGCTTAACAAAAACAACAGAACCCACACATAGACACACATCTTTAAAGTAACCATCACCACCTACTGGCAAGGACTGTTCAGAGCCAAAGCCCACATCTGAGAGCAAAGCGGTTATCTTCCACCGACGGGACTCGGTTAACCAAGTCCCTCACAGTATCCTCTTGGGCAAGCTCTGGAAGTGTGGGTTAGATGAGTGGACGGTGAGATGGATTGAGAACTGGCTGGATGGAAGAGCTCAGAGCGTTTTGATCAGTGGGGCAGAGTCTAGTTGGAGGCCTGTAGCTAGCGGTGTCCCCCAGGTGTCAGTCCTCGGTCCTGCCCTGTTTAATTTATTCATCAATGACTTAGATGAAGAGACAGAGTGCTGATGATACCAAACTGGGAGGAGTAGCTGATAACCCAGAGGGCTGCGCTGCCATCCGCAGGGGAGGAATAACTCCATGCATCAGTACAGGCTGGGGACTGACCTTCTGGAGAGCAGCTCTGCAGAGAAGGACCTGTGTGTCATGATGGACGACAGGTTGACCATGAGGCAGCAGTGTGCCCTCGTGGCCAAGAAGGCCAGTGGGATCCTGGGGTGCATTAAGAGGAGCGTCTCCAGCAGGTCGAGGGAGGTGATCCTGCCCCTCTACTCAGCCATGGTGAGGCCACATCTGGAGTACTGTGTCCAGTTCTGGGCTCCCCAGTATAAGAGGGATGTGGAGGTGCTGGAGAGAGCCCAGCGCACAGATACAAGGATGATCCCTGCCCCAGGAGGGCCTGGAACATCTGAAAGATGGAGAGAGCTGGGCCTGTTCAGCCTGAAGAGAAGACTGAGAGGGGAACTGATCAGTCTACATAAATACACTGGGAGAGAGTGAGGAGGATGGCGTAGCCCCTTTTCAATGGTGGTCAGTGATAACGGCCACAAGCTGAAGCACCAAAAATTCCACAGGAACTTAGAGAAAAATTTCTTGACAGCGAGAGAGACAGAAACACGTTGTCAAGAGAGGTTGTGGAATCTCCTTCTCTATAGATATTCAAAACCCATTGGACGCAATCTTGTAACATGCTCTAGGTGATCCTGCACGTGCAGAGGGGTTAGAACTAGGTGATCTCTAAAGGTCCCTTCCAATCTTAATGGTTATGTGATTCTTTAAGTTGAACAGTGGCCAGCAGCAGCTAATCCATGATTGCCCAGTAAATTGTCAGCAGAACTAGAACCAAGACTCCTTTCTTGTTGCAGTGCATTTCAACCACCCAAACAAATGAAGAAAAGAACAAACATCAGGATCCTAAGTCATCCTCTCTCACTAATTGCTTCCATAAAAAAAAAAAGAAAAAAAACACACTCAGAGCTGATGCCTGTTTGAGCATTTCTACCTTACACTATTTGTGCCCCATTCATGTTTATTTTCCATCCAGTTTTCCTTATCAGTCTAATCTGTTTCTTAGATAAAGGAGCTGCCCTTAACATAAGTGCACAGCTTCTAGATCTTCCTCGTACCGAGATTATCACATAAGCAAACACTTCCATCCACCTAAAATCAAGATGAACTGCGATCACGAAGAACTCTTTTTAGAACAGGGGCCTAAGGGTGCAATGTAACTATAAGGTAGAAGCATTTTTACTTATTTTCTGGGAATAAATCTTATTAAAAAATACTAAAGTAGCATATAGAAAAAAGAGTGGAGAACGTGGACAATATTCAAAACCTGATAAAAAGCAGAACAGACTGCTGAAGTCCATTCCAAGAACAAGAAAGAACATATTAAAATTCTATTGCACTAGGGTCAGCATTTTCATTTTTGCATTCCAATTTCTCCAAGAGGAAAAAAAATATACTACATATAGTTTCTTAAGATACGCAGTGAGAAATTTTTCTTTAAACAGATTGTAAACATCAAGTCATAACATTAGCTACATCTGTCACAGGCAAAAAAACAACGACAGAAAAAAACCCACAGCTTTCTTCTTCACTATGGATAGAGCAAGCAGTTTATTTTAGAAGGTAGTAAGAACTAGACTGGAAAGATACTCAGATCTTTAATTTGCAATTTTATGAAGAGATGAGCAGTCCAATTGTATTCTCAAATACAGTCTTCCTAAAGCAATTCCACTCTCAGAATGCTCTAAATCACAAAAACTCATTGCCCCTGGGGACTTCAGCCTCTGTGACATTTGATAGAAGAGCATCATGGTGGGATGTAAGCAGTTTGGTTCATTGCAGTGAATGTGAAGGATAATTTATTGGGTCAATGGTAAGCAAGTTTACCACCTGGGTCTGCTATTCACCAACAAAGAAGTGTTTGGATATGTGAAAAAAATAGTGGTAGCCTTGGCTATAGTGGTCACAAAATAGTGGAGTTCAATCTCCCAGGGGAGTGGGGAAAACAACAGCAGAGTATGAACCGTGGACTTCAGGAAGGCAGACCTCAGTTTATTCAGGGAACTAGTAGGTAGAATCCCATAGGAGGCAGCTCTGAAGGACAGAGTTGCTCAGAAAAGCTGGCACATCTTTAAGGTCTGCCTATCACAAGCACAGTTTGTTGTAATATTCAAGAAAAGATGCAGACATACAAGGAGATCAGCTTGGTTAGACAGAGAATGGATCATAAAGTTCCAATGCAAAAAGCTAATATATAGGACAGGGAAACAGGGACAGCCTACAAAGGAAGAATTCAGAAACATTGCTCAGGTATGGAAGGATGGTGTCAGAAAAGCCAAACCCCATATAGAGTGGAGACTTATAGGGAACAATAATGGCAACAAGAGCTTCAGCATTACAAGGTTGCAGAAAGAAAATGAGAGACTGTTGTTGAGTGACGCAAGTGATTTAATGACAGCGGACAGATAAAACAGAGGTACTTGATGCCTCCGTCTTCTCCAGCAAGATCTCCTCGATCTTTCCATTTAAAGAAAAATTTCACAAAGTAAAAGAACTACCTGCAGTGGATGAAAATCAAGTCAGAGGTTACTGAGAATACTCACACAAGTCAATAAGACTAGATAGGCAGCATACAAGCGTATTAATAAAACTGGCTAAAGTCTATACTTTAGCATCTTTGAAAGGTCACCTAGACTAGAGGTGGTCACCAATAACTGAAGAGAAGTAAATGTTGTACCAAAACAAATAAACAAACAAATCTGGGAAACCGGAGATCTGTTAAGCTTCGCTTCAGTCCCTAGAAAAATCACAAAGCAAGTCACACTGGAAGACATTCCTGGGTATGTAAAGAACATAATGACTCATAACAGCATGGATTTATTATATGCCAAACTAACCATTTTATAACAAAATGACTGGAAATGTGGACAAAGGAAGCACAGCAGATGACATTGACTTTAAACAAAACTTTCAAAAGCTTTCAACAGGTCAAACAGTATCCTCACATCCAAGTTCAGATGCTACAGTCTGTTTGGACAACTAGATGAGTAAAATCTCGTTATATGATCAGATTCAGAGAATAGCAATTATGTTGAGTGACTAGTATGGTTATGTATGGGTGATTGATAAATGGAGCACCACATGATAAATGGAGCACCACAGGAGTCTATCCTGGGACCTGTCCTACTTAGCAGTTTTGTTAGGGA
Source organism: Crypturellus soui (assembly GCA_032275445.1). Lineage (NCBI taxonomy): Eukaryota > Metazoa > Chordata > Aves > Tinamiformes > Tinamidae > Crypturellus > Crypturellus soui. The sequence goes on along the minus strand of JAUBNY010000429.1, from coordinate 2,652,889 downwards.
CCTAGTGGTGAAAAGCGCATGCTCATCAAGTTGGCAGGTGATACCAACTTGGGTGCACAGTTAATATGCTTGATGGCTGCCATTCAGTGGGAGTGGGACTTAAATTGGAGGAATGGACTGAGGGGAACTATATGAAATTCAACAGAACATGCAAAGTTTTGCACTCAGAAATGGATCTTTACGTGGTACAGGTTGGCAACTAGCTCTGTAGAAAAGGATCTTGAGGTCTCAGTGAACAGCAAGCTGAACACGGCAACGGGACCAAAGAAAATCAGCCGTATTCTTGCCTGCACTGACAGTAACACAACCAGTAGTTTGAGGAATGTGATAATCCCTTTCTAGTCACAGAATTTAGACAATTTAGAATACTGCATCCAGTTTTTGGCCTCACAAACCAGAAAAGACACTGATAAACTGAAGCAGATGAACAGAGAGCCATCAAAGTGGTTCAGGGGACTGGTGCACATGCCCTGTGAGCTTGCTCAGTTTGTAGAAAACAGTGGGGAGAGGTGGACAGACAGTTACAGACTGTTACACATATCTACCAGCAGCCTCCCAACAGAGGATGAGATGCTCTGTAGGAAAGTCAGAACAGGTGAGGAAGAGGAGTTGCCATTTACAAGAAGGACTAGCTGAAACTCATAATTCATGAAGCTCTGTCTAGGGATAACGGATGAGTCAACTGAGAGCTTATGGGTCAGGATTAGCAGGCAGATCAACATGGGCCATATTATCACGAGTATGCTATAGACTTCCTCATCATGAAAAAGTAGATGGAGCCATCTTCAGACAACTGGAAGGAGCTGCATGTTCACAGGCTCTGGTCTTCACAGGGGACTTTAACCATGCTGGTATCTGCTGCACAGACAACACAGCAGGGCACAGCGGGATCCGAAAGGTTTCCAGAGAACACTGATTAAAACTTCCTAACACAGTAACTCAAGTACCAAAAAGGTGGTCTACTGGACTCCAAACTTAAAAAGAAAGAACTTACTGGGAATGTGAAAGACAGGGACAATCTTGGCTGCAAGGACCATGAGACATTGCAGATCAAGATCTTGAAAGGAGGGAACAAGAAAAGAAAAAGCAGGATCACAACCATGAATTTTGACCTCTCTGAGGGACTGCCTCAAAGAATTATGTGGGATACAACCCTGGAAAGTAGGGAAAGGAGGAGTGTGGGGATAGGTTCCAGGAATGCTGGTTGACATTTCAAATATCACCATCATCTCCATCCAGTTCAAGAACTGTCTAGCCCAATCAAAAAAAAAAAAAAAATCAAGCATAGGCAGTAGGAGGCCTGCATGGGTGAAGGAAGCTCCCGACAAAACTCAAACGAAAGATGGAAGCAGGAACAGATGGCCTGGGAGAAACAGAGAGAGAGACTGTCCAAGTGCACAAGTACCAGGTTACGAAAGCCAAGCTTTCTGGAGCTGAATCTAGCATCTGTTTGCAGATGATACAAAGCTGGAAGGAATAGCTGACACCCCAGAGTGCTGCACTGCCATCCACAGGGACCTGGACAGATTGGACAATTGGGCAGAGAGAAACCTCATGAAATTCAACAAGGCCAAGTGCTGCACAGTCCTGTACCTGGGAAGGAATAACCCCAGACACCAGTACAGGCTGGGGACCGACCTGCTGGAGAGCAGCTCTGCAGAGAGGGACCTGGGCGT
>JAUBNY010000429.1:2632406-2651113 GCA_032275445.1 Crypturellus soui | reverse complement strand
CAGCCTGGAGAAGAGAAGGCTGAGAGGGGATCTAATTAGTGTCTATAAGTACCTCAAGGGAGGCAGTGAGGAGGATGAGGCTGGCCTCTTTTCAGTGGTGGCCACCGACAGAACAAGAGGAAATGGCCACAAACTTAAGCATCAAAAGTTCCACAGGAACTTAAGGAAAAAATTTTTGACAGTGAGGGTGACAGTGTCACTGAGAGCACTGGAACAGGTTGCCCAGAGAGGTTGTGCAGTCTCCTTCTCTGGAGATCTTCAAGACCTTCTTGGATGCAGCCCTATGCCACGTGCTCTAGGTGGCCCTGCATGTGCAGGAGGGTTGGACTAGATGACCTCTAGAGGTCTCTGCCAACCTTAGGCATTCTATGATTCTATGATCAAGAGCTTCTACAAGCACATAAGTAACAAAAGCAAAACTAGTGGGCCTGCTAGTGAATGGGGCTTAGGGCTGGGTAATGAAGGACATGAAAAAGGCAAAGGTACTCAATGCTTTCTTCATTTCAGTCTTCACTGATAAGACTAGCCTTCAAGAATCTCAGGTCCCTAAGAACACATGGAAAGTATGGAACAAGGAAGAGTTGCCTTCTGTTGAGAATATCAGGTTAGAGTACATTTGAACTGACTTGACATGCAGAAATCCATGCAGGAAGGTGAAGGATCTGGGGAATTAGAGATAAGTCCAGCTCAGCTTGATCCCTCAAAAGGTAATGGCGTAGCTCATCCCAGGAATCGCTTCCAGGCATGAGGACAAGAAGGAGATTGCAAATAGTCAACACAGAGGCTCCTTCCAACCCCAGCTATTGTGGAATTCTGTGACCTACAAGGAGAAAATCAAGAAGATTTTCTTTGTAGTGGTGCTTGATGGGAGAACAAGAGAGATCCCAATTGGATACAAAGAAAACTTTATTATGAGTGGAACAGGTTGCAGAGTCTCCATCCTTGGAGGTTTTCAAGACTCAGAGATTGAGACCCAGGTAATCTAGTCTGACCTCGTAACTAACACTGCTTTGAGAATTCCTGAGTCCCCTCCCAGTCTGAACTATTCTATGATCTTAAATTCAGAGTGCACTACATACGCTGCTTTGCACATGCACATACCCAGTGTTAAACTTCAGGATGCAAGATTAAGGCTGTGTGAATGAATTCCAAACATTCAGACCAAGACCATATCAAGTCTCATATTCTTTCTTTCCCAAAGCAATATTATATCTTCAGATGTAATCACAACTTCACAAAGGCAAAGCACAAGAGAAATGTCATTTCCCCTATCGGTCAATGCTCAATGCATTAATCCACATGAATACTCAAGGCAAACTGAATGACTCCTAAAATTATCTGTGAAAGACTGCTCACAGGCCTGACCTGAAGACCCACTCCAAAGCTTCCCACTAGCTCCGTTATGCGCAGACTGCTACTAATGTCAGCTGTGCAATAGTGTCACCTAGTGGTTAGTGCTTACAACAAAGTCAGAGCCCAACGCGGGCCGGAGGGAGTAATAAAAGTACCAGAAAGGGCAGCCTTCAATAGAACAAATGACTTTCCATTACTTGGTTTTAAATCATATGTAGATTTTGCAAACTTGGCAGAAATGCCATTGCAAAAAAAGTTCTTTCTGAATGCAAGAAGCCTTAATATCTGGTCTGAAAGAGAATGACTTCTGGATAGACGTTGCACTTTTTCATGTATACCATCAGAAGTGTCCAAATCCTAAGGTGTATAATCGTCACCCACTTCGGCGGTGCAGTATCGGTATGTTTCTTGTCAAGAAGCACAGGCACAAGTAGCTCTTCTAGAAGCATTTACTACATAAAACTTGTCCAAGAAAGTCTACTTAAAACATGTAAATAGCTTCAGGTTTACAAGCCTTATCCCTAAAATTTAAGGAGCACTCATGCTACTGACTCTTGAAATTTCACCTATTTCTTTTTTAAAGCTTACACATCTGGCAGAGGAGGAGCAGTAAACTTCAGAAGGTTCAACATTCCAGAAAGTTCTAAGTATATTTGTTCTGCTCAGTGAATAGTCCCTGAATCTACTGAAGTTTATTGTACCTTTGTAAGCAAGCTAGCTTTGAAGTAGAAGTGCATTTTGTGCCACATTTGAATCAAATTTTTATTTTTATTAAATTTCCACTCTATACTACAGCTTGCGACTGGAGCAAACCTTTTTACTCTCAACGGACAAGCACACACTTGGTTGTATTATATCTGTTATGTTCAAACTGTTCTTAAGCATACTCCATCATTGTCCAACATTCTCAATTCTATTTCTAAGTTTTTAAAGCAAAAGATGAAGGAAAGTAGATCAAGGAATGTCTTTTTAACATGTGTTCCCATAATACCAACAATTGAGACTTTCAATTATCAAGGAAGCAAACAATTGAAAATACTACATTTTTCTTACAATACAAGAAATACTGAGACCCAATTTGTACCTTGGCTAACCTCAATCTCAGAGGCATAGCAATGCCGCACAGATAGGTTGCACAGTTTAACTTTAGACTTCTGAGCAAGCTTCTAAAAATTAAGTAAACAAAAACTTTTATTGTACTATTCCTTTCCTCACACTTCTTAAGACTACAGTAGCAATAACACTAAAGAGATATACTGCGTAAAACTGCTTCTTATGGAGTTCATAATAGCTGTCAAATCTGTCTGTCTGCAAGACATACAGACAGTCCCCACACACACTTCTTATTAAACACTTCAGAGGGAAAAATATAATGGTTTATTTTTGTTCATCAATGTTGTGAAGGTTTCTAAGCTGTAACACAGTCCTACAATCTTTGAAAAACTTAAGCCTACTAATGAAAATTCTTTCAAGACAGTCAATTGAATGCTGCTTTACTCTAACCACTGAGCTGCTACATATCAAATAAAAACATTAATGACAGTACTTCACATTTCACAGTTATAAAACCTCTGCACAGCCCAGCAACAGATGCTAGAAACAGAATAGAAGTTCATCTGGCTTCTATTCTGGGTCAGTGATAGAACCAACACACCTCAACTAAAGTTAATTACAACTAAACATGTATGTGCAACTTAATGAATGTGCCAGGAAAAATAAATAAATAAATAAATAAATAGGTCTTTCTGGCACAAAAATAATAAATTGCTGCACATAAATGTTTTTCCATTTCTTATCTTTATAAATGTGTAGTGCCAGACATACTTTAAACAAAGGGAAAGCACACATTAGCTGTTGTGTCAAAAATTCCTTTAATTAGATGAGAACATATCTGGCATCCAGGAGATTCAAATGAAAGAAAAAGAAGCATAAGGGAAAATGTAACCTAAATCTAATTAATAATTTATTTAATGCCTATGGTTTGCTTATAACAATTTGTCTTGAGCTACATGTGGACTAGGCTCAATTCAAACTTTAAAAAAAAATCTTTAGCATTGAGGACAAGACTGTTATAGTTCATTTGCTGAAATTCTCTATAACACTTAAGAAATGTTTGTCTTTCTATCCTAATGCCAATGCTAGCACTTACCAACTATTATTGGTAATTACGAATTAATACATTGTACTCATGCTTCTCTCTAATTAACATAGCATTTATAACACATCCTAAAAAATAACCTCAGGATTCAAAAATAAGTCAAATACTCAATACTCAAAACCAGTAACTTCACAACAGCCCTCCCAAGAAGATTCCTACACAAGGCTAGATAACCATCATAATTCACCGGTTTTAATATCAAGGAAAGAAACGCAGCAATGAAGATTTCTTTGCGTAAGTATAGCAAGATTACAAAACGGTGTCAATTATGAATAAGTAACAAACATATCAATTCATGTATTTATCTAACCAGGAAACTTTTGGAGATTCATTTGCAATTAGGGATAGAAATAAATACAGGCTAAACTTTTAGCCTGTAGCTTTTTTGCTAAACTTTTAGAGTTTTTAGGTTTTTTTATCTTAAAAATATAGCCTAATTAATCCTCAAAATATTTATATTTTCTAATAAGAACACTTAAGATGTATAAATTTACTCTGAAATAGTCTTTAAGTAAATAATTAGATTTTTTTCTCCTTCCCTTCACACAGACATATGGACATGGGAGGAAAATAAAGCTCTCATGAGACACAAATTCTATTACCTTGGATCCAAGACTTCACCAACAATCTCTTCCAACTTGTCAATAAAGTTAACAAAATTTGTAAGACCCTTTACATGGCTTTTTAAAGGATCAAATAATGAAGTTGCATAGCTTTTTCCTCCGAGTTCTATCGTTCGGATAAAAGATGTTGCCATCTATCAACAGAAAAAAAAATGTTTTGAAATATGAAACAGTAGCCCTATCTAATGCATTCTTATTTTGCGAAAGTGATCCCCTCTCCATGAACCTACAACTTGTGTATCTGAGCTGGCTGACAGCAGAAGTAATCTGAAACCAACAGAATGTCTCTTAATGATAAGATTTTTACATCTTGCTATAAATACTTGCAAGATTGATGCTTAGCAGTATACAAAACCCACAAAACAAATGAAAATGAACTGGCTGATTTGATATTTTACACCGGACTTTTGTCAAGTTTAGGAAAATTTTGTTAGCACAGGGTACATTTTTTATGTCACTACTTAAATATGCACGTGCTGACCTCTCAAAAACTCTTCTGTTCAGGCTATAGCTCACAACCCGAGAACTTTTTTCAAGGTTCTCAGCAGTGCAGTTGTGCATTATTTATTTTGGCTTTTCTTTTTCCTTCTTTTTCTTTTTTTTTTCTTTTCTTTTTTTTTTTTTTTAAAGAGTTGCCAATAAAAGCAATATATACTCAAAACTTCTGAAAAATTAAGACAGTTAAGGCTCCTATCACCATAGGCACCCACTTCTGAGAGATTCCATTATTTCATACATTATTATGACCACAAAAACAAGAAATCTCCCCAAATCAGAACAACAAAGCATAACACTTCAAATTTTAAGGCAATCAGAATATTTTCTATTTTTTTTTTTTTTAGTTTCTCTAGAAAAATGACAGCAAAGGTAATAATCCATTTTGCTTGATACAAATACAGTAATATCAGTTCTACAAACAAAATTTACTTCAGACTATACAGCTAAATTCCAAAGCTCTTAGGTCTGGAAAAAAGTACAACTGGAATTACTCTAGCAAAGAAAGCAAACCTGCCAGTATTCCTGTCTTTGTGTTAAAGATTTCCTGTGGATAAACTATGGTTCATAGAACCTTGTCTTCCCAATGGAAAATATTTTGGCTTTGCAAGACTCTCCAAGGCAGGAATGCCAGAAAAGAAGGCTTCTTTAAATGATAGAGAAGCTTCCCCTTTGGTAACTCTGAGTCAGAGGTAAGAAATCTAGTCCAAATACATGCCTTTTTTTTTGTTTTTTTTTTTTAATAAACACAACAATATAACAATAACAGAGAACAGGAACTTAAATAGTTAATCCCATAATTGAAATTTCACACATTTTCCATGTTTATTCAACCTGAGAATGCAGTTGTTTCAGCAAGAGTTGGATTGCTGATGTCTGTTACATAAAACTCACCATTGCATGCAAAATTTGATTCTTTTACATATCAGAGACAGCAGTGGTTCTTTGAGAATTCACTCATTTAATTCTAATTGTTTTTTTGAGATGGCACCATGCTCACTATCATTAAATGTGAATGCCGCTAACCCCATTTAGATTCTTCTAACAAGTTTCATTTGAGACACATACCAGAAAAATTGACATTTTTCTCTTTTGTGAGGCATGCTTCAGGTTAGTAAAGGCTTCTCTACCAAGTCCTCTATCAGGAACATTTAGAATATGAGCCAATGCCAGATCATTCTTAGAATTCACCAACAAGCTTAAATACGAATAAACAAACTTCTTTGCCAAGTGTGCCACCTGCATAAGAAAGCATCACACTAATTAGTCATCACAATGCTAAATTGCGTTCTATTTTTTAAAGAGCTAATACGCACTAATACAACTTTTGAAATTGTGATAATTTCACCTTGCATAGTTTCAAAGTAATCCTCTATATATGAGGATTCCAGAAATACTAATTGAAGCAAGCATGATGAATGTGCATTAAAATTTACATATAATCATCATACAAATATTCACAAAATATTTGTATGATCTGAACTAATAAAACTGGCTGTCAATTTCTATTTTGAATTTTTTATTTCAATCTATCTTCACAGAGAGTCCACTTCTATCCAAAGGCAAAAATATTAGAACAATTAAACCACATAAAGATTTCTATTAACTTCAACTAGGACAAGATTTTAGACACGCCTCAGATTTCTTCACCTTCATTCTTCTTCCCCTTCCCCCTCATCTCCACCCCAAAAACCACAGGAAATTAATCACAAAAACCCTACTACACCAAACTTAACATTAAAATTATTTTTGCTGTACTGGATGCAGAACACTGCCAGAAAGAGTCCCAGAATGTAAGAATTTCAATTTTGTCACACACACAGGACCATTTATGAAAGGAAAGATAATTTGAAAACCTGTGTCTCACTCAACAGGAAAAATAGGACACAAAATGTAGATAGTCAAAAATATGTTGGTATGTGGTCTGAGGGAAAAAAAAGGAGGAGGCAAAAGAGAGCAAGAAATATTTTTATTACACATGACAGTTTTTTAAGGAAACCACAGGGTGGTTGTAGTAGGCTTATCTAGGGAAGAATCATAGTAACAAACGCATAAGCACCAAAGAAGCTTTCGCTTTGGAGCAACCTGGTGTCACACTCTTCAGAGGATGTACACGTGCTTATTCAGCCCTATTTTCTGATTTGTTCTCAAGAACTCTGCTGAAACTGCCTCTTATCATGAGGATAAAGATCACAAGTTTGGAAAGCACTTTAATATTTCAGGTATCTGTTATACAGTTTTCTGAAATTCTTGTTTTAGGGTACTGAGAAAGTCAGAAAAGAGAATCCAGTATTCCCAGAAAGTTCCAGATCAGGAAATTTACTTTTCATATAACCTGTATGCAGAATTGGGCAAATCATATATATATATATATGTGTGTGTGTGTGTGTGTGTGTGTGTGTGTATATATTATATATGTGTGTGTATATATAATATATGCATATATATATACACACACACACACATATGTACTTAGCCTTGTGTAAACACCTGCATTACACAGAAGTGATAAGAGTTTGAATATATGTGTACTACTTTAATCCAGCAATTTGACTAGGAATAATTGAAAAAAGAAACTGTGTTATATTTCAACATATGTTATTTTTTGCATATATACAGAAGAGTACAAAAAAATCAAACAGTTTTTACCTTCACATTTTCCTGGTCTTGTCTGTTGACTGTTGTAGAAAGAGGAGAGACAACTGAACCATTACTTTCTGATACATTCATTACACCAGAAATAAATTCCAGCATTTGAACCTTTAATAAAAAAAATGAATAAGATTAAATCTGAAAATGAGTGAAAAGTAAAACTAGTATTTAAAGCTAATAAAACTACAACTTCCTCCAGCCTGCTAGTGCTTTCAGGTTAGAACAACTTCTAGAATCTACTTTTTTCATCTTTGAAAGTACAACTGTTTTAGGAGAGAAATGAGGTACAGTATTGAAATTAACTTCAAAAAAATCTTGTATAGGAATTTAAGACATTCACATTAAATGCAGCTGCTTCTCTTTGGGCAGAACTTTTAACACTTAGATACATGCTGGTTAGGAAGAGCGTATTAATTTTCAAGTCCTCTATTTTCCACATAATAGCAAAAAAAAAAAAAAAAAAAAAAAAAAAAAACAGCTTTCCTGCTCCACTTCAGTCCTTCTGGTAATCTTTTTATGTCTATTTATTACAAGATTGTTTGAGTATATGGTCACTGAAGCTTTAAAGTAGGCAAGCTTGATAAAAACCTCTGCAGGTCATCAACTCAGACTCCAGAGATGACATTCCCATGCTGTCTGGACACCCTCTTGCAGTATTTGACCACTTTCATGATCAGAAGTTTTTTCACCCTTACTAGGGCTGAACTCTAGTAAACTCTGTGTTTTCATCATGATGTAAATAATAATTCATAGTATATTCATAATTGATATTTCAGTGCAACTAATGTTCAGCGTTCAATTACTTAACTTCCCTCATTAAAACAAGCATCTAATTGAACATGATACAAATTTAAAAGATGAAAGAAAAGTAATTTGGTTATATTCACATATGCAAACAGAGTGGACACTAAAAACACAGAATCAAATAACGTGGTATAACTGTCTTTCTCTTGAACATATGCTTAAATTGATACTTGCATTTTGATCTGATAGATCAAATTAAGAGAATTCATCATACTGCCAGAGCCAAAGGGTTGAAATTACACAACCATTTATCTAGCCTAGAGCATGACCACAAATACAGTACCCACAGAATATTTAAGTAACAAACTATGAAGATGATTGAGAGGTTGAACAACCTTTTTTGGTGACTGGAAAAATCTACAGTGGAACTACACGTAGCATGGCATTTTTGTTTAAGAGTGTGGTAAATTTAAAGTAACGAGTATTACACACATTTTGACTGAATATCAATATATAATCCAATCGCCAACACATATTTTAATCACTAAGTGTTGTTCTACTTTTAGCAAATCTCTACAGTCCATTTCTCAATTCTGTTCCTGAAAGACAGGAATATTCTTAAAGAGCAGCTATGAGATTCATCCTTCATCCTGATACAGAGAAAAAAAATGAATGAATTTAAGAACTCTTTAAAAGATTTAACAATCTAAACTCATGTTCCATTCATCTCTATGCAGAAAACAAATGTGAATAATTCTGTAGTTTTATTCGCATTTTTAATGTATTATAAATTCATATAGACATATATCAAAACAACATGGGAGAACAAACAAAATACTTACAGGGGTTATGCTTTCATCCTCAGACACAAGTGCAAGTTCGTAACACTTCTGATAAATGTCTATTAGATCTAACATATTGCTACTTGCTAAAAAGGTATCGTAGGCTTTCTTTTGGTCAGCATAATTTTCAGGTTCTTCCATGTTACATGATAATCCCAGTTTGCTATGTAACAAGTATTTCCAAGTTTCCAGCAAATCACTAAGTGATACTGTGAAATCTCCATGGTGCTAATATAGGAGGAAAAAAGTAGAAGCATTGTTTTGTATTCAGCATAGTTTAAAAGTAAGTTTGAAACAAGTATGTGTTTTTATATATATATTTTAAATCTTGCTATAAACTAAATATGCAATGTAGTGTAATTTACTTGTAATCTTACTTGTAATTTACTTGTACTTGAAGCTTTTCCACTGTCTTGGCTTTACAGTTGTCTTTTGGAATATGTGACCCTGATCTTTAAATAACAGGTACATATATTGAACTTCATTCACAAGAAAATACATATTTACTTTAGTATTTACTAATGCATACATGAAGTTAAGTATTTGCAGAAATATTTTTCAGTATGAATGGCATTTGGTAACCCAAAGACAGCAAATATATCTATATATTTGTATTTATATATTTGTATATCTATATATATATTTTAAAAAAGTGTTTACATAGTATATAGTTTATGTACTAAAATATATAAACTATAAGTATATAAGTATATAGTTTATATACTAAAATATAAGTATATTCACCTAGGAAAACTTTTAGTATGAAGTAACTAGTGCTGCTGTATATATCTAACAAATACTGTAGAGCAATAAAATGAACAATAAAAATTTCTATCAACATACATCTAATTACATACCTTATTAGTACCATAGCTGCATATACAGCATATGCTGTAAACTTATATTTAGTTTCTGCTTCCCTTTCCCTGACAAAATGATTACATTTACATTCTTTATAACTCCTACCACACCCATTTCAGAAAGGAAAAAGAATTACATCTTGGCAGTAAATTAGGATTTTAAAACAACAAGAACAAAAACTTCTGACAACCTTGAGAGAGTTCTATAGATATTTGGTAGGCAGGGAAAAAAAAGACATCAACAGAAAGACCTAAAAATCATGTTGAATCTGCCATCATCACTTTACCATATATTTTATAAACTCTTATCTCAAAATAGAGTTATAACAAATGCCTCTACTATTTAACACGTAAAAGTGTATCAAGTAATTATGCCTAAACATTGCTAAGGTAGCGAACACTTAATTGTAAGCAGTAATTTGCAGTTTTGTTGCACAGAAAGGTAAGAAGTTTTTAAGACTTCTGTTATTTCACTGAGAGACCAAGAATAAGAGGGATTTTACATAATCTATAATGCTGTATGTATTCTTGCTTAGGAAGCTGAAATATGAAAAGAACTGAAGTTGCTAGAAATTGATTGGCAAGGGAGCTAAAAGAGTGACCTCAAGGCAGAATGGCAAAGTAAGGTGAAGCAACTATAGCAGGCAGGAACATATAACAGAGTATGATTCACAGAAGTTTAAATCAAAATAAGCAACTGAGCCATATGGTTTGAGCTGCAATCTGAGTGATGTGTTACTAAAAAAAGTGGGAAGCAAGCGAGGTACAAGCAGTGACCTCACCAAGCAGCAAGAGAAGATTTAGTTATACTTTGAGAAGGTAATTAAATATACTATATAGCCCTATTTCACTCCTGAAATTGTCTTTTCTTCTTTCAGTCACATAATTTTTTTTTTAATTAAATGATTTACAATTGAGAGTGGAGAAAAGAAGGGGAATAAAATAAATCACCTCACCTCACAAAACATCAGACACTTCAAGTTTTCCAATTCTGGGATAGGCAGTGTCTACTAGAAACTGAAATAAATCTGAGCCTGTCCCTTGTTGCTGGCAGTAGAAGAGATAGGTGTGATGTCAAAAATTAAAGGCTCTCACACTGGGGAAGTCAGAAAACCCATTTCAATCACTAAGCTATATACAGCAGTAGGCTACAAGGGGGAAGGAGAGAAAAAAAAAAAGTTGTTTTTATGACCCTGTTTTGAAAAAAAAATCCCTCCAGGAATACCAAGTTAAAATATTGTTTTAATACAATAACTAAACTCTGTAGATCCTTGGTCACACGAGGAACGATTTTGATTACTGCTGAAAAAATATCTTAAATCCAAATAAAATTGCACTCCAGATATCAACTTTCATGATCAGATGACTGAGTGCTCACTGTGACAGTGTATTCTACTACTTACGCAGTCAATTGTCAAGAGACTGTGGTTTAAGGAGAGGAGATAGGGATGTAGTATTTTGAAATAGGCATTAGTCAAATCTTCAATGCTTTTATTCCATGATAGACAGCAGAAAGATTGAGTTTCATAGGCATAGTTAGTAGAGTATTAGAAAGTCTTGACTACTCTTTATTTTTGCAGGTATTGTCAACTTTATTGAGCTAACTCTGTAACAAAGCAGCTTATACTTTGCTAAAAAGTTGTTCCAAAATAGTACTATCTATTTTAGAGTACCATGTCCTCTCCTAGCAAACAAGAGGTCACTATAGACTTTCAAGACTTCAGTGTTTAACCAGCACGCAGGAGCTGCCTCTAGCTCTGTTTTTTCAGGCATGCTTCTGAGCCCTGCTTGCATGCATATGCTCTCTGATTAGTAACAGGAGGGTTCCCAAACTATGGTATATTAAGAACACTCAAGTAGGATAAAATATTTTTTGGAATGTTTCCAATTCCAGCGAGAGCTGATAGTGCTGCAGACAGGTTTAGAGGTTGGCTTACAGATACAAGTACATAGGCATCTGACACTTGTTACATTGTTATCTGCCAGAACCAGAGCCGGTGAAATTCTGGGCCAAGAATCCAGAGTTAGAAAAACGTTTTTACATAGAGGGAGAGCAAGGGGGAAAAGCAAAAAGCATCCAGGCCAAATAGAGGACAGGTATGGAGTTATACTGTCCTGTCCAAGGAGAACTGGAAGCTAAACTAAGTATGGAACAGTAAAACATCGATCCTGCAAGAATACGATCCTGAAACAGGCGGTTAGAAAGGAAAAACTGCATCCAGCTAAGCAATAAACTCTACTATTCCCAATAGTGTTGTTAATTTGTGTAGAAATCAACACTATCAACTTTTCTGATAATAAAAACAAGATAGAAATTTTAGGATCCTCTTCTTAGTAGCAAAACAATCTTGTTTCCTGTTCCAACCCACAAAAGACAAACCTAAAATACTACAGAGGGAGTTGAAATTCTATTGACAGGTCAGACAGCAGTGTGTTTTAAGATTTAAGTAGAGGAAGCAGTGAGAGTTTAAACGCTGTTAAATATTCACAGCACAGGAATATGAGAAGCATTATCTCAGCTATTTATGATTTGGTCTCACATTGTATAGCAAAGACAGTAGAACAGTTTCAAGAAACATTCATTGCTTCAGTCTTTGAATCATTGAAACAGCATCTCTCTTTAGCATTACTACAAGATGTTGCAAGGAATACATCAACAGTTAGTAGCATATTACAAAAATGCAGAAGATACAATAGTTTAAAGGACTAATGCTGTAAAACAACTTTGAGTTATTTATTTGCCATATGGAATCAAGAAGGTTTGAGAAAACTTTTCAAAAAAAAATGCTGGATTTTGAGCAAAACTAAGTATTCTTCACGCAATGCACCAAACACACTCATGGCAGCACAGGATCCACACACCAAAAGTGATTTCACACAGAATCAGTAAGACGGAAACACCAGTTGCTAAAGGGAGAATATATTTATAAGAATACTACAATCTTTTTCTCCAGTCTGATAGCCCTACCTCCAGAAAACAAGAATTACAAAACTTTTAACAAGTCTAGAAACTAAAGTTTCTGTACATATTCAGGTCAGAAAAGAAAGGAGGAAGAAAGTAGATTAAGGTAGCTCCCTGAGGAAGGAAAGTGTTAATTTATAGCCTGCTAGGGAAAGAAAGAATGCACCACAAGAGATCATCTTTATCAAATCTGTTATTTTTGGCGTTCAATAGAATAACACTTTTTATGTACCAGATTGGTCTTTGGAAAATGTTTAGTAGTTTCCCCTTTAGAATCAAAGACATCAAATAAAGCAATTACCTCCACGGATAATTGTGTCTTCCAATTTATCAGTTCTCTGAGCAAGTTTATTTTGATGCACAATCTTTTTTTTTAAGATTTAGCTACTATAGCTATTATAAGGGCATGGGGATCCTGGCTGAAACATTCTGGGAAACACAAACATAGAATCCTGGACTTATAATGTTTATGGAGTAGTTAGTGTTTTACGACAGGGTGAAGGGGTTGGCTGGTATAATATTTATTGTTTAGATAAGGATGTATCTATTCCCTGCAATTTAGACTAGGGAGGTTTTTCTATGATGAATTCACTCAAGTGTCACGTCTCCTCTCTATCATTTCATGTCTTGTGCCCATACAGAGAAGGTGAAACAATTCCTAGAAGTAGTGACTACACTCACAGCCTACACACAGAGGTCTTACTCTGCATCTGAGGACGTTCAGCAAAGAATGCAGCCAAGAACGCACTGCCACAAATACTACTCCTGGAGCTACACCTGACTGGTCTTACATTCCCCCTTCTCATGTTAAGCCCATAGATTTTTAGCAAAAAGATAAAAAGGAGAGCCTTGAAATGGGCAATGGGCCAAATGAAATTTCCTGATGAGACAAATGCATCCAAAATTGCCATAGTTCTCCCACCCTCATCTACCATAGAGAAGATATATTTGATGGAGATGAACTGAAGTTATATGACCAAGCAAAATACAGTAGTATTTAATATTCAAGATTAGAAAACAAGCATATGCTTGCAAACATTTCCCCTTCTCCAATCTTACTTTTCTCCTCTTCCAAACTCTGATTAAACAGGGTGCCTAATTATATTAATTTTAGTATCTTGCTAACCCTCAATTAAAATAAAATTGAAGTGTCCAACATCACTGATTCTTGCAGTAAACAAGGGTAGTAAACGAACCAACTTCAAGTCACACTAATTGCCAATACCATACTGAGAACACTAACCTGCTTATTGACTTCAGCCATGGACAGTTGTAGTACCATCAGCATACAATCTGCTCCACATACTGTAGTTCTTTCTGAGTTTGAAAATAAGGGCCACTGTCTTCTAAAACACCTGATCAAGTTTAAAATCTTCTGCTGGAAAATGATCATTTTCTAGGGCAGAACACAGAGCATTAAGACAAATGAAAATGAACATAACTTTTCATGTAAGGCTTATAGTATGTTTTTATATATGAACAATCTGTGCTCATATACGAGATGTCTTCATGAACACCCAACGACCCCTTGCACATTGCACTAACCTAAAAGAATTGTCACACACAACATGGTCTTTGTCTCTGAGAGCAGACAGTCTAAGTGCCCCAGGGAAACAAACTTCACTGGAAATAATCTGCTTTCTGCCCTGCCTGCATGCACAATCCTGCCAGAACAGCCTCTATCAATAAGAAGCATTAGTCAAAATTTAATAGTATTTCTAAAAATCACTGTGAAAGACACTACCAAATACTTCTGTTGCTATATTGGAAAAAAAAAATAAGCCTTTTGTTTTTTTAATCTCCAAAATAAGTTTTGATCTCTCTTATTTCCTTTCAAGATGAGTTCAGTAACAACTTTGTATTTGTTTATAGGGTGTTCTGGTCTTTCCCAGACTGCCTTTGCTTAAAATAAAAAAAAAAAACTGTGACTCCTGCTGCCTTTAAATTGGCTCTTCTTTGAAAGGCAGGACCCACTGTTGTATGCAATACCTAGTAGGGAGGGCCATTTACTTATACATATATGTCACAAAACAAACCCTTCCTCTTATTGTATTACACCTTGTTCATACACAACACATGTTTTTTTCTTTTTAATTATTATAAACATGAAGAATAAGCAGCCATAGGAGAGAAAACAATGTAGCAACATGAGCTGCAATGATTTGTTTTCAAGGTGTTTGGCAGGAGAGCGGATGAGAACAACATGCTTTATTTTATTTATGGGGATGTGAAGGAGCCAGGTGGGAAATAAGAGACCCCAAAGGCAAAGAGGCGCCAAGCTGACACGGGGTAGGCAATCTCTCCCGAGGTGTTTCTCCACCCTCTCCCTCCCCACCATTACCCAAACTGAGAGATGTCCGAGGAACAAGCAGAGCCACTCCAAGCAAGCACCTCGAACAAGCCTTAAATACATAAATAAAATCCCTCTCCTATCCTATCGCCATTCCCACCACCACTCCCCGCAGCTCGAGGGCCCCTTGGGCGCCCCTCACCGTGACGCGGGGCGCCCGCTCTTTGCCGGGAGGAGAGCAGCGGCGGCCCCTCTCCGCTCCCTCCCCCCCCGGCGAGGTCCCCCCACCCTGCTAGCGGCAGCTACCTGCGCGACTAAGGAGGAGCTGGCGCTGTTGGAGCCCGTAACGGCCCTCCCTGGCGGTTTAAATTTAAACCCTCCGCAGCCGCCCAATCGGGGCGCGCGGACGCTCACCCGGAAGCAGAAACCGCCGGTAACGGGCTGGGCGGCGCTGCCGGCGCGTTGCGGGGCCGTTACCGCTTGCGGGGCCCGGAGGTGCGTGGGGGCCTCGGCGGGGGCGGGAGCCGCGGGCCGCCCTCGGGCGCCGGCCCGGCTGCTGCTGCTGCTGCTGGGGCCGTGTTCCGGAGAGGCCCGGCGTGGCGGAGGGTGGAAGGGGCCTCCGTGGGTCACCCCAGCCAACCGGCCAGCTCAAGCAGGGACACCTAGAGTGCGTGCCGCAAGGCTGTGCTCAGGCGGGTTTGGAGTATTCCCAGGGAAGGAGGCCCAGCAGCCTCTCTGGGCAGCCTGTTCCAGGAGCCTGGTTTGCCTGACAATTGCTGCTGCTACATATGTTCTTTTTATAGCTGCCTGCAAATATTTCCTGCTAAGGGGAAGTTTAGAAGCTCAGTCTCCAGTTGGGTTGGCCTAAACCATGAAACCGTGTTTTAACATTCTGCATGACAGTATGAACAATTACAGTTGGGCAGCTCTGATTAACTCTGCTTTTAGTTAGACACACAGTCCTTTAAAGAGATGCACTAGAGAACAAAATTTGAAGGTAGCTGTGCATCTTTTGTTGTCTTTGAGCTAAAAACTGAGCAGTCCTCTGAATTGTCTGCTACGTGCAGTGACAATAATGTCAATAATGACACAAAGTTTGCCATTATTACCAAAGTCAGTAGAGAGATTTGAATGTATGTGAGTGGGTCAGTAAATCTCCTGGTTGATGGAATTACATGTAAAATCCAAACACACTAAGCTTAAATACTGTTTTTGTATTGTTTTTGAAAGTGGTATTATAGCAAAACTTGATTTGTGTCAAATTCTTTTTCTTTACACAAATGTTAATGTTTGCCTTTTCAAACCTTACGTGTAGGTATATATGTTTACATCTCATAGAAGGCATCAATACTCTGATTTAGTCTGCTGAAAATGAAGCAAGATTCTGCTAGAAATGCTGCATACACTGTGGATTGTGAAGATTATGTGCATGTGGTAAAATTCAATCCATTTGATAGTGGAGACTCATGTGCCCTAATTGCATATGGTGGCAATAATTACGTAGTTGTTGGAACTTGCAGATTTCAGGTGAGTTTGTTATCACTGAGATCTTCATTAGTTGCTTCCTGAAGCTTACTTTTCCAATTGCTTTACTTCTGGTACACAAAGACTCCAGCTGCTTGTCTCCTTATGGCCACTTCCTTTCACCAGGCAATCTGTTACCTTAATGAGTGTAGAATATTTATTCTGTGAGAAAACATAAATTTTGTATATATGTATTTTATACAAGTTGGTATAATTGAAAAATGAACAGTATGCTGTAAGGTTACCATTCTGTTGGTGTGAAGTACTTCTTGGGTAGATGACAATGAAGCAGTAGCGAGCAATCTCATCTTTTTTATGGCTTGGAAATGTTGCTGATTGCTGCCTGGTAACTCAGGCAGACAGCTTTGTAATGTATAGCTTAATACTTACTCTTCATTGTGCAATCTGTACTTTTTTAAATCAGAGTAAACTCATTTTTTCACATTTTGTATTATTCTTTCAATATATGCTATTAAATTTTAACCCTTTTATAAGACTTCAAGCTTACCTGAAAAGCAGTGATTATGACTATCTGAAAGACATGGTTAAAATAGCTAAGTCATCCTTTTCCTTAAGGAAAGGCTCTAAGAAGTAATCACTTAAAATATTTTCATTCTGTGACTTCTGTGCTCTGTGTTGTGCTGTAGTCTGAGACCAACAATCATTCCATGCTTTTTAAAGAATTATTTACATATTTTCAAGTAAATATTGTCTTTATGTTCCAAATTTTCACTGTGAAGGAATTACCAAAAAGATTGTAAGTCTAGCTTAAAAGCCTTTCCGTTTCATATCACTCGGAATTGTTAGCAATAACAAAGATACTGTTTTGGATTAGCTAACTGTAATGTATCCTGTAGGAGGAAGATGCTGAAGTGGAAGGGATGCAGTATAAAACGCTAAGAACATTTCACCATGGAATCCGAGTTGATGCCATAGCTTGGAGTCCAGAAACTAGACTTGATGCTTTACCTCCCCAGTTAAGGTATTTAAACTAGATGAGTACAGTAAATCCTCACCTCTTACCTGTTTGCCCTACTTTCTTAATACTGAATTAAATTTAAAGCTCTTGGCTGAATTCTAGCTCTGTAGAAATCACTTGCCCAGTCTCTGATCAATTCACTAGAATAATGATTTCATTCTTAAGGTCATCCTTGCTTTTTGTTTTGTGTCCTGTCCCCTCATCCCCCACAAATGAACCAGTAAGTGTTACTTCTCTCTCTCTCCCCTGCCCCCTCTCTCTACCCTGTTTTATTTATATATTTTTTTCCCCTTCCCACTGAATTAGTTATTTTAATGGTGCTAAAAATAGTCATTTCTTCATACATCTATCAAGAAAGAGCTCTTAGGTACTTTACTGTTGGTGAAACTGAGATAATGTCCTGTCCCTCATAAAGTTCACATGTGATGTTCTGTGTAGTATGGGCTGTGTTCAGGAGCAAGTCTGAGGCAATTTGTGAAACCAGTTGAGGCTTAAGTCTAGAAAGAATACAAGCTATTAAATATGTACTTAACATGAATTATTCCTGATAGCTTGTAAGCCTCTTCACAATTCTCATAATTGTTGTACAAATATTTGGCTTCGATGTTTTGTTTAAAATACATTAAAAAGTGGTTTATGGGCTTATGTTTAGGTATCTTTAAAAACTGGTAACGAGGTGAAACTACCTCCAGGTATGTTTCAGTAGCAGGTATGAGGCCTTTCAGTTAACTAATAGTTGGTTTAGATTTAGCTTTGTAATAAACCTTGTGTTTCCTTCCTTTAAATTATTCTTACCATTTATACATCCTGTGCTACAGATAAGCTGTCATTATAATGTTGAATGCTTGCTGCCCAAACAATTAGATAAATTAAAAGATAAATTAGAAATTTTATCAAAATATTAATTTCCTCTTGAATGTTACTTTTCATCTTTAACTTGGTGTGAAAATCTGGTAAAGAGCCTACCATATCAATGTTTGTTGACAAAAGAGCTTTTCTGTGTGCAATGGTTCTAGATTTTGTACTGCGGCTTCTGATAAGAAATTAAGGCTGTTTACTTCAGATCTGCAGGACAAGAATGAATATAAGGTAAAGTGATTTTAAAGTATTTAAACAACTCTTGTTGTTGCTTATTCTTTTACTGTTTATGTCCAGAGGGACCTGGACAGACTGAACAACTGGGCGGTGAGAAACCTCATGAAATTCAACCAGGCCAAGTGCACGG
>JAUBNY010000429.1:2608425-2629380 GCA_032275445.1 Crypturellus soui | reverse complement strand
CATCAATGAACTTCAAGCATAGTGAGTTGTCTATTACTTTGTCAACATGACTAATCATGGGTTGGATTAAGCAAGGTAAAATGACTGATAGATTGTCAAGAAATGTTTTTCTTCTTTTTGAGGTTTTAATATGGAAATGTAATTTTTTTCTCCCTGCTCCTGGTACAAATTTTGTTGAAAGAAGACATACTTGCTCAGAACCATGGAAGTAAAATGAGGCAAGAATTTCAGAATGCTGAAAACTTTAAGAAGGCTTGCATTTCTAAGTAGTTTAGTATTGTTAAAAGATGGATTAGTTTTAGTATAGTGCACTGTGTTTTATGAACATAGTAGCTACTGGAAAAAATTAAGCTAGTCGGTGGAAATGTTTCTCTATTCAATTGACTAGGCTGCGATAATTTTTTTGGAGAAGGGACTTAACTATTGTGCATGCTTTACAAATTCATTTTAGTTAGTTGTGCAGCTCTTTTGAGAATCAAATATTCTTAGAAAGCAGGTAGCTTGTTTCCCTTTCAGGAAGCTGTGGAAACAGTTGTTTTCATTCTACCTTATTTTTCTCTGCAACCACTGCAGGTCATGCTTTTATCCAGATGACTTTCGTTTCTTTTTTTGATACCTTGATGCCAAAAAAAGAATAGCTATACCTTGAGAAACCTTGAGACTTAATGTGATATATTGAATGGGATAGAACAGTAGCAGATATACTTGCAGTAGCAAGGGGATAGAACATTAGCAGCATATTTGGTTTTCTATCACAAAGTCTATACATCTTGGTAATAAGAGAAAACATGTACAGTTCATCAGATTCAACAACTGATAACTAGATACAAATTTTCTATTTTGATCAGTGATGCTTTAATTTTATTCACTTCACATGAATAATTTTTGAAGTACTTAAACTTGGAATTCATACTAAAATATATTTTGGGCAAGATAGCTGAAAAACCTTAATATATTTTAAAAAATCAACTTTCTTTTTCCTAAAAACTGTGGAATTTGTGGCTTTTTTTTTTCCCTGGAAAGTTATACTTTTAAGTTGTTTTTCATTATGAATAAATTTTAGTATTTAAAAAGATCATGATTAATGTATTTCAATTCAGAACAATGATTTTTCACTTTGAAATAACTTCATGTTTACTGATACAACTATAAAGATTGGCTTTTAACTGGCAATTTATATGTATATTCAAACTCTGGATGCTTATATCCTATTATTTGAGAATGGATAATCAAAATTTTGAGGTAAGAAAAGTGTTTGTTGTACTTCATTTTCCTTCATCTTCAACACAAGAGCATATAATGCAGGATGCACAAAGCACTATGTTCTTGTCAAATCCTTAATAGAAATTGTGCTTGATTGCTGAAGTGTGTTGAATGGCTTGCTTGTTATCTACTAATTCCCTTACTGCTCTCCCAGGAAAGAAATGCTCCTGTGGCTTGCAGTAATTCCCTGTCATTCAGGGGAGTATCATTCAGAGATAAGAGTTACTAATTGGTAATCAGAGTTCTTTAAGCAGTGTTGACCATGTATACATTTACTTCCTGCACATTCTCCTCTTTCCTTCTGTGATTTATCATCTACCTTCAAAATTCAGTGCTCAAAGGAAGACAGAGCAGCTCTGGTGCCACTTATCTCTGTCAAGCAAGAACATCAGTCTGAGAACTATAGTAGCTGAAAGCAATAGCAGCTTGCCTATAGTGTGAATGTACACATGAATTAGGCCTCTTCAGTTCCTGATAAATAACTTCCTCCCACCCCCTGTTGTAAAATGGCATTTACTCACCCACTTTTCCTTTAGTGGGTCTATTAAATACACGGCAGACTGTCCCAACAGTCTTGATGTTACAAATTTTTGTATTTCCTTTTTTTTCTGGTTGACAGGAATTTGATGGCCATTCAGATTACATAAATGATCTGGTGTTTGCTCCCAAAGAAGGTCAGGAAGTTGCAAGTGTGAGTGATGATCATACGTGCAGGTGTGTATTTTGTTCAAAACATCATTGACATAGTGCTATGGGGTTTTTATGTTCTGTTTTACCTTGAATTACATACAACTTCTCTCTGGCTGGGATGAAAGGAGATCAGAAACAGAAGATGCAGGTTATGTATTTTTAAACTATATAGACTTTCCATTCTGTAATTAGATGAGTCAAGTTTAAAAACAGTATATGTATGTGAACTTGTTAGCTTACCCAAATTTATTAGACTTACTAGGACATTACACAGTCTAAGGACAATACTGTGCTAATACAGTGGCATGCTGGTAGTTCGTAATAACACATATTTGTTCCAAATTCCAGTAGTTTTGTTTGCAACTGAAAACATAGGGGAAACAGGGAGGGGGGAACGACAAAACACTGATTAAGATTTTTAGAACAAGAGGTTGTTTTTTCTTATCAAAAGATTCGCCTATCCACTTCCCATAGTGCACAGGAATCTATAGAGCTGCTATTGTTCATCCCTGTGGTGCAGATCACAGATTGGGAGAACAGGGGAGTTGCTGAGCATTGTTACAAGTTGTTGTAATAGTGGTGTGAGTCTTTGACAAAGCGTCATCTTTGGCTTTGCGGGGATAATTAAAAATTTGGCTCAATTTAAGGGACTGTTTTAGTTTTTCTGTGGTTATATGGGTTATACTTGCTGTTTGCAGTTACCAGCTTATTGTAAGTTCCTATCTGAACAAGTAGGTAGTATTTAGGAGGAAAAAAAAATGCTGTATTTTTAGTTGCTTAAAAAAGGTTCTGTTTGAAGCCAGCTTCTACCTGCTAAGAGAGATGGGAACAGCTAGTGATGGTTACTTGGTGTATAAGATTTTCTAAAGGGCAGATGATCAACTGGTTTAAGTCATTCTAGAGCTCTGATTGAACTACTCTATCGTAGATGAATTTAAAATTTGAAAGGCCTGTGACTCTTTTTTTTTTTTTTTTTTTTTTTTTTAAATGCTCCTAGGGGAATTGGAAATGCTAATTTGACCAGTAGTCAGACTTTCTACAGCTGTTCTGTCTCTGTTCCCAATAAAATCATTACGAATGAGTAGCAGAAATGTATGATTTATTCCAAGTTTGTTCTGATTTATTTCCTATGCTTGATTTCTTCATTAAATCTAAACTAATATTATATATTTGTTTAGCGAAGAGCTATTTGAATTCTTTTTTAGTGACATGCTCAGTGTTCCTAGGATGAAAGAGATCTGTTTTAAAACAGTAATGTTCTTGATACTAAATTAAAATTAAATGAAAATCTTGTAATTAATGTATGCTATCAAGATTTGAACTTTGAATAAGTTTGAAAGGCATTTTATGCAGTAAACCATAAAATCTTTGGTTAAAAGACATGGGGAATAAGTAGGAATTTTCTTTTTTTGTTGGCTACTTGAGGTTTAATTTTTTCCATGCATGCATGTGGAGCGTGAAGACTTTTTTTATTGAATTTAAAGGTTACACTTTCAAAGTTAATGGAAAATGCATTCCCTGGGACTTACCAAAATCATTCCTTACTTACTGTGTAATTTACTTTAGCAGTAATGTAAGAAGAGGAATATTTTCTCTGTCAGTACTGAATTTCTGTCCTTTTTCTTTTTCTTCTCAGACTACATCATCTGTTAATTCCTTTGGAATGAAGTACTTGAACAATTAGTGTAAAAACATACATTTTTCAATATTTGCATATTATTCTGTTAGTTTCACTTTTAGGTCTTAATAATGGCATAGTTAATGTTTCTGCATATAACTCTTGTAGAACAGGCTGCCCAGAGAGGTTGTGGAGTCTCCTTCTCTGGAGATCTTCAAGACCCGCTTGGATGCAGCCCTGTGCCAGGTGCTCTAGGTGGCCCTGCGTGTGCAGGGGGGTTGGACTAGATGATCTCTAGAGGTCCCTTCCAACCTTAGGCATTCTGTGATTCTATAATTCTAATATATACAAATTTTAAATGCTCCTTTGTTTACACTCAGCAGTAAGGTTAATGGAAATTTCTAAAGGAATTTTTATGCATTAAACAATGTTGTCAAAGGCTGCTGCAGCGATGACATTGCAGGTTTGCTTGCTTCTTGGGTAGAAGACAGTAGGTGCAAGTTGAATACTGCATGAAGAGGTATTGGCAATATATTCAAAGATGTTTTTTTCTTCAGAATGTTACTATGGAGTTCAGCAGTTCTTGCCCTTTCATGTAATCTTTGTAGGTCTAGTTGGTTTTGCAACACTGGATCTTCCCAGCTGCAAAAGCAGAACTGAATTAAAACAACTTTTATATAAGAATAATTACAGTAACCATCTGTTAAGTAGCTGAAAAAGATGTGCTGTATGCATTCATAGACAAGAGGAGCGGTATTAGTGTGTGATTCTGTGCACCTGGTATCTTAGAATGAATAACCTAGAAAATGCTGTTTATCTGAATTAAGGCATTTTTAGAAAATGTGTAAAAAAAAAATATATAAATATAAAAAAAAACTAATTTTGCAGTTATCCACCATCATATTAAAGATCAAAATTCTTCCATCTAAAATCATATCTGCAAAGTTATTTTTTAAAAATTTTCTTCTTCTAAGTCTGATCTAAATTCTGCAGTGGGGAAGTGTTAGCTGGAAAGTGCACTGTGATTTATACATACAAAATTCTTTATTTTAGTCAGTAAAAGAAAATAAATGAGTAGTAATTACTGTTTATCTTATCTTTGGCGTTACATCTGTCTCTTTGTATGAACACTTACAGTCTCTTTCCATTGTTTACTAAACAGCCTTATATATTTAGAGTAGGAAAGCAAACAGAATTTGGAAAGGTCCTCCCCTAGGTAGCTTTGTATGTTGTTTCATTAGTTCCTCATGACCTACTCGCATGCTTCAAGAAAACCCTTGTAGAATCCAGGCACTTGCCCTTTTCCTGGAGGTCACAAAAGTAGTCTTAGTGTTAACACTAGAATAAAAGGTCGATTAGTTGCATTCTGTATATCTATAAAAGTGAGTTTATATATATATATTTGGGTTTTTGTCTATTGTTCTGATAATGGGAAAAAAACAAACCGTGGGAATATAATAGTGTGAACAGAAACAATATAGAACTTTTTGATATAAATCCATTGGAACTCTTGGACAAGTTGGTCGGGGATTTTTGCAAACCTGTATGGCTAGCACCTGTGCTCCAATGTAATGCAGAACAGGAATACCTTATATTTTGCCTTCCTACTTTTTTTCTTGTAGGGGATCCTGCATTTTGGTAGGGAATTATATTAGAGGTTTATTCTAGCTCACAACTCTGTTCCGCTATTCCCTAACACCTAAGGAATGTAACAATTTGTCTGCTGATATATATATATATATATATATATATATATATATATATATGTTTTACTTATAATTTTGGGGGATTTGAGAAGTGCCTCAAGGTTATAATATGATTTTGTCCTTCAATTCTTCCCAGTTATAATTCTTTTTTCTTAGTCAGTATAATTTACTATTCAAAAAGTTGGAATATAAAATAAGGGTAATCTCTATTGCCATACAACAGGTTTTCAGAGAGTTTAATGAATACTTTGCTAACTCTAAAAGTCCATTGTTTGAAAAGTTACATATGCAGCATATCCATATTTATGCAGCCTATGTAAAATATACTTGTAATTAGAATATTTCCATGCTTTGAAATAACTGTAGTTGTCATATATATGTTAATTATGTGATACAAATAGCAAATTATTGACACATTGATTCAATGGCATTTCTATATATTGGTAGTTTTTTATTACAGATCAAATGCCCTTGAAAAAAATGTACCAATTAGGATAAAGGTTGAGGAATGTGAAGGAAATATAAAAGGAATGTGGAGGAAACAGGAGATTTTATTTTTAAGAAATGGAAGATTTTATTTTTCACCACCTGCAACCTGAGTTGATTAAGATTTGAGTAATTAAGTGAAATCCAATTTGGATAAAATTTGTGGGTTTTTTTTTTTTCACATTTTTCACTTGTGTTAGTCACAGGAATACTAAAAAGAGTTTATTGTATGCATATGCAGCTGTACAGTGCCATTATAAAATGGACTATTTGCAAAAATAATTGATATTATGTTTATTATCAAAAAAGAAAGTAAGAAAATATTTTAAAAGTGATATTTATTTTTTTTTCCCCTCCCCTGTAAGGTTTCATTACTGACAATTTTACCAGCATTTACTAACTTGGCATTTTATGAACAACAAAGTTAAGGAGAAAGTAGAAATTTCTGTCTCAACACCTAATAATCCCCTTCACTTCAGGGAAGAAAACATGATGGCATGCTCCCTTGGTCAAAATGATTCACCATCTTCTATTATATCATAATTTTCTCCCTGCACAGTAAATACACATGGAAAGTGTTGATTTGACTTGGACAAATCTACAAGGCAAAATTTCTGGCAGTAGAAGAAAGTATTGTATGTTTCTAAATTACCTAATCAAGCAGATATTTCATTTTTAAGCACTTGTCAGTTTTTTGTTTTGCCTTTTTTAATAAGGACACTGATCCTTCAAGATTAGAGACCCTGTGAGTTCTACAGGGAAAACAAATATTTGATCTGTTGTGGTTTGGCATAAGAAGATAACATTGTTCATTAAATATTTTTACTTTATTCCGGTATACTGCGTCTAGACTTGTGATTTATTATTTAAGAATTTTTTGAAATCTCTTAAATATAAAGCTGTAAACACCCTGGTGAGATATAAACTGAAAAAGTCTGGAGAAAGTGAGCAAAAATTATTCTAGAATAAACAATAAGAGTGCTCAGCTAACTGTAAAGACTGAGGGGAACATTATGCTTAAATTTGACCTCTTCTAAGGCTTTATATGTATAGGAGGTAAGATACATGTGTATATTTCTGTATTGACATGTATATAAATCCTATACAGACTTGCAGTTGAGGCTGCTATTCACAACTGTGATATTCTTGTCCTACACCTGAGCTACTGATTTTGTAGGAAGAGAGGCTGTTGAGGAGTGGCCGAGATGTAAAATAGCCTCAGTTGTGTTTTTGTTGTATCTTACAAACTAAGCAGGTTCGGTGCTTATTAACGCTCCTAGGGGAGGCATCCAGAGTGAAATCAGTCATCACCTGAGCTAGTGTTGCTGATTCAGCATACTCCCTGTGGGTCAGTGTTTACCCCACACTATGGGTTGATTTATTTATTTTTAATTACCTAATAGTAGGTTCTCTTAAAGGGAAAGGGTAAAGCAAAAAATGAGACTTATTTGTTGGAAGCTTGCCAAGGCTTCCTGTGATCTACTGTGCCTTTGTAACAAGTCCTTCTGTTTGCTTTAGCTTCACCTTTAGTTTCTTATGTTTTACCTGACAATTCACACATTAGACAAGGAAAATACTTTCGTGCATGGTCTGATTATTCCTTTTGTGGTAATGTGGACGATTTAACTTACTTTAGTTCTAGTCTAGCCAAATACTGATCTTCCCACTCTGCAGTGTCTCATTGTTTGTGATGTAGCAGAAAATCTAGGTTTTATGTGTAGATAACTTGTGCGAATTATTTGGATATGGGCCTCTCAAAAAGCAGTTTTGCCTAGTTTATGAAATTTTAAAATATGATCTTTAATAGTATAAACTTTAATGTTGCATGGTATAATCATGAAAATTGTATTTATTATAAAATTTATTTTTATAATTGATATTTAACATAATACATTGAAATTTCCTTTGTTATCATACAGCAAATGTTAAATAAGCCAATATTTGTCAGGCACATTCTTGCTTTAGCAGGCTGTTTGGAAGTACGTGGCTGTTTGGAAGTATCATGCCAAATACAAGCTTTAATAATGGGATAGCTAGGTAATCAAACCAAGGAAATGAAAAGAAATACATTATTAGAATTTAACCACTGGCCTCTCCTGACTTCTTAAGATAATGTTTCTAGTTCTGTGCGTGATACAGAAGAAAACATTAGCATCTACTCCTTTCATTGACTTGGTCCTGAAGAATTAAGCATCTGCAAATTCATTTGAAGTGTTCTGTTGGTTTGTTTCTTCTTGAAGTGATAAAAATAAATACCACACTTAATTTCATCATTTCCCATGTTAAAAGTGAAGTTACTGAAGCACTGAAAGTTAATGGATTTACATTTTATTGTATTTTTGCTTTAGGGTCTGGGATTTGGAAGGAAATGAGAAGGCCCACTTTGTTTTACGTTCTCCTGGAATGAGTGTTTGCTGGCATCCTGAGGAGGCTTTTAAGGTTGACTTTGCAGGATTTTTTCTTCTTTTCCTTTGGAACAATATGAGGATGTACTTCTCTAACGTGACCTTTGTGACATAATAAGACTGAAGTTTGAGAAGCCAGTGTATCTTTTAATTGCATAATGGTTGGATCTGCTACTGTGAAGTCATTGGATGTGAATTCCCATTTACTCCTGTTCTCCTCATTTTACACTCAATCTCTTGCTCTTCAAAAATACTCCTCCTTGATTACATGCATCAGTTGTTAACTCATCTGCTGATAGAGTCTTAATTTACAGTTACGAAAGAAAAGTTCAACTTTTTCTCGGTTGTGTGATAATAAGGCTCACCAATAACACAGCTTGCTCTAAAGCAAGCCAAATTTTGAAAAGCACCTGTTTTAGAGTTAGCAAGGGAGTTTGTTTGGCTCTTGCTAGAAATATGAGAAATATGTTCTGGAAAAAAAAAGAAAAAAAGAAAGAAATCATGTGAGTTAATATTTATATGTCTGCTGTCCTGGGAAGAATTAATCAGCTGGTACATACCAAAGTATCTAGCTTGGTTAATGGTCTAGCCCTTGCATTCTTGAATTTATTCTTTTTGTTGTACCAATGAATGACTGCCTTTAGCAGCTGCAAATAACTGTTCAGATTGCTACAGAATACATGTGTCAAAGTATGAAAATATTTGGGTAGCCATAGAGAAGAAGAATCAATTTTCTTGTCACGCTTCCTACCAATATCCAGCCTTTTGTAAGAAAACTATTGATGCAGGTGGCATCAAATTGAAAGTTCACTACAGGAAAACTTGATTAACATAGTAAAATTAAGTAGGGATTAACCCTACACTTATACACAAGGGTCTTAAAATATTGCACAGATCTACACATATTAGCTCAATTTTTTTTTTTTTTTCCTTGACCCTTATCAAACAGCAGGAACAGGTTTCTTTTAAAGGAAGGCCCTACCAGAAAGCTAGTACAACTTTACAGGTGATTTAAAGGTTGTTGCAGGTCAATGCTTACTGCACCATATCCATTAATTAGAAAAGCTGGATGTTTCTCTGACAGTATTCTTTTCCAAAACAAACCTGTAAGTTATTTGGGAGGGTATTTCCTTTGGCTTTCTTAAGTATTCTTAACAGCATCATTAAGAAAAACTCTTTCATCATTTAATCGGGAAGCTCTTTCTACAAAGTACTTTGTAGTTTTATCCATATGGATGAATCAAAAGATGCTATACAAAATTACTAAGCACAAATCAAGATTCTAACATGATCAGCATTTTTGTTTTCTTGTCCAGCACTATCTCTGTCAGTTCTTTATGCTTGGAGAGGAAGTTTTTTGTGATGTGAAAGTACAGTACATCTATGGTTGAGAACTGGGGTTTCTGGATGCCAAAATTATATACAAAGATGTAGATTGAAGTGCTTTTATCTATCTGTATGTACAAAGATACCTATTATATAGGTGGATGTGTACACAGGTATCATTGGAAGAGTATTCAGAAGAATGTTTTCTGGTAAAATATTAAAGTTAAGTCCAAATATTAATACTTGCTTGCAGATATACTAGGTTTGCTAGTAGCTATTACAGTATAGTGCATGCTAAGAAAATTACTAAGTCTTAGGAGCTTGCACTTTTCAATTTCTCTTACAGCTGATGGTAGCAGAGAAGAATGGAACAATACGATTCTATGACCTGCTAACCCAGCAGGCCATTCTGTCCCTGGAGTGTGAACAAAAACCACTGATGTCAGCAGACTGGTGTTTAAAGAATACTCTTAAAGTTGGAGCAGTTGCTGGAAGTGATTGGCTAATTTGGGACATTGCTCACTCCAGGTATTTGAATAACCAGGAGAGTTTTCTCTGTTCTCTCCCTAAGTAGTGCATGGGGAGATGTGGCCGCTTTATTAATTGCATAAATGATGGTGCACTATATATTGCATCACCTACTCGGGAGGTAAATGAAAACTTGTCAGTATTTATGAAACCAGTATAGGCCATTTGCTGATGTCCTCGTGTCTCATGCTCATGGTTATTTCTACCAATACACATCTGTTTAAAAAAGCATGGTGGGTTTCTTTTGTCCATTTTGTCCATCTCTACAGCTTACATCTCGCTGCAAGTTTTGTGCATCTGTGTCATTTCGCTTTAACTTGTAAGTCTTACACACATAATTACTGAGCAATAAGAAAGTGAAAAAATCCTAATTGAGATGTTAGCCATGGGAATATTCAAGTTTTCCCTTAGCATCTTTATGAGATATTGATCATCCTGCCGTATTTAAATAATGTGCCTTTAGTACTTAGAGCGCAATCTGTGGTTGTATGCAGAACAGTGGGTGGGTTTTTTTTGTTTATTTGTTTGTTTTAACCAAAAATATCTGTTTTTAGTTATCCACAAGATAAGAGACCTGTCCATGTGGATCGAGCCAGATTATTCAGGTATTAGTGTTCTCTCTATTTTGTATTTTCTCTGTATATAATTATATGTATATGCAATCAGTTGTGAGTTTCGGGACCATGTTCCATCTCATTTGAATCATTTTTAGGGGGACCCATTCCATAAAGTTAGTGAAACTTGTGCATGACCAACATTTAGTACGTATAAGTAATATCTGCATTAATTCTGTTTCAGTAGTGTGTAGATGGGACTGAGGGTGGTGCATTGTTTAAAACACGCCATTTCTCTAAATTTAAATATCTGGTGTCAGTTTAAGTATGTTTTAAAATGTTAATGAAAATTGGATGGTCTTGCACAGATGACCACAAGGGAGAGAGCTCAAGTTTGTGCTCTTCTGATAGTCCAGTGGTGATATCTGAAAGTTGCATTAATTTTACTCTTAGATGGTCCCGAGTAAATGAAAATCTGTTTGCAACCACTGGATTTCCAGGAAAGACAAATACTCAATTACTGGTTCATCATTTAGGACATCCGCAGGTAAATTTTTAAATTCCGCTATTGGGATGTTGTTGCATCTGTTCACATTAAGTCAAGTTGGTAAATAGTAAAGGTACAATTACAAACTAGACAAAGACATGCAGAAATGCCAGTTGCTTTTTTGTGTGTTTCTTTTTTCCCATGGTGGTGAGGGATTTAAATAAATAAAATAAATAAATTTTAAAAAGTAGTACACTGTATTTAGCCTGTTGGGGTTTTTTTTGGTGTGGGAGGGAAGGTGTGGGAGGGGATGGAAAGATGGTTGTATTGTGGTGTGGGGGGTGGGCTTTTTTTGTTTGTTTGTTTGTTTTTGTTTGTTTTTTTTGGGGGGGTTGTTTATTTTAAAGTATGTTTTAAAATGTTAATGAAATTATGAAATTATAAAATTATATCTGGAGACAATGCATTTGAAGCACGTGATGTGTTTTGTTGTTGCTAAAGGTAGCATGCTAAAGGTAGCATGCTAAAGATCGCAGCAAAAAATAGTGTTTCCAAAAGTAACTGCTTGTATGTAACCATGAGAGGAAGTAATTTCATTTTAAAAGATCTCTAAGTTTGAAATTGTGTGATTTAACAGAAATAATTTAGAAAATATTTTTTTAATCATGAAATATTTTGGTGCATCTTATTTAATATTTAGCAAATAGCTATTGCAAGTAGGTAACATTTTCAGCTTGATTCCTATATATTTAACTATACTTATTGAGGAGTATTAAATCTATTGAGTTTATTTGTTTATGCAAATTAGTATATGTGGTGTAGTAACTATTTGTATGGTATATTTTATTTATATTTATTTCTTTGTCTCTCTTCTTTTCAAGCCCATTCTTATTGGCACGGCAGCTGTAGGATCTGGATTGACGTGGCACAGAACTCTTCCATTATGCGCAGTCGGAGGAGATCATAAAATTTTCTTTTGGGTGACTGAAATGTAAAATAAGAATTTATTTTGATTATTAAACTTCACACCTGAATGTCCTTTCTGCATAAAACATAAGGGAATTTCCTCTTCATGATGGTATTTATTTGATAATAAAACACTTTTTATGATTTTTAGTTGGCAAACATAACAGTTTCATAAAATCAGATATCATGCACTTGCTGCTTGCTTATTTCTCCTTCAAAATAAAATGTCCAAGGCTTTTATTTTTTAACTTTCTGCTTGTTTTGAAGTGATTTTTTTTTAAGAGAGGTTTTGGTGGTATTTTTTGGAGGGTTACTTTATTTTTATAAGAAAATTACGTATCTGGCCATCTCCATTGTCTGCTAAAGCTCTGTTAACTCAGTATGAATACTTTCCAGTTGTCCATGTTATACCTACACCAAACATACCTGCCTCTGTTTAACTTTCCTGGCCCTCACTATTTTATAAAAAAAGAAATGCAGTAATCTCCTATCATAAAATGTTGTTTGTGAGGCTGTTTGGTGAATTAAAAGTGAAATTCTTTACCAATTCAACTGATAATGCTACAAAACTGGAGGATTCTTTTTTGGCCTTGAGACTGTCATATGCACTTTAAATTGAATTTACCCTCTTCTAACAGGAAGTAGTTTTCTAATAGTGTGTTGCTTTCTTCTGCCTGAAAATTCTCTCTGCGGCTGTTTTGTCTTTGGAGCGAAACGTTAAGCAAAATAGTGATAGTAAATTCACTGGACCTTGTCCTGTCAAACTAAGAAGGACTAGTTGGAGATGTGAAACTTTGGGGCACTCTGAAATGGTGGAGTTTGAGATCCTGTGAAGATCCTGGGGCAGTAAGCCCTAATGATACAAAACTGGAGCAGCAGTCGATGCACCAGAGGGTAATGCTGCCATCCAGAGTGACCTTAGCAGGCTGGAGAGTCTGGTGGAGAGGAACCTCATGAAGTTCCAACAAATGCAAGCGCAGGGCCCTGCACCTAGGAGGAATAACCCTGGGTACCAGGGACGGGTGGGGACCTGCTGGAGAGCAGTTCTGCAGAGAAGCACCTGGGTGTCCTGGTGCACTGACAGGGAGTCAAGGCCAAGGCCAAGGCCAGTGCTTCCTGGGCCGCGTTAGGCAGTGTGGCCTGCAAGGCAAGGGATGGGATCCTCTCCCTCTACTCAGCCCTGGTGGCCACCTCGGCAGTGCTGTCTCCAGTGCAGTGTGAGAGACCTGGAGCTACTGGAGAGCCCAGAGTAGAGCAGCTATTAAGATAGCTAGGGAATTGGAGCATCTCTCATACGAGGAAACCCTGAGGGCAGGGCCTGTTTAGCCTAAAGAAGAGAAAACTGGGGAGGGTGTTACCTACGGGAAGATGTCAAGAGGATAAGATAGGGCAAGAGACAATGTCCACAAACTGAAACGCAGGAAGCTCCATCTCCCTATGAGGAAGAACATCTTTACCGTGAGGGTGACAGCCCTGGAACAAGCGGCCCAGAGAGGTTGGGGAGTCTCCTTCTCTGGAGATGTTCAGAACCCAACTGGATGCCATCCGGTGCCACGTGCTCTGGGTGTCCCTGCTGGACTAAGTGATTTCTAGAGGTCCCTTCCACCCTCAGCCATACTGTGAAAACCTGAACTTCTCACAGCATTTCCTTCTGCTGTATTGAGAAGCGAGTAATTTTGCATCCCAAATAAAAGCAAATTGTACAGAGAGAAATTGGAGGAATTAGAAATGCTGAAATATGTTCATAGTAGTAAGGTTTTCATTATTAAAATGATACTTGAAATCTTGTAGATAGAAAATAAGGAAATGAGATCCAACAGCTGGATACAACAAAGGGTAAATAGAGTTGCTGTAAAGGTATCTAGGAGCTCTAAGCAAGGGTAAATATGTTAGTATTACAATAGTATCCAGTCAGAATCAATTGCATGCAACCTTTTGATCCCTTTTTTTGTTTTGGTTTGGGGTTTTTTTTGTTGTGTTTGTTTGTTTGTTTGTTTTCCCCCCCACAGAATCCCAGAATGGCTGAGGTTGGAAGGGGCCTCTGGAGCTCACCTAGTCCAACCCCGCTGCTCAAGCAGGGACACCCAGAGCATGTTGCACAGGGTGGGTGCAACAAGATGGATTTGGAAGATCTCCAAATCACCCTCAGCCTGTTCCCACTCAGAACATATTTGGGGGGATCCATGGCAAGCTCACTTACACTGACTTTGTGTGCCTTCTACATATCAAAATATTGCTTAAGACAAATGTTATGAATACCTAAAACAATTCAAACAAAAAGAAAAGCAGCAGTACTTTGGAGTGGGCCTACCTCTTTTGTTTCTTTTCTGAGATAAACTGATAGAATTCCATTAACTGATGGGATGAAACAGTACAATTGAGAAAAGTACACTGAAAAGCAGTGGGAGGAAAACAAGAGGGAGGTGAAGGCACCGGCGTGGGGTCCTGCTCTCAGGGAAAACCATGGTTAGACAGACCCTGAGGACAGACATCTGGATGGTAGTGATGGAAATGACTGGAGATTGCTGCAGCAGTAACCTGGGGAGGGCTGGCACCACTGTGACTTGGTTTGCTTGTATTCCCTTTGGCTCTAGGCAAAGCAGGTGGCTCCCTGGCCAGCTGGGAACAGTGAGTCTGAGAGAACACTCTCCTGTCTGAGAGTGTTCACACAGGCAATCTGCTTTCTCAGTGTCTTCAGCTCTCCCACCTTCCTCCTTTTCCCCTTTTCTTTTTCTGCTCTCTCCCTTCCAGCTGAAGGTCATACAGCAGATCTGGCCAACCAAAACGGAGAGAATATTCCTGTTAGATGTAATTTTGGTCAATAAGCACCTCAAGCAGTACTCTGCTTTGATAATATAGCTTTTTATTTCCTTTGGACAAAGAATAGTCTTATTCAAAATGATGTAAATTTATTACTTGTCTTCCTAAAGCTCTAGGGTATGAATCCCCTTTACAACAGGATACTATGATGATGAGTGACTTAGAAATACCAAAGATAAAGTGTGTGGTGATGGTTGCTGTGGTATTCTTAATCCCTTGCTGATCCTCTATATGAGACTAATTCGATGTGAAGAAGATATGATCCAACCTAAATTCTCTCCTAACCAGATGAATGATAATAGGAGAGCAGTGTAGTGCTGCACTGGGGGGCAGCTGAGCTTGTGACCCATGTTGGTGCCTTTGGTTTCCATTCGTCATGTCACCAGATGTTCCTGAAATCCTTGATGCGTTTACTGATCTAAAGGACTCTTTCAGAAATGGAGTTTTCTCCTGTGAATGAGATTACCTGCAGATTGCTCCAGCATATTGTCAATATTGGATCATCACAAGTGGTGGCCAGTGTGTAATATTTATAGACCCTTTCCACAAAGATTTCCACTGGGACTAGCAGGATCACAACCAACTGCCACAGCTGCTGCTTACAAAAGCCAGCTCAGTTACCACACCTTGGTTAGAATAATCTATCCCTGCATTACATTTTCCAATAAATACGCTGCAGTTGGTATCTGTTTGAAGAGACCTCACTCATTTCCAAGTCTCGGGAGACCAACTAAGTTGTGCGGCGGAAGCACTGAACAAAAGAGCAGCCGTTTGCTACCTGCAGTAACAGGGCAGCATCTATTTCACTGCACTGCGACTGGCAGCCTAGAGGCTTGAAAAATATGTTCTTGTCTTCAGGGAGCATAGACATCAACTTCCTACATCTCAAGAGGCATAAAAGCACTATCTGATGAGTCAAACTGCAATCAAATTAGCCTTGCTAGAGCAACACATTGAAAATATTGGCAACTGCCATTTTACTTTTCCCTTCTTTAGTTACAGAAAATCCACTGTGATTTCTCATAAGCTTTCTTGAGCTTTACGAGATAGAAAGCCGCCCTGAGCTATTATCTCTCTGTCTCACCCAGCCATCTGGAAGTTTTAACCTCAGAAATGAAAATAAAGTAAAAAGTTAAAAGGCTTTTTTTTTAATTTCTGCTTCTATTCTCATACCTGTTAAAAATTAATGAGTTTGTAATGTCCTTGCTATCATTCCCCTTTGGAAGGGTCTCAACGTGACTCTGGCAGGAGCACAGCGCTTCCTGCCTCCTCCTTTGTCCCGCGATGCTCAAGGCAGACAAGAATCGGTGTCTTGTTGCCACAGGCGCGTTTCTCGGGACGTGCAATCCCAGGCTGCTGTCAGTCAGATGACCCGGGTTCACTTGGTTGTGTTGTGTTACGTAGGTTGGTATTGGCTCTTTTGTCGCTCGTCTGACTTGCCACTTCGCAGCCTCCCTGCGTAGGAGGTTGCGCGCGCTGAGGCCCACGCGCATGGGGAGGTACCGGTAGCGGGTCTGCTGTGTGGGGCTGGGGGTGTGGGGAGCTGTGGCGGGGAACCCGCGGATGCTGCTCGGTTCTTGTGGCAGGTGCCATTAGTTATGGTTTCCCTCCAAGCAAAAGGTTTGCAAATGTCTTTGTAGTTCATCGACTGGTAAAAATGAAAGCTGTTCAGTGGGACCGGAGCATTCACTACATTCGAGTGCAGAGTTCTCTTCTGTATATCGTGTCCCTTCCCTGTACATTACACCTTCTGCTGTTCACTGAGAGATTTCACCGAATCACAGAATGGTTAAGGCTGCTTTTTCCTTTTTCTAAAGATTCACCTACTCAGCTACATGCAGTGCAACCCAAAAACATTTATTAATAAAATAAGTATTCATATAATCCTATAAAACCATTGTGCCTATTCCAATCCATTAAAAAAAAAGCGCAGAAAAGCAGAGTTCATAAAAGGAAAGTTGATAAAAGCGCAAACGTGTCTCAGAAGTGAATACCCACTAACGTACAGCCAAGAACTTTATTTATAGTGACACTGTTCCCTCTGCCTTTGCTAGAGTGTATTTTTTGGACAAAACAAGCTTGATGTTACAGGATCAGAGAGAGCAGCTCGCACTTGGCCATTCCACTTTCATGACCGTCTCATCACCATGTTGGAGTTGTCCCACGGCTGCTGGATTTAGCACGTGCTAGATTATGGGAGACTGCATTTACAAGCAATGGTGCTAGAGCAAAAGCAGAGCTGCATGTTCTCACATAGTGTCATCATGCCTTTGGTATTATCTTCTCAATTCATCTCTGATCATGTTCCAACATAACCAAAGCATCCTTCCAGCTGACCTCTCTTGCACTCTTCTGATTTTCCTTCTATCTTTGTCCACTTTGTCATTAGCTTTGAGCCAAAATAGCACACTGCATCTGAACTTCTTCCTTACCTGTGTGTCTCCCCCTGAGGCTTCTGGGGCGATGACTTCCTCCCCCAGAACTCAAATGGCTTTTGAAGTGAAAGAAGCAACATGTTACTTCTTTTTATCATGGAAAAGATACAAAAACATGCTTCCTTTGATGTTCGTGACAAAGCTGCACTTTCATCATCTCAAAAGAGTTTTATTTGATCTATGTTTACTGGTCTGTTTCAGAAGTTTCTGATCATTTTGCTGGCTGAAATACATATATGGATACAAAGATTTCATTCTAAAAGCATCTCAGAATACAAAATTGTAAACTGGAAGAGGCGTCATCTCAGTAAAACTAATTGCATTTTTTTTTAGTTGCTTCAAGACAGAAAGCCATGGTCTGGTACCTGCGGAAAATTCCAGAATAGTTTAAAAAAAAAAAAATCCATCCTGTTTTACTGAGGGATCTTTCATTACATCCAGCTCTTGGTTATAAGATCTAAATTAATCAGTTTAATCAGGAGGCACCTTCCTCTAGCTGCAGGGCAGTAGGTGGTTGGACAACGGGTTTCTTCCATTGAAAGCCCCCAGCCACTGTTTGAAGTTGCCCTGCCTTCTGCAATGATCTGCTTATTATTTACAAGTGAAGGCACCAACTGTGTTTTTACATGTCATTTCTAGGCGAATTGTATCATTTGTGCTTCCAACAGTTATTTCCCTCCAGAAAGGTGGCTGGCTGATACAGACCCCAGGTAAATGATGCACCAGCATGCAGGTAACGTCTTCAGAGATGCTGCCTTGCTTTGGACACCTTCACCACCCTCTTCCCTTGTACTGCAGCAAAGGCACTGAAGTGTCCTGCATGTTTTTTGCGCCAAGCATCAGTCTGACTCATCGCCCTCCTTGCCACTCTCCGGGGGACCTTTTCCAGGGTAGTGCAAATCACGGGTGTTTCTATCAGAATCCTGGCCCCAGATGTATGTGATATAAAAGCCTTGTACTTGTCTAGGCTAGATGCACGCTGCCTTCCATGGGGACTCCAAAGGACAAAGAGCTGTAAACCAGTTTTTCCTTTTTTTCTTTTCTTTCTTGGGCAGCAGAGAGTTAAAAGTAACTGACTGCATCTCTAAAGCCAAAAGGAAATCCCAGTGTGTAGGAAACTGGAAGAGCTGGGGCTAGAACTTGCACAATGTGTTAAATGTAAGATAGTTTTGGAGGACTGTGCAGTCCTACACAGAGTAGCATGTACTTAAACTGCAGAATAAGCAGACTGGAGGGAGGATGTTTCAAGATCCAGCACTGCTTTGACTTTGTAGCCGTGGTTTAAGCAGAGCGCAGATTAACCAGGACACAGAGCTAAGAATCTTGTGGGTGTGGAAGGACAGACTGGATTGGGCCACTTCTACCCTTCTGGATGTGTACCACAGTGAAATTAAACAGCTCTTTTTCTGCCCACTCTCAGCTTCATTACAGTGATACATGCGTTGGACATTTAAGTGTCTTTCTGGTTTGGGGAGAAACTAATGAATCTGATTTTTACCGTATTTAAAAATCAGAAATTTTATATAGCGCCTAGCTTTGTAGAATGCCACACAGTACACTCAATATCTACAGTGACTAGTGCAAATTTGCTTTAGACATGTGCAAGTGCATCTTGGACTTGACGCCTGTTGTTGTTTGGAATAGCTTCCAGCCCCATGAGGGGCAGAGCGAGGGCAAAAGTTTTCTCCTGTTTTCTGACATTATGTATATAATCCAGAAGCCAAGATGATTGTTTTAAATACTCATTTTTAAGGACTACTTAAAACTATTTAACAAGAATTGGAATGATACTGCCAAGTTCAAGGTTCTTAATATATTTCTTTCCGGCATAAAATGAGTATTTAAAAATTAAAATGAGCAGCTAATGTTTTTAGTGTTTCCTGTATTTTGTTCCCTACAGAACAAAATAGCTGGTTAATACTCTGATATTTTCTTACTAGAGGACTTAGAAAAGTGAAAATCAAAGAACAGTTTTCAGAGAAATATGAACCATTTACCAGTTAGTTTCCAACTGTATTTTTTTAAATCAACCTATAAGGTACCTAAAATTTGCTTTTGCCAGTCTGCTTAACTCTCAAGGATTGATAATTCTCTGAACTTTCTATTTGCCAACTTTGTACATATTCTGACATGCCTGAATTACTGAGATAGCCTTCCCCGCCAGCCCCTTTTTTTTTTATTTGGGGCGGGGGAGAGCATTGAGACAATATCAACTTCATCTGCAAAGCTTTGCCAGAATTCCCTCTGTTAGTATGGATGTTGAGGACTCCATGGGAAATAAAAAAAAATGTTAATCCACACTCTGACCTTTTCAGCTGCTTATTGGACCACCTTAGTAAAAACAACTGCGGCCTCTGTGGAGGATCAGGTGACACCATGTCTGGAAATTTTTTTGGATCAACTCTTTTGTTTCTGTTTAACTTCTCAATCGTATAGCGACTTGGGTTCTGTGCTGATTCTAACAGAATATTGTGCTTTGGGACCTGTAACAGTATATAGGCATATAAAATGCATATGAGCATTTTAAGTTACAGTAGCACTTGCCAGTTTTTTCAGCTTGTGCAGTTTTGTTTTGCAGTTGACTGGAGGCTGATTTCGTGCAATATAAAAATCTATGAAGCAGCTCAGTTTCAGTGTTTTGAAACTTATGCTATTTCCCTTACTCCATAGTGCTTGCTAATCACTAGGCTCTGACAATGTTTTCTTACTAGTGATGAAGACAAAGCTTTGATCGCTTTTCTGTACACGCAGCTTTTGCAGTCCAAGTTAGCCTACGCATCTCTAAGGTTAACATCTTGCCAATACTAATATTCAACTGAAATTTATTTTAATAGCTGGTGAACAGTCTTTAATCTTTGGTTCACTGAAAGGTGGAGCCACATAACTCTGCCTTTCCATGCCTGCATACATATGTACATATGCATTGGGTATAAACTGCTTTCATTTACATACTTGTACCATGTTTATTCCTTAAATGTGATATTTATCATCGAGTAGGGCGCTAGTACAAAAATAAATTTTCAAATCATACTGAGTGTAAATTTGGATATTATGCCTGAATTATTTTCTTATACATCCTCCCATTGAGGTTCAGTCCTTAATGGTTCCAGTTAAACTACCTCGGTTGAAACACTTTAAAGAATTTTTTTTTTTTTTGGTGGGGGGCGGAGGGGAAGAGGAAGGATTATTTGCCTCTATTTGTGTTTTTTACTTTTCCTACCCTTCATTTCATAGTTCCAGTTGGGAGGAAAAGTGCTGTGTTACAGCCTTCTGTGCAGTATCTTTGGCCAAAGCAAAAGCAGGAAGTACCAGCAAGTTCACAGAAGAGCCAATTCTTGTTAGACTTCTTGGCCAATTTGATTAAGCATCTACACTACTATATTTTTTCAGCATTTAATTTCAGCAAATCAAATCACAGGCAAATCATGGGCATATTTTGGTAAATGAGATTCATTCTTCTTGCATATAACTTTTCCTTTTAGATAATTAAGGTAGCAAGATAATTCACTTTATTGCTTTAAACAAACAGTTCCTTTCCCCCAAAAATAGTTTGCACAATTGCTATAGGCTTGATTAAAACTATTGAATTTTGTAGGCTAACCCCACTTTCCTTTGAGAAATGCAACAGATTGCCAAGAATATGTCACTGCCCCAAAACATAATACAAAACA
>JAUBNY010000429.1:2583715-2603372 GCA_032275445.1 Crypturellus soui | reverse complement strand
GTGAAGTCAACGTCCATATTTTAAACTACATAAATAAGTACTTAGTAAACAGTTTCTTAAACTAAATGTGTTGTTACCAACAAATGAAATGGTTGCTTTATAAACTCCATGAGAAGTTTTTGTGTTTATGAAGTGCAGAAGTGTTTTGAATGTCAAAGATCCCAGTGTAAATCAACAGAAGTCAGGAAATTCAAAATTAAGGGTGGCACCATTCTCAACTCTAAATGTCTTGGCTCTTGTGTTGTCAAACTAGACTTATAAAATTATATAGCGGTCTTTTGTGCATGCTTCCTGCTCTTCCCCAAGTACATGCAGAGCATGTAGCTCCTTTCAGAAACTCCTCTTGGAGAACAAAAAGCCATCTGTAAACAAGCCAGAGCGCCATCCAAAAAGGTTTAAATTTTGCCAATCTCTTTTTACTTCTCTAACACGTTGGCAGACCTGCCATCTTCTTAGGGTGTTAAAGTTCAGCTTGTGAGCCAGGCAGAATTTTGCCAATGTGCCAAAAAGCTGTCAGAGTGGCGCATATCTGCCAGCCAACATGCTAGCCAAATTCACTTGGACAGGTCTGGTGGAGTATGGCAATGATTAGTTGAAAGAGTAACAGTGCTTATAGAGAAATTTAGAAAAACGTGGCATTATTTTCTAAAAAGCATTGATGAAACTTACTCAAGGCGCACATGGAGCATATAAAGCTTCTGGTTTGTTCTTGTTCACAATGTTTGGACTATATATGCCATTTATTCAGCTCCTGTATTCTTTATCAGTTCTTTCTTTTTTCTTTGTGTGTGTTTATTCAGTTACATACCCATCACATGTTTTCATCTTTCACATTTGGAAAGAAAGAGCTTTGAAAAAAGTTATCTTTGTAACTGTTGGTGAACGTACAGTTGTCTACCATTTTTATCTGAATACTCAAAGTAATACCTTTTTTTTTGTTTGTTTAATTATGTATTCCTTTAACTCTGAAGTGTATTATATGTACAAGTGAACTGGAGAAGTGTTTTCATGTTTAATTGTTTTCTGTCCTAGAAATTGTCAGCGCTTTCTCTCCGTATCCAACAAATTGAAACAACACTCAACATTTTGGATGCAAAGGTTTGTAATGCACAGAGTTTGTGTTTAAACAATGGTAACTTTCTAGTTTCCAATATTCTGAACTGAGGAAATGAGTTTTCATAAAGATTAGAAAAAGCTAATACAAAAAGCTATGATGGTAAATATTCACTTTGCATGCCTGACTGCTTACATTTTATGATATTTGAATGTGTAATTTATATGAAAGAAAGAAACAGAAAGTACATAGTACAGAAGCTCTTTTTTTCCTCTGCTAGGCATGTAGAGCTGGAAAGGAACATTTGGATCATGAAAGGGCATCTGGAATACATGGCAGCTTATTTATGTTGAGTTTGTTGATATGTTTTTTTAGAAGAAAAGGGAAGAAACTTTTGTGATACTGAAATACGCAACTCATATTACGAAGTTGTGGTATGAAGTTGCACTTGCCATGCAAGCTCTGGCAAGAAGTTCTTGTCCCCTGTGTAAAACAAAACTATCTTTGTAAGTATTACTGCACTTTTCAACTAGCTTCCAGGGTAATTTGCTAGATTGATCCCTTTAAAAAGCTTTTGATTTTGAAATGTGACCTAAATTACGTCTAAGTTAATGCAAATGTCTCTGAAGAATGTATGTTCTTTAGCTAAAAGGATGAAAGGATGTAACTTATAGTCATCTTTTATCATTTAATTAGCTAAAATAAAAAAAGTGTTGTTAAATCTTCTGTTAATATAGGAAGCCGTTTCTGTGGGAGCATCAGTGGGGAATTTTTGAAACTGTTCATTAAAATCTTTGTGGGGAAAAATATGGTAGTAATGCAAACAGTTACTAACATTTATTTCACAATTATTAGGAGTGATCAGTAGTGATTTCTCTCTTTCAAAATTCTTTAAAATTATGATAAATAGAATTGCCTTTGGATAAATAACCATTGCACTTACCTGCAGTTTCAGCATTTTCCAAAAAAAAAAAAAAATTGCAAAGTCTTTTAACTGGTCATCTATCTGTTCACTAATAGAGCTGCTCTTGCTGTGGTTTCTTTTCACTGTAGAACTAGTAGCATGAGAAGGTGAGAAGCTGTTACAGCCTTTCCTGCAGTGCAACTTTATGTTAGCAGTGAAAGCTGAAGTGGCAAAATTTGTTTTTGTTTTTATAGAATCTCTCTGCACAATAAAAATCTTTGTCTTTCCATTAATCAAAATACCAAAACTACTGATAAATTTAACAAGCAATACAATATTACCAGTGTGAAACGTACCTGTGGAGTACATGGTAAGCAGCAGACAGCTAACTTCTATCCTTACAGTATAAACCTATCCTTACAGTATGTTTATTGTTTATTTAATTATGTCTTATGCATTCAGTTGTCTTCTATTCCTGGCCTAGAAGATGTCAAATTTGAAGGGTCCACTGTTAATATGAATACTGTTACAAATGGTCCTGTTGCACAAGCTACTACAGATCAACAGACAACTGTATCACCTCAGTCTGGAGTAAGTAATGAAACGTAAAAAATATATTGAAGAGTGTGTTGAACATATATTCTCTCTGTCAAATTTCCAATCTGATTTAAAATGGATAGAAGTGAATCTAGTGAGAGAGAGCAACCAAGCCAACTATGAAACTCTAATACTACATTTTTCATTAATGAAATAATTTTAATAAGTAATTATGTTTGCCCTTTTTGCCTTAAAAGTTTTTTGTGCTTTTGTGGAGCTTAACTAGTGAGAACTAATTCAATTCTTAAAATAAGCAATTCCTTCTTTGTTAAACCACAGCAAAATATGATCGTG
Source organism: Crypturellus soui (assembly GCA_032275445.1). Classification (NCBI taxonomy): domain Eukaryota; kingdom Metazoa; phylum Chordata; class Aves; order Tinamiformes; family Tinamidae; genus Crypturellus; species Crypturellus soui. The sequence continues at coordinate 2,600,523 of JAUBNY010000429.1, read as the reverse complement.
AGTTACATCGAGGAACTGGGAAGATAATTCGTGAAAATAGTATTTCACATCCCTTGGTTGCAGTTCTTCTATTGTCCTTTTGGAATGTTGCCTTTTAGCACAAACTGAAGTTTCTAGCATGGCTGTTCTAAAGAGGATAGCTAAAATGAATGTTTTCAGTTTGTTGTCTCCATGTTCACAAAATGCTAATTTTTTTGTCAGTGATCAAAATGAAGGTCTTATCCCTGCAATGACTGGCTCTATATGCAGAACCTACAAAATATGCAGAAAGTCATGCTTGTAATTCAGTGATGAAAGACCTATTTTTAGTATATTCATACGTGTTGGAATTTTTTAATATTACCCTTGTAGATCAGAATATTGTGATCTAAGACAAGCTGCACTTTATGTATTTAATAGATTGAAGCTGCTCTCTGCTTATGATCTACACACGTAACCATTAACATATTCTTTTATTTTTGTACAGCAGAACAGTGTACCTGAAGAAGGGTTGCAGAAAACAGAAGTAGTAGCAGAAAATACCAGAACAGTTGCAAAGGATCCAAGATATGCTAGATACCTCAAAATGGTACAAGTGGTAAGTTAATCTCTGATGCTAAATATCAGAAGACAAGTACATTGCATCTGTAATCCTTGAGATAGAGCATTTCTAGGATATTTTCTCTAAGAAATGATTTGACTATATTCCCTTGATTTAACACTAATCATATAAACTTGCTAATAAAGAAGTCAGGGCAATCTCAGGCAAGGTGTTTTCTACAAATATCTGTCCATATGCATGTGGACTGAGGTTCTGAAGATGCATAAAGGCGGCCTGATTCTAGCTGGAGTCATAGAAGGTGCTCTTAAAAGTGTGTTCTGGAAAATCATTATTCACTCCACATGGAGTTTATTATTATAGTTTGTTTTTACTGCAGGACACAAAGTGAAACTTTACTAGCGTAGTGCAGAGCAAATTCCGCATCACTGTTACTGTAGATTTCCTAATACCCGTAGAAGATTTTGCTTCCCTACTTAGTTCCACTTTAGTTCCTTGTTACTCATGATGTAGTTTTTGTGTTTTCCTCTGTTGGCTTTCCTACAGATAAGTAGGAAATAAATGAATATAATCTTAGTATTCAAGTGTATGAGAAGATGAATTAGAGATTCTTGGGGACATCTTTCAAAAACTATTTTTTAACCTGTACAAAATTAAAAGTGGGGTTAAAACAGAAGATTTTTTTTAAAAAAAAATCTTTATTTTCACTTAATCACTGCAGATTTTTCTCTGAAGATGCATTAAAATTCTGAAAAATACAAATAACACATAGATCTGGGTAAAATGTTGCTTATATTAAAATGAAGTGCTTGGTTTCATTCCTTCTTCAGAAAAACTGTTAAAATTGATGTGTCTGGTATTTGGGATGATATTCCGGACCTTTCTCTGCATTTGAATCACAAATTGACACTTTATGGATAGCTCATTGCAAACTATTTGAAGAACTTGGTAACAGTGTAATGGCAGGGAGCAGAACACCATGTTAGCTTTTTGATGTAGGGCCAATCTTAAAACTGGATGTGAAAGAGCTGGATAGTCTAATTACTTGGACCTTTTTTTGGTGACTGCTAAAGGAGTGAGATCTCACTTTCCACATTTATCCTTTCTGCTGGCAGTTTCTGGTGTCTCCTCTGCCAGTTGTAAACAGTGTGGTAGGAAAGTCAAGCTAACGTACTACAAGTTAATGTGCATTAACGGTATTTGCCAAAGTGATCTTCTCGGACAACTGAGTGTTTGAGTTAGTGTAATTCCTTTGCCTGAATTAAGCCTCTAGCTGAAGATTTGTTGGAATTACTCATTGATTGCCCACAATATTTGTGTTATTTAAGAGTTAGGAATCTGCAGAGATACTTTGTGTACACTGAGTTCTTTTCTGTGAAATAGTAACAAACTCATTTTAATGGAGTATGCTAAATTCATATTTTTCAGATGTACAGCAACAATACTCAAGCAGGCGTTAAAAAGCAATGTAAATGGGCTATAGTGAATGTACAGAGCATTTATTCTGACAGAGAGGAAGAGTCTAGGTTGTCAGATAAAATTGACATTTAAAATGCAAATACTTCTATTGGATTCTAAACCTAAAACGTGCCTGCATGTGCTCCAAAGTACTGACAGTACTGACAAAGTACTGAGTGTACCATGGTATTCATGTACCATGAGTATAAACTGATCCGTGCTTTGCATGGAATGAAGTAAAAATATCATGTGGTCTCTTTCAGCACCACGAAGTGCTGAAACTGCTTTTCCAACAGGATTGTTCCTTGCCCTGTGGCTGGCTTCTCCAGGACCTGCACCCTGCTGAGCAAGTGGGACCAGGCTGGGAGCAGGGCTATGGTGCAGTGATTTGGATTATTATGAACTTTTAGTTTGGCAGAGACAAATGTGATGGATCTTCAGTAGCTGTAAAACACACTTGATTATTGTTTAATTTATAAATGTAGTGTTTTGCATACTGGCATATTGATCAATTATATCTAGTTTTAACCTATCTTGGAGAATACGTCTGTTTTCACCTTACCTACTTCTAGTTTCCCGGAACAGCTTCTTCTGTCAGGCAAAGAAAAAATATTTTCCACAGTCTTTACTTTTAGAAACTTTTCTTATGTTTTTGATGCATACAGTTTTGAAATAAAGCACTTCTCCAAATGAGAGTTTAGAAATGCCGCAGTTCCAATCTGTTCTTAGAGTTCATACGCTGACATCCCTTTCACTGAGAACAAAGCCTGAGTCCTGCTCCACCTGGTCAGCTGCCTCAGTCCTGTTTTCACTTGGTATGAACTGATGCATAACTGATGCATAAACGCTTCATCAGGGACTCCTGAGCTCAGCTTGCTTTAAGTGCTAAATTGGGGAGAGAACCCTAAAAACTGCCAGGAATGGGAAAAAAAAATCAGGTAGTAAAAAATGGTTCACAGGGACTCACAGTCTTTGGTGTTACTCCAAATCTATCCTAGGAAAAGCAAATACTTTAAACGCAGTCATGTAATACGCAAATGTTTTCTACTTTGCAATGTACATTAGGTGTGACTTATTGAGAAATTCTTTAATATAAGTTAATGCCTCACAACTGTTTTAGAGGAAGATTTTTGCTTCTGTTCCTGTTATCATGTTAATTGACGGAACTGTGTTTTTTTGAACCCTTAATGTAGAAGCCTTGGTTGAGATTCTTAATGCAAATATCCACAGGAAAAAAAAAAAAACAATAAAAGATCTAGATTAGTTCTCACTTCATCAGTTGCCTACTGCAACTGTCACTAGTACCACACGCTTCTCTGGAACGTCATGCCTTTTTGTATCCCTGTTTTACTTGCTTCAAGCAAATATATTTGTTCTTTGTCAAAAGTCCCACATTATTGTTCATTTTGAAGCATCTTCTAGTCTTTCCTAGACCACCACTAGCTCTCCTTTGGAGATTAGGAATTGGATCTTATTTTTTCCTTCTCTCTCAGCATGCAGTGGTCCAGGTGGTATTTCTGATCCTCTGTGAAGGAAGGTGGCAAAGCAACAAGTTGTCTTTGAGCAACTCTAGTGGAAATATAGAAGTAGTTTGTTGGAATAGATCTTGTAAGACGACGTAGGTCAAGCTGTTCTTGGGTATCCGGTCCAGGGTGAGGATGTTTAGGTGTTGCTGAATAAAATAAAGTGCAGAAGCTGTGGAAGTATTTGCAGTGAGAGGAAGGAATTTTTCTTAACACGTACATGCTTGGCTAAAGTTCCTACACAAGTCACAGAAGATTCAAGCCTGACTGTACAAACACTTCTATTCAGATGAATCACGTAAATTGTGCTTCTGTTCTCATGTCCTGTTTGCCTTTTTAAAAATCATTCCAATTTTTAGTACTGACTTAAAGTATCCTCCCTGAGCCATAACCGATGTCCTCTCCTGCTTTTTTCTGCCTCTTTATCTTCAGTCCTTGTCAACAACAACAGTTCTCTGCTTTCTTTCTCATCCATTCACATAGCTTCAGCTTACTGTGTTCATGCGAGTTGCAGATATCTACCTACTCCTGATTCCCTTTGCTCAATTTTCTCTGGATGAGTAGCCATAAATATCACATGGACTAAAGGGGCGTTTGACATTTACTAGGAGGTCTCTCCCATTTTTCCTTCTCCTGCCACTTAAACTTGTTATCAGCAGTACCAGAAGGAAAATTGTTTCTACAGTCTGTTCCTTCCTATATGCTTGTTTGAACTTGGTCATTTATTGCTTCTAGGTTCATACAGGCCACTGAAATTATCATCCCATCTCATTCTACAAAAGTTGCATGTATTGTTGTGTATGAAAGTCTGAAAGAACCTGTGGAATCTATTTAGTTCATGTACAGTAGACTTATATTATTCTTCCTCCTCCTACCCAGGGTGTTCCGGTAATGGCAATAAGAAACAAAATGATTTCTGAGGGACTAAATCCAGATCTTCTTGAGTAAGTAATATTTTCAACTTGTAACTTGCAGAAGAGAGAGTGCAATCACATGTGTTTTAGAACTTGGAAAGAAAAATAAAAACTCATTAGATAAGCTTGTTTATAGTGTTGTGAATCCAAATAAGAAGCATTAAAACAAGTTTTGAATTCTTCTCTAAAGGCTGTTTTAGCATTTTATAGTTCATAGAGAGAGTCGTGACTACCAAAGGAGTAGTGAAGCAGTCTCAACAAGGAGCTGTCTTTTCAATATTTTCTAGTCCAGGGCAAGACCCTGTAGATAAAAGGGTAAATTTCACTATCATCATTAAGCACCAGTAAGAACAACACGTCCCTTACATGAGAGACAATAAACTTTTTTTTTTTCTAGATTCCCTTAGCAGCTAGTGTGTATAACCTTACAATACTGACGCAGAAAAGTAAAACCAACAGCTCCAAACTCTGGCTGTTGATTGAGGTAACCCAATGTGAAGAATACCAGTGAAGAATAGATGTTTATTTTCAAAGCAATTTGTGTGGCCATAAGCATTTTCTTACACACTTGAAATTCATTTTAATTGTGCTGCCTTGCTTTGTAGAAATTGTGTTAAACTGATCACAATGAAATATTAAATAGTAAACTTTACTCATACAGAATAGCCACTAAACTGCTTGACAAACTTTTGCAGCCTCTTCAGAAACTGTCAATGTATTAGTAAATCTGTTAATGTTTTAGAAAGTCTGCTTCTCCTTCCCAGGGAAGCCTTTTCACTTTTGGAAAGGCTTATTCTGAAACTAACTCATTCTAAAAAAATAAGCAAAAATATCAGAAAACTGAAGCATAGTCATATGCTGAATCACTGTATCTCCCAGCTACTTCTTGATGTCCAAATATGCCTAAATTAGTTACTCCTTATTCAAATGAGATACAAGAAACAGAATGGAACTAAGAATCTCCGCAAGTCTGAGATGGGACAATCAAAGATGGTTTTACTAGATTTGTGATATAATTGTATTTCTCACTCTGTCTTCCTGGTCCATAACTTTGTGTAAATGCTTCTATTTCTTTATGTCTGGATGGATCTTAACAGCTGATGAGAATAAAATAATCTGTTTTATCTTTTTTTACCTTCTGCTTTCACAGAAATTGAAAACTATTCTGACTCCCAATTTATTTATTTTTATTATCTGTTTCTTATCCTTTCTCTTTTGTCTGTCTTCAGTTCCATGAGACTGTCTGAACTACAGCACTGATAGTTTTTTTTTTTTTTTTATTATTTCTTATTAGAGGAGAGTTGTGCGCTGGTCTCTCCAGATCACATCTCTTTGCACAGCTTCTCTGTTTTGTCATTACCATGACAACAAGGAATAATATTGTGAAGTGGTATTTGCATGAGGAGAAAAAAGCTTTCATAATTTATTTTGGAGGTGGGCAAGGAGTGAGGGGAAGAGACTCCTTTACAGTTCTTTTAATACACTTTTCACTTTTGTACCAGAATGTTTATAAGCACTTCAAATATATCTTGGCATTTCCAACAGGGGAAATACATAAGCAGACCTCTGGCATGGCACAGAGGGATAATGCACAGATAAATGTCAACAGGACTAACAATATAATTACTGAGTCAGTTTAAAACTTGGCATTTTACTAGAGAGAGCAGTAAACTGTGACACAAGAAACTAGTTTTCATGAAGATCATTCCTCCCCTTCCCCAAGTATAATTCTGTGAATGTTTTGTACATTGGTTTCTGGATTTATCACCCTCCATTTGCTTGTATTGTCAAACTTGCGACATACTCAGGAGGGAAACTCCAGGGAGAACCAGGATTCTTCACTGACAGTAGTAGTTATTCTTTGGGTACTTTGGTTCCTTTTTCTTCATCCCCAGTAGACTCCATGAGCAGAAGTTTTGACATGATGTTACAGATCCATCTTAAATATTCTCTTCAAAACTAGATACAAGAGGTCTGATCATTTATAGTCAATAAAAATCCCATGGCTGCTCTTGCATGTCAAATTTAACCCAGTGTTCTAGCCAAATTCCTCTCTGAGTAATTCTTTTTTGCTTCTCTAAATTATCCCTGAAGTTTTAGTTGGATGCAGTATTGTTCATTTCCTGTCTTATTTTTTCATGTACTATTTACACTGTGTAATGGTGTACAGCATGTTCCTTTCAGCCATAGAATGTCTGAAGATAAAAAATTAAATAAATAAAATATAAAGATAATCAGTACTGTGTCTTTTAAACTCTCTATTCAAGTGTTTGCTGCTTCTTAGTGATCTGCTGTTGTTTCTGATAGCCTCAGAGGAGTGCCTTCAAGCATATGTCTGCAGAGTTTGGAAGTCCAGTGAGTTACAATTTCTAGTGTTCATCTTTCAGTTGTAGCTGAAGCAGCACTGATCGTGTGTGTGTAAGCTCTCAGCAGTTCAGGTGTTTAATGTTATGGGTGTAAAGCACATGCAATTACAGTAAAAGGCATTAAAATACACTAATTTACTGGTGTTCTCAGATGCCTCTCAGATTTACCACACAGAAACTTTCTGTTGCCTGCAGGACGCCAGATGCTCCTGTGCCTGCCTGGGGAGAAGATGGGAAGGCAGAAGAGAGTTCTGATAGTGAATCCTCATTCAGCGACTAAAGAGACTGACTGGGTTCAACCATTGGAAACTTCTGTTCAGTGCTAGTGTGTTTGAAGCTCTAGCAGGGACATGTTGCGCTTGGGCCACGTGGGTGATGATTTATCTGATGGCTTTTCTTACCACTCAGATTTTCCAGGTTCACAGAAAGTCTGAACCCTTCTACTGTGTGAATTAATCATGAGGTCCTTGCAATTGTTGTTAGTGCATTATTTCAGATTCTTTATGAAGATTCTTCTGAAAATTACCAAAAATTCCACACCTCTGAAACTCTAGTTCTCTAAAGCTGTGTTGTGGTCATTATTAGACTGTCTATGTAACAACATTGTTAGTCTAAGTTGCCATCTTTCTGTCCCATAACTTACAAGTAAGGTAACTTTTCAAATGAAATTGTGAACAATAAACTGCAATTTTTTTATAATAAACTGTATACTGATAGAACAGCTGTGGTGGAACAAGATTTTCACCGAAGAATCAGCTATTGTGTAGTGATACAAATTAGTGCTACTCTATTTGGAGAGAAATTGAACAAGTGAAAAAATACACTTAATCTGAATGTATTTTCAAAGTGTACACTACTGTTCAGTTTTACTTGGATGAGTTGTTAACAGAAATTTCTGTTCTGTAGAGAAGGTGGAGAAGTCAGTTTATCATGTTACAGTAGTGCACAAAGCTGCAAATTTGCAAGATTGCTTGGAAAATGTCACCGTTAAAGTGAGCGAGAGGGACATTAGTGGAATACCAGAGTCTCACTGCTTCTTCACTGTTGCACAGGTCAGTAGAAGCCACTTTCTGACAGCTTTTGGGGTCATTTGAAATGAGCTGTGGCTCTGCAGTTCACACAGGATAAGAAAGCACCTCTAGGTTGATGCCAGTGGTGGTAATTTCAGCAAAGAAGTCAAAATACAGTTTATGTAATGATAAACTTCCTCAACCTCTTGAAGTGACAAAAAATGTGAAGAATTCACTCGGAGCCGAACTCACCCACAAGATGGATCATCTCTCTTCCCTCCAAAGCACTTAATCTATGACATGAGTCAAAAATGACATTTCATTAAAAAAATCTTATATATAATTTGTTCCACATGAAATTCTTCCCTATCTATTTGAATTCCTCAGATTACTGTGATTATACCAGAATGCTATGGTCCAGGCAATCATTCACTCTCTGCTATTTCACATTCTTTCTGAGATCAAGAAAATACTAAAACTGTAGCTCTGAGAATATAAATTTGTTAACTTTTATGACTGAGTTATTATCTCCTCTCTCAGTTATTTATGCCACTTCCATAGGTCAACTGCTTTTTTTCTGTAACTTAAGCATGGCTCCCTTTTGAGTCTAGTCAGTGTAATTAAACTCTTCATAACTAGTATATCAAAATCGCTAGAAAAGAATATTTGCTTTAGAGAACGTCTAGAGATGGTATTTCAGTAAAGAATTTTTACTGAACGCTTAATAGGTGTGTTCAATAACACTTGGCAAAACTTGGTGAGTATTAACATATTAGCAATAAATATTTTAAAGTGAATGTTGTAATAGTATTTCAGAAAACATGTTAAAAGGCTGGTAACTTTATGAAATCTATATTTGAAAATTAATTGAAGCAATCTATATAAATAAACTTATGTTTTGTACACTGAAATTGTGGCCTTATTTTGTTCCCATGTGTTACTTTAAACAAGCTTATGAACGTTCTTCTGGAGTCCCTGTAATTATGTCACGTTTCTCCAAGTCTAGTTACGTTGAAGTTGTACCAACCGGTTAGCTGAAGCAGCTGTTATCTAAGGAGAAACCTGAAGCAAGACTAAAGTTAATGAGAAGGGTATGTTTGATGCTGTAAGTCATACTGCTTCCTTACATAAATTAATACAAACTTGGGAGTTGACTTGAGGCATAGTATTTAGATTTTTCTTAATAAATGCATTCAGTTAACAAAACGTATTTAAGGAAGTGTGACTTTTGTTTATCATTTTGAAGAAGCTTTTTCCATAAAGAGATCAAAGCTGATTGTCTGCTGCAGCACTGCAGATGTATTATGTGAAATGAAACAGGAAGCCTCTAGCCCACAGTTGCTGGTTATAATGAGGAATAATTAACTGGTAATTGCATACATGTGTGTCACAAGTAGCAATTTTGCTAGTAGGCACGCGGAAGTGATTGTTTAGGAATTGGTTCTTTGCAAGACAGCTGTTTGCCGTGGAATAGTGCGATCTTGGTAGGCTTGCAGAAATCTTGAGACAAATCTTGCCATTTTGTCTCATCTCTCACTTCAGTGATGCCATGGTAAACTGTGAAAATCCAGATGTTTGAACTGCAGGGATCCAGGAGAAAAAAAAAATTATTTGCTTCCACCATCAGCAATCTCCTGCTTTTGATATCTTCAGAACCTCCGAGCACACTGAACTCCTCCGTTCCTGCCAGCCTCGTCTGTTAAACAGATCCCTGTTCCCTAAAACTGCAGCCAAGTTCAATCTGAGATGTTTCAGCTCAGGACACATGCTGACACAAGAAGTTATTAAGTATGGGATGGTTGATTTGAGACAGGATTATGTCAGCTGTTCTGCTCCTCCTTGATCTACAGCAGTTTTCTAGCGAGCTGGTGCTAACCCAGGAAGCTGGAAAGTCCTTAACCACAAGCTAAATACTATAAGCAGCGAATATTCCAGTTTGCTCATTATTTGCCGTCTGTTTTGGAACAGAAAATGGAGGAAGTGTTTCAACTTGGCTTCATGGTAATCTGATATACATAGCCCTTTCAGGAGGAGAAATCCAATTTGAAGCTACTTGTTTTTAAGAAGCTTCCAAAGGCAATGAACTGTTGAAAGATGCAGTATAGACTAAAAAAGATGCGATAGTCATATGCATTCAATACACCCAGATTGTACATGGGTTTGAAATCCTCACCTGGGGCAATATTACAAGGTCCAGTAGCTGACTACTTCAACTTTTTGCTGGAATAACTATTATAGGTATATGTCAATAAAAATTAAGATATAATCAGTGTTTAAATGATGAGTTCACTGTGAACTACAATGTGTAAAGCTCAGTTTCTTAAAGATATTACAGCTGTTTTAAATGCTTCTAGGTGTCTGGAGGCTAGGTGCACATCTGTATGAAAGTCAAAGCTGCGACAACCATCAAAGACAAAACCAACATGTGTACTGGGCAGTGACTTCATCCTGAAGGCTTAGTCATTAATTCATTCCCTCAGCTCTCCTGTTCAGCTACATCCGAAAAGAAAATCTGTGGGTTTTTTTGCAAGTCTATCCATCTTTTTTTTTCCTTCCAGTGCATATTATTTGCACTACTGATTTAAGTGCATATTTTGAAATTTGGGGGAAAAGCAAGTCCTAAAAATTAAAGCCCATACTTTGAAAAAGAGAGTATCACTAAAATCAACACTTCTAGTTGTGTCTGATGAAGCCAATTTTGCTTTCTATACTGTCATAACAAGAAACCAAAATTCATCTCAGGCATAAGCTTACTGGGAATCTACTCGTCTGCTTTGTCAACTGAAAGTTGATACAAGGATACAACAGATTTATCTGCAAGGCAGAATATGTGTTTTCTTACTCTAAGAAAACTTGTCGTCCTCTTTTCTGAGACAAGTGCAGATGAAGCGCCCACACAAATGCCCAGCACGTTACTGTTGTTACTCTTTGTATTGCTCTCTCCATGGACACCACTCTGTGGACAAGATGGAAGGGCCACATTAGGGCAGGCCTGTGACTTGCCTAGGGTCATAATTCTCACTCTGATAATGATCAATACTGGATTCTTTAATATAAGATGTGAGAAAATACCACAGAGCCCCAGTAGTGCCCATCTTTTGTCAGCAGGGTTTTATTCTAACTGTAAATAGAGAGTGACTTCGTTGCCAAACTACAAGTTTATTATTGCTTCTAAGAGCTTTCACATTCATTCTGAAAGCAGTGAATTTTTTGTCTTGCGTTTGACTGTCCCACTTTGCTAATACAATGCTGTTTTATGTGAGGTTCCTGAGCTATTTCACTATGAGGAGAAATAAGCAGAAAGTTAAAACTATATACCCCATCCCATACAGCAAATGAGTGACAGAAACAAGTTTAGGTGATACATGTCTCTAAATATTCTAAGGAAACATCACTGTTAATGGCTGTACATTAAAAGGCAAGTCATTAGGTGAGGGCAGGAATAATATGAAAACCTGTGTATTTTTCCAATTTTAAGTGTTTTTTTTGTTGTTTTTGTTTTTTGTTTTTTTTGTTTTTTTAAATACTGGATTATAGCAGTCTTGACCAAACAATTTGGCTATTTTCTCTATTCTAGGAGCCGGGTTTTAGAGGTGGGTGCAAGACACGTACTAATGCATTTTGGAATCCAAGAGTGAGTTAAAGTAAATGCCTCTTCTGAAGAGAGAGAAAATGAGTGGCCAAGAAGGCCAATGGCATCCTGGCTTGTATGAGGAATAGTGTGGCCAGCAGGACCAGGGAAGTGATCGTTCCCCTATACCCGGCGCTGGTGAGGCCGTACTTTGAATACTGTGTTCAGTTTTGTGCCTCTCACCACAAGGTCATCGACGTGCTGGTGTGTGTCCAAAGAAGGGCAACGAAGCTGGTGAAGGGGCTGGAGCACAGACCTTACCAGGAGCAGCTGAGGGAGCTGGGATTATTTGGTCTGGAGAAGTGAGGCTCAGGGGGGACCTTAGCACTCTCTACAACTATCTGAACGGAGGTTGTAGTCAGGCAGGGGTCGATCTCTGCTCCAGAATAACTACAGATAGGACAGGAGGAAATGGCCTCAAGTTGCACCAGGAGAGGTTCAGGTTAGACGTTAAGAAGAATTTCTACATGAAAACAGTGGTGAAGCATTGGAACAGGCTGCCCGGGGAAGTGGTAGAGTCACCATTCCTGGCAATGCTCTGGAAATGTGTAGATGAGGCACTTAGGGACATGGTTCAGCAGGGATGTTGTTGAAGCGCTTACGGTTGGACATGATGATCTTGAAGGTCTTTTCCAACCATAGTGATTCGATGATTCTATGATTCAAAGGGTGTTGGCTTATTGCCATAGCTTAAAACCATAGAACTCTGTCTTTAGAGCTCTTCCATTTTAAAGGGGGACTGTGGTAGCTTCTATATCACAGTTTAGAAGTGTGTAGAAAGTGTGTCAGCCTGATTCCCTCTCAAAATACCATCATCTTGTACATGTGCCTGTCCTTAATGTTCCTCAGAACGTGCTGTCTAGTTTCCTTCACATTTTGGTTGAGGCGAGAGGAGTGTGTCTGGGAGATTTGAGTCCCGGAGGATTTCATGAAAATAAGTCACTGGGCAGGAGACAGAGAGTGTAATAGCATTTGTGATGAAGACAGCCCGCAGCATTGGCTCAAATCTTCCTAGATCCCCAGTGATCAACAACAGAAAAGTGTTACAAAATACCCTTGCATGCTCTTCCTCTACGGTCTGGCCCTCTCATCAGCCAGGAACCTTTCAACCTCTCTAGTTACAGACTGAGCTCAATTCTAGGGTTGTCACATGGATTTTCCTTATTTGGGAAATTTGTCAGTCATCAGAGCAGCAGAGCACTGATGTACTGCCAGGGAGACTGGAACCAGTGGCAACCAAAGTGTCCGGCAGCTAGAATGTGGTGTTTACTAACCATGGTTTCCATCGTATCCAGTAGGCTTTTATGCACATAGATTTATGGTCTTTAAACTTGCTATAGGAGGACATGTGTATTTAGAGTTTGCATCTTAGGGACCAAAGCCAGTCAGCTGCATGTTGAGGTCCTCAGGAAATCAAATTCTGTACATGTCCATGAACTGCTTGTTTTAGCAGCTATCAAAAATGTTTTAAAAGTTGCCCACCTTGGATGAAAAGAGATGTCATGTTTTTGCAGAGACCGAAACCTTGGCAGAGAGGACAGGAGCAATAGGATAGTAGACTGGTCTGTGCTCGTGTTGTGTAACAGAACAGGCAGGACATCAGGTGGGAGCACAAACACTTTTCTGTTGACATGTCAACAGAGGGGTGTGCATAACAGAACTTGTCTTCTTTCTGGACACTTCTTCTTTCCATTGCAGTTGTTGTGTCTCTATCATCGTACGTATCAGTACACGCTGCACTAGCTGTGTTCTTCCAGGACCTGCCTCTCCTGGGCACCCATCCCTGTGCTCTGTTGCCTGCTGTCTTCAGTTGGACAGCGCTGTAAGTAGCGGACACATGAATAGTCGTGGGGTTTGCCAGCGTGTGCACAGCAGGGTTCAACTAACCCGGCATCCTCACTCCAGGATCCATGGGCCCCACCTTGGCCTTTGAGGGCTGCCTTCTCTATTAAGGCTGCTGTCTTTTCGGATGTCTCTTTAGGGCATCGATCTCCTTAACTGTTTCACCCACATACTGAGTGCACAATAAAGTTTTCATCACTATTAATGTCACACAACCTGTTCTGGTACAAGTCACGCAGCTTTGAATGCCGCATTTTGGCTATTCTTCTTTATACATCTTTATTGCGTGTGGCTCTAAGTTATCTAAGTTAAGGCCAAAAGTATTGCCTGCTGTAAGAGGGGAACTTTTGGTCATCTGTCAGCTGGAAGCAAGTGTCCACCAATGCAGTTTATGTTCTCTCTCCACTGACACGTGCACTTCATACTTAGCTAGAAGACAGATTTTCTGAGTTTAACTTTGCATAGCAGGTTCACTTTAGTTGCAGTCTTCACTGGACTTCAACAGTTTTGCTTGATCTCTTTTCCTCTAGTCTATGTAGTACTGAACACAGTGAACTGGAGAGAAAGAAAGCATTTATAGTTCAACTTGATCATGGACTGAATCTTTATTCTTGGATTTTGGAAGTGTTTATTTTATCAACACTTTTATTTCACATAAATGTATCCCCACATACATGTTCTCACATATGCACTCATAATTCTCCAGAAGGTTCACATTTTTAATTCCAGTTTGCAACATTTTATCTGTTCCTGAGTAAGGCACGTTCTTTATTTATGTGCAAGATGCAAACAAATAAAATTCCTTCAACTATCTTTCTGAATTGCTGAAGAGATGACAGGAGAGAAAAGCAAAACAATCTCCCACTTAAAATGAAAATTTTACTGAGGCTTGTTTTGTTACATAGGGTTATAGTGAAAACAGATGATATTTGAAACTTGGCTTTGAAACAATTCTCCCTCCAGCCTCCACAGGCAACCAGACGTTCTCCCTCTCCAAATCACTTCCAACAGCCCTTTGGTACAGAATATTTCCTTGTTTATCCCCCAGACAAATTATAATTGCTGGTCTGAAGTCATTTGTTTACTAAGAAAATGGTGTGTTGTCAACTCCAAATCCCACTATTCTCTATAAATTCTTTCTGTCATAAAGAATTAAATAAAATGATGACACAATTAATTTATTTCTTTTCTTTTAAAATGTTAGGATGACTGCAATGGAATCAGCTCAGTGAAGAGTTCGGTGAGCAGCCGATATAATTAACTTATTTAGGTTGACCCTAGAGTTTTGGTAACTTCGTATTAGCCAGGCAGAGGGAGCTGAGGTTCAGCAGTGCTGCTGATGTGAAGGGAGCAGATGTTGAATGTGCCTCCCCTAATCTGTGTTCTTTACAATATGACTGTGAACTATTTATCACAATGTTTAGCTTGTTTTGATAGCTGGACTATATTGTAAACAAATGGTAACCACATGTTATTTACAGCAGAATAATTTTACATTGTTTGGTTTTATGACAGCATTTACACAGTATTTTATGCAACCTTAATGACCTACATATGGTTCCGATCTATGAGTTTTATTCTTTCCTTTTTTTTTTTTTTCTAAAATAACAAAGAATTAACAAAATAGATGATCACAGGATTTGTTTTTAACCATAGCAGCTGGCAATTTGATGGAAAAATCAGTAAAATTTCTTTGGTATTTTCAGAAATTGGTAATTCTCTCTTCTATCTCAAGGGCTTTTAAAATTAATCAAGCTTACTGTTGAAATTCATTAAGTCACTAAGTAATAGCGTCCCTAATTTTCAAAAGGACAAGTCTTGCACAGTGGTAAATGCCTTCAACTCCCATTGAGATTCTCAACACATGAGAGGACAATCATTTAAGTTTTCCTAATTCTCTTCCAGCACAAACCATTTCCTGGCTTCTTCTCACCTTGTTCTGAGGTTTGTTTGGTTTGGATTGGATTTTGGTGTTTTTTTTTATTATTATTTTGGGTTGTTTGTTTTGTTTCTCAAAATTTGGGAAGATAGGGGAACATTAGGATTAAACCTTCTTCTGGAAAGTCACTGAAAACATTACACTGAGTTACAGCTCTGTTATATTTCCATTCAGTCACAAACCACGATCAGATGGTTCTAGATTAGAAAAGAAGAAACAGGGAAGCAAAAAGCCACATAAAAGTTTTTCTCCTCCTTAGCAGTTCCATTCAAGAGTCCCAGAGGGAAATCACAAATGCATTAGCTAAGCCTTGCAAAAATCATCTTCTAATGAAAGTTAAAAAATCCAAAACACCAGGGCATGCAATATCTGAATTATTTCATAGTAATGCTGGAAAAGTAGTAGCTGAATAGCTTTGTGGCTTGGTTGTTATTTTCAGGACAGTTTTTTAAAGTTGTATGAGAAGGAGCAGAAACCTCTTGGTTAGAGTTTTGTAAATAGAAAACATCCTAAGGCTGCTGTCCCTTTCCTCCTCTCTTGGATCATTACTCTCAGGAATCCACCTGTAATTCCTTTACTAAATGATCTGTGCTACATGCAAAGGAAGGAAGAAAGAAAGGAAAAATTTTTGCTGAACAGAACACAGAAATGTAAGTATTTTTTAATTTATTTAATTTTCCAGGAGGGAGATCTCCAGTTTTTATTTCTTTGATACATGGGGAGGGGAAAGCTCAATGATTACCTTTATATTATATGCACAGGCTCCTTCACTGAAAGGCAAAGGATTAAGTCATTAATAGAGACTGTTTTTTTCCTCAAAATAAAATCGGTCACTGAGAATAAACAAAGACTAAAGTTAAGGAGTCTGACTTAAGAGTTTCCCTCATTTCAGCTACTCAGGTTATTTTCTTGACTTGTGGGCACTCACATTCTCCATGCCTTCTAAACCTCTCTGCAGCAGATACAATTGCATAAACAGTCCTGTCATAAAGTGGTACCAATAAAGTAGTAATAATGTTTAGTTTTTTAAACCAGTGTCCCTCCATAGTTCCCCAAAATTCATCAGCTCTGAGTGAGGCTAGAGAACGTGTCGCTTGAGATTCCCACCAACTCTACTCATCTGTGATGGTCAATCCGAGCTGCTCAACAGCCACTCGAGACAATTTTTGGCTCACAATTCTTTCCTAGGAATAACTGGATCTCGGAGGAGAGGAGAGCTCGACTTCCTGACTCCTTCCGTTCCTCCAAGCTCATCCACGTTTCCTCGCTGACTTGCCCCGTCCCCTCCTTCTGTTCTTCTCCACATTCCTGAGTTTTATATCTTACGGCATGGCACAAAAGCATTTTTAAAATTTTAAAGCCAATTAAAACAAATTTTGAAGACTGCCAAGATTTGGTCATGGGGGTGAAATGTTCCAGATCAAAGGCCATTCTCAGGATGATTTCCCCATGAAAAAGTTCACTCAATGCGGCTTCTAGCAAATGCTGGGGGGAAAAATGTCAAAAAAACAATCTTATTTTCAAAAAGCACTACTTTTGAGAAGCTCCCGTCCTCTTGTTCTTGTCTTGGCGAGTTGTTGTCAGAGC
>JAUBNY010000429.1:2496258-2520942 GCA_032275445.1 Crypturellus soui | reverse complement strand
CTGAACTTTCTACCACAGTTTGCTGTTTCTCAAGCAAGATGCAGAGGAGAGAAAAGTAGGAGAAGCAGCCATTGTTTTAATTGGATTGTTTTCTCTTTGCTTGAAAACATTTCTGAATCTAAAGAGTATGAAGAATTGACCTGACCTCTAAGCCATGTGTTTCTTGTTCTAAAAATTCGCGGTAGTTTTCCGCAAGAAGCAGTTGGGCTCAACTGGAGGAGGGAAATTCCAATGGTCTAATACACAATGAGTGAATTTTCAAAGTGTAGCATGTATGCTATAGTCTGCTGAATTGGTGTACTTATGACCTACATTTTATTTCCGATTAAAAAGTAAACATCAGGGTATCTGTTGGTCATGTTTGTTTCTTTATATGACGCGTGTTTAGATAGATGTGGTGGAAAAGGTATGTTTGGCTGTCATTTATTTTCTGCACTCTCGGACTGGTGCATTAGGTGGAGCTCTTACCCTCGTTATCCTGGTTATGCAACCTTCTGCTATTAAAGCAGTATTGCTTTAAATTACAAAGGTGATACATTGAACTTAGTTATTCGCAAATGTAAATAGGAAAAAAAAAACACTTTTTTTTTGCCCTTCTCCCTTTCCTGCTTACCTGAATTTCTGTTATTATTTAGCCTAAGAAGGACCATGTGACTTAAGAACTAGGGAACTTTTTTTCGTGAGGTTGTTGTGTGATTTTTTTCCTTCAAGGTTCTACATCCCAGGTGCTTCAGATAATGTTGAAAGCTTCCTGCTCTCCTTCCTTCATGAAATATTGTTGTTTTGATTTTTCTTTTCTTTAATATGCACATGTGCACCTGCATGCACAAAGACACACAAATAAATTAGCTGGAAACTGAAACAAAAATGTAGCTTGTATTGGCTGTGTCTCACTGATGGAAAGTGATGCACAGAGCAGCCTGCAGGCACAGTGCTGCTGGGGTAGCATATGCAAGAGCAGCAGCTGTTGTAGTGACTGCACACCTTAAGGTTATTCATATCCTAGGAGAGCTCTTGTCTGTGTTGGAAGGCAAAGAGAGGTGGCTTCAAGAAGCAGTGTTGTCTGTCTGCACAGTTTAGAGTCAGTTTTGTGGGGTGAAAAATAAGACACTGTACATGTTTTGGCTCTCAGGGGTCTTTCCTACTGAGTTCTCTTACTAGTTCATTAGGTTTCTTTTTTAATGAAAACAGTATTTCATATTCTTAAGACCTTTTATAATTCTTTAGTACAAACATAGCTCCCCATCCAAAGCCACTGTTTTCCTGTCTAACTGGACATACGAGTTTTCTCATGGGCACTTAACCAGTCTTTGAATTATTCCTTTTTATCTTCTTAAATGGCCAATGCTGCTGGTTAAGGAGACAAGATACTCCTTTATTCAGCACAGGTACTAGGCAATCTGTTTTATAGGCCTCTTTGCTTGAGAATGTAGAGAGTGTTTACTTCTGTTTGTGGTGCCTAGCCCTTCTGGCCTACCTCCTAAACTAACATTTCTAAGCATTGTCAATACGCTGGCTTCAAAAAGAACCTGTATTTAAAGATATCTGGTGGGGAGGATGCAGTTTTTCTGTCTCTTTTTTTTTCTTTTTTAAAGATTTTTTTTTTTGTGCACATTGCGTAACCACATGTTGCTGGTATTCTGCATGCAATATATGCCTATGTGATATTTTTTAGCCTCGCTGTGTTAGGAGCCACAGTTTGTCTGATTGTGCTCTCTGTGCTACTTGCGTTTCTGTTTTACTCGTGCAGTAACCCTTGAGCCTGCTGACCAATTTTGTCAGGATGGACATGATTTCTAGGATGCAGTATTTCAAGGAAGATGGGTTACTGTGTACGTCCCCTGTATAGGGAATGTTCCCACTGAGAGAAGCACAGTAGCTGTAAGACATCAGATCTACTAGGAGAGAATGCTCTTTTGAACACCTCAGCAACAGAAGAGCTTTGGTCAGAGCTTACAGTTGGTCAGAAACTAGATAAGTCACCAGATGATTTTGTAGAAGTCTAATTCACCGATAGCTCTGCCTGTGAAAGTACTTGTTTCTGGAAAAACTATTGGAGGAAAAATACCTTTTGGCTGCAGGATTTCAATGCACAGGTTGTTCAATCACCTAAGCTGAGTAGCAGACTTGTATTTCTTCACTATTGCTTTTCTACTTGAACTGTGATATATTGATGTTTGTGCAATATTAGTGGTGAGTGTGGAAACCATTTGCAATGAATCTACTTAGGAATATGCAGTATATATATCTATTTTGTTGCGTTTCTTATGGTGAGAAAAAAATAGAAATGACATGTTCTTAAATACTTTTGAGGCTGTAAAGGGGAAGATTTTTGGTTTGTTGCTTGTATATTTTAGATGACAGATTCTAAGGGACTGTGTGACATTGTTGTATTCCTAAATAAAGCACATACTCACTGATGGCAGCTTTGCAATCTGTAGCATTTCGATATTGATATTTTTGGAGTTTGCTAGCTGCAGCTCGTAACTATACCTCAACCATTTCTCCTGAAGCCATCTTTTCCACCTGAACGTTCAGATGATTCCCTGGAAGGTCTGAGATTTATCAGATTTTTCTAATGGCAGACCTCATAAGTCAGTTTGAAAGCTCTCAAATAGCACATGAGTCAAACCATCAACAGCTTTAAAATGTCACAAGCAGGACAGCTGGTCTTGCTAAAGGAAGGGGTGCTAACTCTGGGACAAGTGCCACTTTAAAACAAGCAGAAAAGGTCATATTTAATAAATGAAAAAAATAATTTTAAGGGAAAAATTGTCAAAAGGAATTATGAATTAAAAATGTGCGATGGTTGGGTGTTTTCTTAGCTGATGTCTAAATGTAATACTTAAATGTTTAAATGTAATACTTTTATATGTCTTATATAACTGAAAATCTGGTTAGATGTGGTTATTTATCTTCTGTAGTATAAAGGAATATAAATAAAGGGTTGCATGTGATAAATATGGCTGATGATTCTCCATCAGGCTATCGAATAGGTGCCCTTGCAGGATCAAAGCAGTTGTACCTTTAGCTTGCTTGCTTCTACTCACATTACTACCACTACATATAGTAAACATGGCATTTGACTGGGTTAGGCTCTGCTTTTACTGATCTGTCTGGGTGTCCTACAATTTGCAAGATAGACTAGCTATTAGAGAGGGCATATAATGCAAGAGCTTCTTATTATCCTGTGCATTATGAAAGCTGATATCCAGATTCACTAGTGGCAAGAGATAAAAACAGCAAACAGATCAAACAGTCCCCAGCTAAGAAATGACCTTAACAGCATATTGGCAGCCATCGTTGAGGACTTGGAAACCCACATGGATTAGTTCTGGAGCCCTTTGTATCTCAGATTTCTGAACTGTAGGTTGATCTGTAAACCATTCTGAAAATTTCACACTTCTGAAATCTTAGATGAATTGATGGCCTTAATTTACCCAGAAAAGTGTCGCTTGAATAAAAAGGAAAAAAAAAGTGTAATTCTTTCAGCCATAAAATAAAGTTTAAATAGAACATGAATTTCGTTCATGTGGTGGGAGGGAGTGAGCAGTGGAACTACATCTATTCAAGAAATAGTCTTAACAAGCACAGGTATGTTATTGCTGGATTATTGTATAAAGAGAAATTTAGAAGAGAAGAATAAAGCCAAGCATCTAGAAATGTTCTGTGCATTTAAATGTCGGTTTTCATTTCTCATTTTATTACTCCTTTCTTACAAAATAGTAGTCTTAATGTCAAGTTTTCCCTATCATTTTTTATTAGTAACTCAGATGAGAGGAAAATGTTACAAAAAGGTTGAATTGAATTGAATTGCAAAGGAGAGATATTGCTTTGGTGAATACATGCCAGAATTTATTTATTTATTTATTTATTTATTTTCTTCTGCCTGTGTAGTTGCAGCTCTATTCAGAAGCCAGTGTGGCTCTTTTGCAGCTGAATAACCCTAAGGGTTTCCAAGAACTGAGCAAGCAAGCGAAGAAAAACATGACTATAGATGGAAAAGAATTGATGCTTAATCCTGCTTATTTACTTTGGGACCTCAGCTCTGTCAGTCAGGTAGGTAAATTTTGTTAATGTGTGTAAATATTACAATATCTAAAATTTCCAAGTAGAAGCTAACTAATTTATGACATTGAATACAGGATTTTCCAAAAGCTTGGACAGTTAAGAATCCAGTATTTATTATGTTGTAAGAAAAGGGCCACAACAGTCTCACATACTGAAATCAAGAAGGAAGAAAGACCACAAGAGCAGCATTTAATCAAAATTTTCTTGATCTCCTGAATAAACTTTGCCATTCTGCATGTATTCTGATAAAGTTGTATGCAGTCAGTTCCTGAAAGTCTCCAGTGATATCAGTTGTCAGATAAGTAGGTTTCGTGTGTGGCGCTGGAGAGGCTTTTACTATCAAACATCACACTGTTTCCTTCCTGATGTGTTTATTTGGCATTTTTTGCTCTGCAGCATCACATATGCTAAGAAAATTGCTTTTATTCCAAAAAAATTAAATAATGGAAATATAGATGTCTAATGAAAGTTTTACATTAAATAAATGGTTTATTAAAAGCAAATGAAAATGTCTGTTTAAAGATCTCTTTTTTTTCCCTGCCAGAATTTTATTTTATATTAAACATGAAATAATGTGGATAAAGTAAACACGCTTTATAATAAAACTTGTTGTGTCTCTTTGTATACTGTGAATTTGCTTTCAGGGAAGTTTTGTCATTAACACAAACCCTGAACTCAGACTCCATACTTCATCATGTTAAAATAATTAATTCTTTCACAAATGGGTACCTAACCAGTGCATGTTAGTGTTGCTAAAAGTTAAGACATTAAGCTGTTTCATCACTGACAGTGTGTAAGTTGTGCTACTGTACGTATTGGGGAGGAAGGAGACTTACTGATAAGACATAGAATTTTTTTAGTTTTTCCTTCTATAATTAGACATATTCCTTTAGGTGGCCTCAATTGCTAGTTTTAGAAAAGATCATTAAATTCTCAAAAATAGGATGGCAATGTACGTTTTACTGTCATAAAAACTAATGTTGTTACTTACCTGAAACTCTCTGCTTAAAATACTACCTTTTTAATAACAAGCATGCAGAAACATTTAGCTATTTTGACAGTAAACATTGGGCTTATTTTTGTTATTTTTTCCTGTTAAAAAAAATGTGTGTATATACACACAGACACTCACACACATACACACATATATATATATATAAAAAATATATCTTAGAGTGTGGTCAGCAGATGTAATGATAACTTGTAGTCAGCTGCTGATGTCAGAAGAATATATCACTGATTTTAGTACATCAGTAGACTGTAGTCCTTTAGAAGAGTAATGGTATTTGATCAATATATGTTTATTTTGAATATCTAAGTCTTGATGTTCTTACGCACTATTATGTTAAAGTACTGCATGTTACCTGACTGGATCAGAACTTGAAAAAAATATATATATATTTTTTTTTAATCTAAGGGGATTTTTCCTTTTTCTAGTCTAAGCAGGATGAAGATATTTCTGCCAGCCGTTTTGAAGATAATGAAGAGCTGAGATATTCCCTGCGGTCAATAGAGAGGCATGCCCCTTGGGTGCGACATATTTTCATTGTCACTAATGGACAGATTCCTTCCTGGCTTAACCTGGATAACCCTCGGATAACTATAGTGACGCACCAGGTAATACAAACAAACAAAACCCACAGAACAAACAAAAAATAAAACATCAGGGAAAATATCACTGTTAAAAGTTATATCTTTGCTTTTGGCTGATAGAGGATAATGCAATTAAGGGCTGCATTTATGAGAAAGGTACAAGTGACTACCTCTTTCGCCTTCACATCCATGGTTTATTACACCCCAGTATATTTCTGTATTTCAGTTTGACTAAGAAGGTAACTGAAGATAAATCAAACTGTCACTTAGTCCATTTTTCCAGATACTTAGGCTTCAGCTAACATGTACCCGTGTCTAATTTCCTTATAAAATCTATTTATAAAAAACCTGGGGGGAAGAAAATGCCATCTCAATCTCAGTCTGTAAAACCTGTCTCGGGATGAGCAATAACCTAATAAACTTGAGACAGGATGGACTATAGTTACTGAAACTAATATGTTGGCTGTGAGAAAAGTAGCTATGCATTCTAAAAACACTATTTAGAAAGGGGAAAAAACGGACTCAAAGTTTCCTGAATAAGTGAAGCAGCAAAAATACCCTCGTGGCTTCTTATTACAAATTCAGGAGTAATTTTGGTATCTTGAAATGCTAGAACCGAAGAGGTAACAAGACACTAATTCTACTTCTGTTGCTATCTGCTTGCTAAGTTCTTTGTAAGAGATGGAAGAATCCTGACTCCTTGAATGTTGGAACAGACTTGAAATCTAGGGCAGCCTGAACTGCACAAGATGGATAAATATGTGCTCGTTGGGCCTGATCCAGTACCCAGTGAAATAAATAGGGGTTTGTGTCTAGCTTTGATTCAGGTGCAGCTTTGTTAGTTAACTAGCACACTTGAAAATGATTTTATGTAGGAAAAAGAGATAAAGTTTGTTTCTTTTTTGCTAATCACTTTCTGATGTGCTGGGCCTCTGATAGGTGTATTTTGTTTTATCTTGCCTTCTGAAACTATTTGAGGTTGTTGGGTTTCTTATCTTTTCTTTTTCTCTTTTTTTTGTAGGAAATATTTCAGAATGTGAGTCACTTGCCTACATTCAGTTCACCGGCTATTGAAAGTCATATTCATCGTATCAATGGCCTCTCTCAGAAGTTTATTTACCTCAATGATGATGTTATGTTTGGAAAGGATGTTTGGCCTGATGATTTTTACAGTCACTCCAAAGGCCAAAAGGTAAGCTGTAACAAAAGGATGAAAGTTTCAGTGCTAATACCATGTAAAGTAAAGAAATAATATTTTGAAAGGGACCACGAATATAAGGAGCTTCTGCTTTTCCACTTTCCCCCCTCTTTGCCTCCAGGGATCATTGTGTTTAGCTAGAGAGTTGTTAGCAAAGGTAAAAGGGGGAGAAAACTTTTTTTTTTTTTTTTTTTTTGCGGGTAGGGAATTTGTGCTGTGTTCATGCTTAGGTTCAGAATTTCCTTTGTCTGTGTTTGCTACTGTGTTTCAGAGGGTATATCTGTTCCTCTGCCAGGCTTTCTGCTTCCCTTTTTCATCAGTGTAGTTCTCTAATTCTCCTGTTTCCTGTCTGTGCCTGGCTGAGGCTACTCTAGTGTTTGGCAGCTGAAGGGCTTCCTTCCCTCGTGAATTCCTTCTGCTCCGTGGGAAACGCTCTATGCGAAAGGCAGCAGAAGTAATTCCATTGGGAATGCTGAAGTCGGGTGGCTTTCAAACTGTTCTAATATTTAAGTTGACCATTAATGTTCCTATTCCAGACCCCAGAATAGCTTTGCTGACTGTATATAATTATTTACTATGAGTGTTTCTACATATTTAGTAACTGCTTTGGTTAAACAAAGATAGCAGGCAGAGGGAACATTAGCAATAATGATGAAAGATTGCTGCCAGCCATGTTTTCTTCCATCAACTTAGTCTACGAGAGCACCATGGAGGAAAAAATTTTAAGATTCTGCAATCTTTGCATTACAGAAATATGTAATGTGACCAGAAGATACTAGAGGCTATTCAATTAAACACTTAATGTGGGCAGATAGCATACCAAGGCATGCTCTTACTGTGTCAATTTTGCAGCCTAATAGGAAAAAAATGCAAGGAGGGAAAACAAGTTTTCTATGGTCGTTCTAGGGGTAAACCATGGCTAGAATGTGGGCTTGAGTCTTCTGGTTTAGTGTCCTTTATGTCAAACGATATTTCCGTCTACACAGATAACAGTAGTAGGAGTCTTACAGTAACAAAACACCATAGAGTTTTAAATAAATGTTTTTATTCCTGTTCCGGACAGGTAGAAAGGACAATTGCAAACAACAGCGTCCATCTAAACCTTGCTGTTTCTAGTATTCTCCCATTATGTCTCCATCTGCAGAGTAATAGGAGTTGTACAAAACTAGCTTAAGGTACTGTAAAATTATTACCTTTAGTATGTGAGGGCATTTGGAGACTTACAGATGATTTAAAAAAAAATAGAAAATAGTCAAGTATTTGCCAAATCTTGCACTTAGTGTATTTTTATTATTATTCTTTCTCTTATTATAATGAGTGTAGGTGAAATGTTGTTTCTGATAACCTGATCAGTAAGTGCTTCAGTTGGAAATACGCTGCTAAAATCCTGAAACAATAATGTCTAATGGAGAAAGTGTGTAGTTTTAAATGCCTGACAATTTGAAAATGCACACATACCTGATTTTTTATCTTGGCAATTCTTAGAATTATTTGAATCATAGATAATGAGGGATTATGTTCCACGTGTGCTTGTTATCCATGACTAGTTACTAATGAAGAAACATTTGAGTCAGGAGAACAAGTGAATTGCAAAGCTATTTTAGATTTGAAGTTCCTCCTTTATAAAATCTTAATATTAATTTGAGTATGGTTTGCAGAAATGAGCCATGAGGATGAGGATTTGGGAAGTCCTATTTTCTGTTTCTAGCCATTAGTGCCTTGCTGTGTATGGCTTTGGAAATTCATTGAACTTCTGAGCCTTGATTTCCTTCTGCCTGAAAAGGATAGTATTTACTTCACAGGTAATAGGATTTAAATGTTGTTCGTGAAGTTTTGTTAACATATAAAACAATATGCACAGGGAGAGAATTTTTTAAAGTCATTGTAGTCCAAAACTTAGCTCCGTTCACTTTAATTTACCTGTCCTTGTCTGAGACTATAATGTTGTTACAGGTTTACTTGACTTGGCCTGTGCCAAACTGTGCAGAGGGTTGTCCTGGCTCATGGATTAAAGATGGTTACTGTGATAAAGCCTGCAATAACTCAGCCTGTGACTGGGATGGAGGTGATTGCATTGGTAAGATGACAATGTTAAATTTAGAAACAGTGAATTCACCTGTTTTTCTGTGGATGTAATGGTAGCACTTTGAGTGACTCCCTTCACTTTGAGTGACTCCCTTTAAGTAGAGTTACAGTTTTGACATCTCCCTTCACATGCCCTCCATTAATATTGCTTACAAGGTTTTACAAATATGAATTCTAAGTTGAAGTCAGATTTTTGTTGTGAAATATATGGCCAGGGTAGTTGCTGGGAAGACTTTTTTTTTGGTGTGATTTTCTGGTATTGCTTAATTTACAGTGTTCTCAATGTCTCTTCCTTCATGGAGGAATTTGTCCCAACTAGTTTTACTCATGGCTGATGTGGAGTTTTTAAAAGCATAGTGAAGCACATTCAAAGTAGATTTTGTGCCATCACTTTGAGTGTAATCTGTGTTCCACTGTCTGTTTTTTTCTTTTTGGTCTGCTTTCTTGTCTTAAAACTCCTCAATATTGCAAACTTGTGAGCACAAGAAGTAACTTCCCTTAACACTTTCCTTGTTACCTCTCTTCCTATCAGGCATTTTATTTATTTATTTATTTATTTATTTATTTGTCTATGAAGCTAGAGGATGACTCCCAAAGCTCATCTTAACTCCCTAAAGTGCAAAAATTCAAAGCACAAAATACCACTTGGTAAATCAAATTTCTCTTGTAAGCTCTGTGAAATCACAGCTTTATAGCTTTAGAGAAAGGATATTTATCTACTCAGATACTCAAAGTTGTGATAACAGCATCATATAAATTGGCAAAAAGTCACTGTGAAAAGCTGCTTTTTGCTCATAATACTTTTTAATGTAAGTTGCTCATAGCTGAATGTCTGCCTGGTAGATCCGATAACTTTTTAGTAGTCTATACCTTCTTACTGCATACCTTCCATGGAAGAAAACCCCTGTGACTGTAGCTGTGTGAGGGTCTAAATCTGTTTATCCATTCCTTGGTTATCTGTTATATCCATGCCTTGGAAAAAAAGGAAATTGCTTTAACGGGAATGTGAAGTGGGAAGAAATATGCTCTCACCAACCAGAAAAGGCCTTTACAGTTGGACATGCTTCATTTCCTGGAAAGGGTGATCATTTTTAGACTCTTATCCATAAATAAACAGAGAGCATTGTGAGAGTGTATAAAAATGAATAGACAGTGTTTTTATAATAATGTCTGATATGTGAAGATTCTTCAGTCTCAAAGTGTCAATTTTTTAAGATCATTCTGGCCTGAAAAGCATCTAGGTAAAAACATTCTGAATGAAAGACTATTTCCTGTACATGCGGAACAGTGTGGGTATGACGGGAAAAAAATGTATTGCTGTTTGGACTCGTGCACACTGAGGATTTGTCATTTCTCTGAAGATTATCTTCATTATGTTTTCTCACATTTCAGAGTATTCAATTGTCCTGCCTAATCCTTGCCTTGTTATTATTGATGATGATTTTGCACACCCCTTGGAGTGAGAAGGGACTGAAGCTACGATTTCAATGAAAATGAAGGGGAATAAATATAAAGGAAGAGGAAAATTTTACCCGTAGCGTCAGGTGCTGATGGCAAGCGAGGTGCTAAGAGCATAGCACATCTCCTTAGTACGAAGCTGGCATTATGAAGGCAATCAAAACTGCACTAGTGATGAAACGGGCAGTTCTTGCCGGTCCCTTCTGTGTCCGTGGCTACCTACCTGTTTCCATCCCTTCATTTGCATTTGTATTTTGTTTTTAAGAAGAGTGGGCAGAAGGAAGACGACAGGTTAATTTGTACCTGAATGCGATGCTAATACTAGTTGCATAGATGCTAATGCTAGCATGGTTGTGGTGTGCAGGGAAGCAAAGGTACCCTCTGGCAACAGAAGTGAATTTTAGATCAACCTGATTGTGAAGGTACATCTCAAGTTCCTGCATTGATTTTTCAGGAAAGAAGGTTAGAAAAAGGGAGTGTTACTTGCAGCTTGAGGAAGTGGCACACCCTGGTAGGGCTGTGTACAGTCAAAAATGCAAGCAAGAGAAGAATGAAGCAAGTTGTCTGCTTGCCTCTTTAAAGTAGAGACAAAATGTGGTGTTAACTTTTGCTGCCTTTTTAAGTTCAATCCCAAATTTAGATAGTATTGATTTTTGCACACTATAGATTTTTCACTAGCACACAGAGGGCTAATTAGCAATCACTGTGTTGTAGATAAATAAGCTTTAACTGACTTTTCAGCCTAGCTTAACAATGTAGTTTAAAATAGCACCACAACTTCTCTTCAGGAATAAGGACTTCAAAGGACTGTTTTTTCTTATTGTTGTTGTTTTTTGTGTGTCACTCTAGGTAACAGTGGAAGTAGTCGCTATGTTGCTGGAGGGAGTGTGGTCGGTGGCTTAGGGAATGGACTCCCGTGGCAGTTTGGTGGAGGAATAAGTGGTGTTTCTTACTGTAACCAAGGCTGTGCTAATTCCTGGCTAGCAGACAAATTCTGTGATCAGGCCTGCAATGTCCTCTCCTGTGGATTTGATGCCGGTGACTGTGGGCAAGGTATGTAAAATACATCACTGATAAACTTTCTGCAACAGTTCTCCTGAGCAGAGACCTTTTGGGTTTATTATTATTCTCTCATTGTTCTTAGATGCCCTGCAGAGTTATAGGAAAAGAATTGGAGAAAAAGTCAGCAAGACTTCCTATATCTATCAATAGAAACCTGAATTTTATGCTGCTTAATTTGCTGAAGCAAGTTATTGGCCAAGCATGGACAGGGTATCAAGTACCTGTACAGAGTAGCAGGTACTTGAATTCCTTGGCCCAATAGGCTTACATTCTTAATGAGGGAATTGCATTTCAGATATTCAGAGAGTCTTAGGTAAGAACATCTCATTTGTTTGGTCATGCTCACTGTGGCTAATAAATGAGAGCTTGAGATACAGATTCGAGCCATGCTCTACACTGCTGACTCTGTCTGCTTTCAGCCACCTGCAAGTACTGCCAAAAAGGAGAATTACCTGAAAACGTCTTTTGCTTGGGCACTGCTGCCTGCAGAGCTTTTGCCCATTAATTGCACTTTACCCATGGACAGCTGGGTTCAGGATGGACCTCTGAATCTCAGTGCATCTGAAAAGTGAAAATCATTAAACATAGTTTTCTGTGATAGAATGCATTGGGAAGTCTTTCAGTACTGAAATAGAGGCTATTTGGACATGGGAGGGTACAGATTTACAACTGTAATAAAGAAAGCATGGAAAGTAAGGAGACAGATGCAAAGTGCATTGTCATAGAGCTTCAGGTAGGACAAGGAAATCATGGAGAAATTAGAGCACAGAGCAGGGAGAAACTGTAGTTTGAAGTGAAAAGCTAGCAGGAGTGATTAAAGTGTTTGAGTGGGTTTTGACGTTGACAAAGGAACAGATATGAAAGAGTAAAGACTTCCCTGTGAGCTAAGAAAGGAGTTTGTTATGGCCAACTGTGCTACTGGCAGTGAGGTTTTGTTTTTGTGAGAGCTGACAAGATAATTTATTTCAATCTTAATGATTCTGGAAGTCTCAAATCAAGGTGTATTACTGCAGTGAGGTCACACTTGTGTGACTAAAATGAGGCAAAAATTCAAATAAGTGTGTTATTTTTATTCTGTCCTTAAGAAAGCGTAAGAAAAGCATAGTAGTGAGCTGTGTAGTCAGGTAAAGACTGAAAGTCTCATCACTGAATGGTGCCTTTTAGAACTGTCACTGGAATGATTGGCAGGTTTATAAGGAATTACTAGAACATAGTCACATTTATTAAAAATAGGTGAGGAAGAGTAATGGGTAGTTACTTTGAGCATTTTATAAAGCTACCTCACTGTGAATCTTGCTGGGCATGTTAGAGTAAAAAAAAAACTAAAAAACACTAAATGAGAAGTGTCAGACTTCAGACTGACAGAAATTTCTTTTTTTTATTTTGTTTTCTTTTTCAGATCACTTTGAAGAGATGTACAAGGTGACGCTTCAGCTCAATCAGACTTACTATGTTATTCCAAAAGGTGAATGCCTGCCCTATTTCAGCTTTAGTGAAATAGCCAAGAAAGGAATCGAGGGTTCCTATAGTGATAATCCAATTATCCGACATGCTTCTGTAGCTAACAAATGGAAGACTATCCACCTCATAATGCATAGTGGCATGAATTCAACTGTAATCTATTTTAATCTTACGTTTCTAAATAAAAATGATGAGGAGTTTAAAATGCAGGTAGCTATTGAAGCTGACACTAGAGAGGAGCCAAAATTGAACACAACCTCCACACAAAAATCCAATGCAGATTATAAAACTCCAACTTCAATACCAGAAGCTGAAATGATATTTGAGGATATTCCTGAAGAAAAGCGCTTTCCAAGAATCAGGAAACGTCTAAACAACACGATAGAGAATCTCCACGAAGTGGTGATAATGCCATCAGTTAATGTGTCTCTGCTTCCAAGAGATGTTCAGCAAGCTCTGCAGAACTTGGAATTAAAGCTAGTAAACGGAGATATCACTCAGAAGGGATTTAATGTATCCAAGGCTGCTCTCTTGAGACCTTTTCAGTTCTTGACTACAGTAAAGATCAATGCAAGCCTGGAAAAGAAGGGTGTGGGTTATAGTTCAGAAGATCAGAAGAACCATACAAATACGCATAAGCTTCATAAAGTTTTGAAGGATGGCAAAATAGAAACAACAGTGAAAGCAAATGAATTATTTTCTCCAAGGCTGACAGGGACAAAAAGCAGTGTTGTAACAGCGAACTCAAACAAGCTTGCTTCTAAAATAAGCCCTAAATCCCCACTTCCAGCCCAGAGCATGGGAAATAGAAATGAATCTCAAGAAAAAGTATTGAATGCATTCATATTAAAGGGAACCCAGAAACCAAAAAATACTGGGAATGTAGGGATTGGAGAAAACATAGAGGGAATGCAAGGAGAAAAAGGACATGTACAGCTGGATACAAATATAAGGGAGGGGTTACTGGGAAGAAAATTACAGTATTATGCTGGAAGTGATCAAGGCTTTTTGCCGTGGGAGAAAAAGAAGTATTTCCAAGACCTTCTTGATGTGAGTATCTTAACTTTACTGCTTAAGTGGAATAATTACTAGGATTTCATTAAATGATGGAGAAAAAAATGCAATTTTTTTTTGTTGCTGATGCTGCTGATGTTATTTTTTGAAATGTGGCTTACTCTTGTGACAAATACTGAGATCTCTGAGAACTTTTTTTGAGTTTTCTTATAAAACTTAATTTGATGATCTGAACATCTGTTAGCTAGGCAGTGAAAACTAAATAGCCATTTCCTTTCTCTTTCTACTAGATTTTTAGTCAGATTGACTCTTTATTATATGTGTGTTGGTATAGGGCCAAAATCCTCAAATGCAAAGAACACAAGGCCACATCCTCAAATATCATACAGTTGCACATGAATGTACTGCAACAGAAAGATAGCTGTTTTTTTATTTATTTCCTTTGCACAAATTTTGATCCATTCTATTACCCTCCAAAAAACAGCTGATATCCACTCCTTCAAATACCAAAGGGGCCATATTTTTAAAAGATCACCTGTTTCTCTTTGTCTGGAATTGGATTTTTGTACAAGGAATCTCTAATATTTGTGGGATTTCAGTACATCTAATATGGATGAGTAATCAGCAAAGAAGGTAAATATTACAAATACATAAGATAACTAACTAAAAGTGGCGCTGGTGTTTGTGCTTGTGGCTTCTGAGGAAAAACATTATGAAAGATTTTCATAGATCAGAGTATAACAGTTTTGAGGAGAAAAGTTACGTTTCTTCTCCCTTTAAATGAGAACTAAGAAATTTCAAGAAAAAAATTGAACATATTTCTTAAAGTATTCAGCTACTGGAAAAAGCTGGCACCTGGCCAGAATGTCAGTTTTCCTTTGCCTTTAATTCTTTTGATCTTTTTGATAATGTAACCTCAATGTATACCTGTCATGTTTCTTAGGAAGAAGAATTATTACTCAAACAGATGTCCTACTTTACTGATGGTAAACATTTTGGAAGGCAGCTGAAAGACACGTTTGCTGATTCCCTCCGATACGTAAATAAGCTTTTAAACAGTAAATTTGGATTTACATCTCGGAAAGTCCCTGCTCATATGCCTCACATGATTGACCGCACTGTTATGCAAGAGCTACAGGATATGTGAGTATGCCTTTGTTTGGAAGAATGTAAAACTGTAGGTGATGTAATTCCGTCTTTCTGTTACTGCTTTGTTATAGCTATTCAGTGTGTTGGGTACTCATTTAAATTATATTTTGAAAAGGGAAATGAAGAATTTCTCACAGCATGATAGTTTTCATCCATGAAACATGATGGAATTTGCTGTAATGTAAGGAAAGTTTAACCAAAATGCTAAATTAAGGATTTTTTTTTGTCTCTGTAGGTTTCCTGAGGAATTTGACAAAACATCGTTTCACAAAGTGCGACATTCAGAGGATATGCAGTTTGCTTTTTCATATTTCTATTATCTTATGAGTGCAGTCCAGCCACTAAATATTTCCCAGATCTTTGATGAGGTTGATACAGACCAGTCAGGCATATTGTCTGACAGAGAGATTCGCACATTGGCCACAAGAATCCATGAGCTACCATTAAGTTTGCAGGTACGCTTTCTTTAGCAGTGATTTTTAGGGTTATTTCAGTTGTAAAATCCTAAATGGATATCGTAAAAGGAATTACATCCTTATTCTTCCCTGCTTTGGCAACGGCCTATTCTTAAACTTAAGAATATAAAATTAACGTGTTGTATTTTTTTGCTTATTGTACTGAGTCAACAGTTAAGAGTTTTAGCATCATCAAAAGAACAGGTTGTTGGCTTCAGAGTTCAAGGAAGAGGCTTGCTTTTGCTAGAAAAGATCTTTACTGTAACAGTAGAAAAACTGTAGAAAACAGTAGAAAAAGCCTCTAACAAGAACGTGGATCATCATGCATAGTAGAAGCAGGCCTTGTCATGAGGAACTTGTAGTCTACGTAAAGAAGTGAGATGAAGGGTAGAAAGAAAGTTAATGTTCTAGTAAGTACTATGACTACATCCGAAGATTCACATTTATGGTTTTTTTCTGGGAACTTGATGAGCAAAAAGATGGCAGTTGCAGGACTCGCACTCTTGAAGAGACAGTAGAGTCTATGTTATTTCTGCTTTACAGAGAGGAAGGAGGGCACAAGCCAATGGAAAAGTTTTTGCTACACAAAGTCGCTAGAACTAGTCGGTAGAACTAGAACACAGCTGTGCTTCAGTAGCGTATTCCTGGCTTGTGTCTTGATCAGAAAATCAGTCTTTCTGTCGTTTCTGGTACTCGCTTGTTGTTATAAAATTTAAAATTCTATTTCTGGTTTTAGAATTCTTTACTGACGTTGCATCATCAGTAAAGCTGTGTTCACTTTTTAAAGAAAAATGTCATTTCCTATACTTTAGTCATGTACGAAAGAGGAGTCATCCAGTCCAAATTCAACTATGCACTGAAGATTTGCTTTGCATAAAGTATATGTGGAAGTCCATGAATTTAGCATTTGTTGAATTGTCTGCTGAACTAAGTCTGCTTTTCATACAATAATGTGGAAATTCATTATGTAGATAATTTTAAAATATATCTGAGCACCTTGAATTCAGGAAGAAATTTATGAAATATTAGAACTAGGTCAGCAAGAAAACAAGTTTACTTTTTTTCTTTTTACTCTTCTGATTTGACAGGATTTGACAGGTCTAGAACAAATGCTAATAAATTGCTCTAAAGCTCTCCCTGCCAACATCACGCGGATTGATGTCATTCCACCAACTCAGGAAGCGTATTATGATCCCAATCTGGTAAGAAATACTGTCCTAAAAGATGTTTGACTTCTTGGCTGAGTGTGTATTTACACTTGAAAGGATGTTATGATTTCTAGAAGAAAAATACTTACAAAAATTTCTCCCTGTGACTACATGAAATAATTTTGTTTTAAATACAAAACTTCTATAAGCGCCTTCCTATTTTTAAAGTCAATAAAATTTCTTCAGAGCAGGGAAATGCTACTGATTATCGTTATATATAGGATTTAAGCAGTTAACATTTTTAAGAAAACTAATTCACTATTATGAATCAAAATGACAGTGTGCACCAAAAGGCTCTTTCCTGATACCTTTCTGACTAGAGCTTTCTGAAAAGACTTTGCCTGCAATGTATTCCATGTATTTAAAGCAAACAGAACTAGGGGAGCTAGCTTCTGAGCTATCCTTTGTAACTTGAAGACTTCTCAGTAGCTCCTCCTAAATTCCAAAGATTTAAGTCTTAGTGTTAGATATTCCAAAAGGATTTTAGGCCTATTTTGGTGGTTAATTCTCATTGAAATTAGTGGGAGTTTAGGCATCTAGAATCTTCAGATCTGAAACTAATAACTGAAATATCTTTAGAATGTGACTTGAATTTCTGAAACAATATATGCATTTTTTTTTAATACTAATGAATTGATTACCTGATGTTCTAATTCTGCAGAATACAGGTCATGTAGAATATCACTAATGTAAGCAGTAATGCCTGATATACTAACATTATTCTTTTAGTCAGTTTAAATAGTGACTCAATAATGTTTTTGTTTCACACAGAAGCCCAATTTGTTTTTGCTTCTGTTGTCTGCAGCAGCTAAATTTCTAGCAATAAGTCTGGTACTGTGGAAATATCCTGTGCGAATAGGCATTTGATTTCCCAGAATTGTTTTAGTGCAGCTCATGTTTGAAATAATAAGGCTAATATATATCATCTGTTCTGTAGAGCTTGCCTGGACAGGGTTACTGGTTAGCATTGAGTGGCTTCCATCAGAGGAATGCCTCTGTCAAACCAGCTACCAGGAGAGCTGTCAAACCAGCTACAACTTGTGATTATTGAGGATGAAATGTGAAGTTGCAATATTCCTGCCAAAAAATAAATATTTATATATATTAGATATCAGATAGCTGAAGTATACAGCAGTATTTTTTTGTTCTAAAGAAATAATATTGTTTTTCATTCCAGTGTTTGCCATTCTTTATGTTTCGTATAAAGTTCACCTTCAAAACAGACTCTATAATCTTTTGAGTAAAATGTAACATAAGAAATATGTTTTCTTCCAGCCTCCAGTGACTAAAAACCTAGTTACTAATTGCAAACCTGTGACTCACAGAATCCGTAAGGCATACAAGGACAAAAACAAGTATAGGTATGTTATGATACTCCTGTGAAAAGTAACGTTAGCTTTTGTAGAGCAGCAAGAAGACACATGCATGCACTGTGTCCAGTTGAATGGTGACCTGGAGGTTGCTTGAAGAGTTGTATTTTGGTGGGTGGGTCCGAGGGTTTTGTCAGACCTGTGATCTCAGAAACTTGCATCCAGTTGCATATGACTGACGCTGCTGCCACAGAGCTTAGAGCCTTGTCCAGTCCCTGTTGCCTCACTAGCAATGTGACCAGAGTGCAGAGTGAGTTGGGGAGTCTCTGAAGCACTGAGCTGTGTCACAAGTAGCTATATTGTCCAGTAAGACTGTAGAGTGAAAGAAGGTATCAGATGCCACTTAAGGCAGCATTTGGACGTTATTATATATTCACTCACAATACCTTAAGTTGTGCTTTATGATTTGTAAGTAATTCCCAGGAGATTTTACACTAGAACTTAAATGCTGACATAGGAAATGAGATTGACAAGTATTAGAGGGTAGGGAGGACATTACTTAATGGACTTAATAGTGTAAAAACTGCTGTAAATCAGTTTAAGATATATATACATGTTTTTCTGTTTATCTCTAGTACTAAGTAACTGCTTTAGCTTGTGATTTTTGTCAAAGCAATGCCTTCTTAGATGAGGCTTCAAGGAGCAGGTTTGGGATTTTCTTTGATAAAGATGGGAAAGGTGTCGTAGGCATATGCATAATACCTTGCAAAGAGGTCAGAATCTCTCAAACCCTTTAAACTGAAAATATCCTTCAGAGATTGTATCATACTTCTGGATTTCAAATACTTGTTTTGTCTGTAAGTTATTAAGCTGAGGAAGGTTTGTACTGGGAATTTGGACTGTAGTTTTGTATGTAATGTTAACTATTTTAAGCTGTTCTTGCATTGGTGACTGAAATGTAAAAGCACATCTCCTCTGAAGTGTAATTTCAAGTTACAGCCATAAACTGCAGAAATTGTAAATACTGTAATAGGGATATGTCTGTTTTGTTGCTCTAACACTGAAACTCTTAATTTATGTGTGTATCAGAATTCAGTTCTTCACTTTATCGTAGGCCAGTAATACATAAGGCTCTCTTTGAGATCATAAGCTGAAAAAAGTAGGCATAGTAATAGAAATCAAGTGACAAACAAGATGAAAGTCAGATACCTAAAAAAGGAGGAAAATTAAATATTTACTGAATTTGACCTAGGTTGTGATATTAATGAATAAACATTATTTTAACAAAAAATGTTTGTAATAAGGTTTGAAATCATGGGAGAAGAGGAAATTGCCTTCAAAATGATCCGCACGAATGTTTCTCATGTAGTTGGTCAACTAGATGACATACGAAAAAATCCCAGGTATGCTGTTGCTTGATTTTTATGAAGTCTTGATGTTGCTTTAAATTTTTGCTTGAACAGTTTCAAATATGTGTGTGTTGAAGAAAAAGATCATTTGTTGCAGTGCATCATTTGCCGCATATTGTGGTGCAAGACCATTTTAACCAAAAATTTTATTGTATTTTTTCTCTTTAAGTGAAGTGACTGCTAAGCCTTTGGGTTAATTAATTAATTAGTTACTTTCTTTATATCTTTTAAACTTCTGAAAGCTTACAGAGAAATTTCAGCTATTGTTAAGCTTTTCATTTCTGGCATTCCAGTGGGCATACATTTTATATGGAAGATAATCTTATTTTACAGGAAAGAACATTTTGATCTATTTATAAAATTTAAAGTAGAACTTGGAGATAGATTATTTTGTTACAAAATCAGTTTTTATATACGTTATCCTTTCATCCTCTGTTACATCCTGGAAATAGAAAATTAAAACAACAAAAACAACAGTAATCTTTTGTGTGTGTGTGAGAGGGGACGTCGGGAGAGACAGAGAGGGGGAGAGGCATCCATTTGCTTTGATTTGCAGTGTGAAATAGCCTTGTAGCCTGTAAATTATTTTTCCTCCTTCAGAGGAAGTTCATAATCTAAGGGACCAGGTTAGGGCAGCTAGTCCAGGGTAAACTCCCTGAATGAGTGTAGGCCTCCAGACCTCTGTCTCTGCTACTTTGCAATGGCATGATATTACTTGACAGTGTATGCATAATCTGCTAGTTTTTGAGAAGGAAAAGGTGTATTTTGTTTTTCTCACATGTGATAATTCAAAAGATTTTGTCTCCTGCACATAATTGCTTTGGCCATGATGTGCCGATGACACCAGATTCTCTTCAGGCTGATAACAAAGTGTTATGCCCTGGGTAGAGATTCACTTGCTCTAGAGAGTTCTCCTTATTTCTCTCTTCATGTAGGAAATCTGAACTTCTTGCTGCTCTTTTGCACATTCAAAGAACAGCAGCTGTCCAGAACACACTTTTTTTAAAAAAAAGGTTAGGAAGGTATATGTCACCAGCTATGATTTCTCCCCTGGGGGAAGAGTATCTTGCAATATAAATAAAGCACATACCTTCCCTGTGTATAAGAAAGGGCATTTTTTGCTGCCAGCCCAGAGTGGCCGAGGGTGCATAGCTTAGTACACTAGCTGCTGCTTTAGTTGCAGCTACTTTTGGTGCCTTTCAACACTTGCTTGTGTTCACTGAAAAATAACTCCTTGCAGGAGGCACTGGGACACTGCTTATGTGGTCACAGCGATTTCCTTATAAATTATATCCATATGATTATAGCAGCTTATCTCTGTGATTCAAGTCATGTTCATGTAAGTAAAAGCAAGAGCCTTGCTTGAGACCGAGTTTTCCCTCATATGGTTTTCAGTAGTTTTTGAGTTTCTCTGAGGGCTGCAGCATAAATGATAAAATATTGATTATGGCCTGTGTCTCTCTGCGGCAGTGGAGCTTGTTTTGTTACTTAAGATATCTCACTCATGTTAACTCATTTAAAACTTCAACACAAAATCCCACCTTATGCAAATAGTGATGCTGCTGGTGGTGAGGCTGGGATGAGGGAAGAGGCAGTCAGCAGATGGCAGCACAGTGCACAAATAGGAGAGACACAAATGTGGCTGACCTTAGATATCAGAGGTTTTGACTCATCTTAATACACCTGTAAGAAAATCTGTTACCTACATCAAACATATTAATCTATTTAAAATAATACAATTTGGGGGCTTTTGTTTTTGTTATTTGTTTGTTTTTTGCCAATAGCCTTGCCATACTTTTAAAGGAAATATTCTAACAAAGACTTCTTATTTTCTAGAAAATTTGTTTGCCTGAATGACAATATTGACCACAATCATAAGGATGCTCAGACAGTGAAAGCAGTGCTTAGGGATTTTTACGAATCAATGTTTCCCATACCTTCACAATTTGAGCTTCCAAGAGAGTATCGAAATCGTTTCCTTCATATGCATGAACTCCAAGAATGGTATGTTATGCAAATTCTCTTCAAATTTCTTCAAGTTATGGATAAATATAGATTACATTGATACAAGTCCCATTTCTCTCAGTGTTGTCATGGGGTTGAAGGTGAATACAACTTAAAAGAAGATTTGAATGGGCTAAAATTTGAGGTTTGCAAGATCTGTTTTTTTCTATTCCTCTTAAAGTCATTCCGTTTTTGTTGATTGGTCCCAACCTATTTCAAAAAAAAAAAGTGTTTTTAGTAAATTAAATACTTCTTGTCTTCAAATCAGATGGACAATTAACATGAAAAATGCTTTTTCATCTTTAGCATCTGAAATTATCGTACATTTACCTTGTGATTGATAAGCATACTATAAATAATATTTTAATTTCAGAAATTGGGGAAGGTGATTTTGGGAACACAAGTGAAAGGCTGGCACGTATAGTGGTAAAAATGAGATAAGAGTATAGAAGGGTAATTTAATTGCTGACCAGCAGATTATGGGAACCAACTGCTAGTAAAGAAAGGGAAAGTATTAGGGGAGGCGTAGAACAAAATGTTAGGAACAATATCCAGGAATAGCCATGGACTGTAGTGGTACAAGCCATATTGTAGGCAGCAAAAATGGCAGGGGGGCTAAATCCACAGCAGTTAGCTGTATTAACCTCCTGTGCTAAAGGAGGAGGCAGTTGGGTATCGTTGTCTCCCTTCTGAAGACATCTGCCAAGAATTTGTTCTGTGTTAACTTCAGAAGAACACTCCATTTTGACATTTTTTGCAGTCAAAGCAGGTTTCTACCGGAATAGACTCTACAGCATGTTGAAATGTTAATGGAAATTCATTTTTAGCTTCAGTTGAGTTTTCCACTCTTATTTTTGCAGTGTTAAGCTTTGATAAATAAATAGGTAAACTATTTAAATATGTTTTCTTCATTCTCTTTCATAGAAACTCTTTACTTTAAAGTTTATGCCTTTGTATGTATAATGAATGAAAATGTCTTTCTGTTTCCATCTCTGTGCAGGAGGGCATATAGAGACAAGCTCAAATTCTGGACCCACTGTGTTCTAGTAACACTTATTGTATTTACAGTCATCTCATTTTTTGCTGAGCAGGTAAAAATATATCATCTTACCAAATCTATAGCATATAATTTCTTGTTGTATCTTTAGGATCACATAAAATGATTTGTATTTTGAGTAGGTCTTGAAGAATAACCTTTTTTTTCATAAAAGAAAGAATAATGATGTAAGACTCCTGCTTAGGTTGCTTTGATTTTTGAGTTACCAAGTTAGATCTGTAAAAGTGTAAAGTAAGTTATAGGAAGAAAATTCCAGTAATTCTAGGCTGCCTGAGAAATATCTTAAAAGATATTTAAGAACCTGATCTAGATTTCATACAAAGTAACCACAGGGACTGCTGTTGAATTTGATAGATCTGGGGTTCAAAGAAAATAACTCCAGGCTTTCTTGAACATGATTACTCCTGCTAAGCTTAGAGGCAGTCAATGGAACAAATCATATGGGTAATTCTTTGCAGGTTGGGGCCTTAAGTAACTCTTTCCGTGGTCTGATGAAGAGGGTGTAATTCTTGAAAGGTTGGCTGTTAATTTTTTTTGTTTTGCTTCACCCTATAACTTGTGCATGAATCTTTCCTTGATTTTTAGCTTCTGTATATATTGAAAACTTCTGCATTACTAACTTGGTTCAGAAAGGGGATACTCAGCAATTTAGGACTGAATTAAAACTGTTGTTTTAAGATGCCAGCTTTGTCTTTATCTTTTAGTAACTGAACATGATCTGATACTATGTTATCTACCGAAGTTTTAAATAGTCATATATAGGCATACTGTGTTCTTCAATTCATGCACTTACTGGAGTTACTGGCAAGTTGAGTGGAAATGTATATACCTAATTGATTAATTTAATAATTTTTCTTCCTGTGCAGTGGACAGGAAAAAAAACACAGTACTGATTTAATTACCATACATGGTACAGATTTTATAGAGTTTCTAGGAGCAAAGCCAGAATAGCTGGGCACTTCTGGCCTAGCAAAGAACTAATTTTTTCTTCTTCTTCTCAGTTAATTGCACTTAAACGAAAGATTTTTCCAAGAAGAAGGATCCAAAAGGAAGTTGGTCATGAACGAATCAAAGTGTAGAAGAGCTTTATTTTGAAGATCAGTCTACCTCAAGATGTGATAAGCATTTAAAATCTCTTACATAAGTGTCTTTATGACACTTTATGTCACTTATGACACTGATGGTTTGACATTTAACGAAGTTAATATGAAGAAAAAAAAATCATGTATCTACAGTTGTTACATCTGCAGTCCTCTTTGGCATACAAGCTGCTGGAGCTGTGACAGAAATCAAAACAAAAAAAAAGAGAAAACCTGTCCATCTCTGGTTTTCAAATGATCTTACTTGACAGACGTTAATTCATGGGCATGTTATCCTTTTTTATAAAAAGAGTTACCAAAAGAAATGTAGCTGCATTTATTGCAGTGGGTGTTGCCAACTAGATATAAAACTTTTGGAAGGCAGAGTTGTTTGGGATTAGCTAACAGGTCCTGGATCTTGCATTCCAAAACATTTTGCAAATTCTGTCATTGCTGGGTTTTTTTTTTTTTTCGGCCCTATGGGAAAATAAAGAGAATTATGTAACTTGTAATTTAGATTTAAAATGATGTTGACATTCTTCTAAGTACAGTGACAATTCATCCTTCTATTGGTAGTATTTAAATGGAATTTGGGAGAAACATATCCTATTAAAGACAATTGATTATTCTAAAAATAATTGATACATTCCAAAGAATACAATGATGTTATCTCTTGACTTAATTAGAGAGAGAGTTGGAATCAAATGATTGATCAAGGTGTAGTACTTTACAAGCATTGTAAAATAAAAACAAACAAACAAAAAAAAAGTGCCTCTCCGTATGAATGGGTAACATAACGTTTTAATGTAGCAATGTATGGGAGCAATGTTTCTCTTGAGAAGACTATATTCACATACTGAACTCTGGTGTTTTTAAATTTTGTTGAAAAATCATAACAGTAAGTTTTCATGTGGGAAAAGATACTGAATGTTTTCAAACAGAAATGTTTGGTGGTGTATGTTCAGTTCATTGTATTAGCAGTATTCAAAAATACATTAATTTTTATAATCAGAAGATGTACAAAATATATGTGCATATGTATTGTAAGATACTTGGTTTGCTTTGAAATTT
>JAUBNY010000429.1:2479266-2491340 GCA_032275445.1 Crypturellus soui | reverse complement strand
TTTTTTTTCTTGTAGGTAATAGGCATGTAAAAAAAAGCAGACACAGTTTTAAGCATTTTTTTTCATACATATATATATATACACATCAAGTCTTATTCTCAAGTAATTTGTGCAGAAAACAAATAATTTTTAAAATAATATTTTGTAGGGGTGAAGTACAGAATATGTTGGAACGATTTGGAGGTAAGTATATATACATTGTAATAAATGAAAACATAATTCATGATTAATTTGCAGAGTTGGTAATAACTCTTTTTCACAAAAATAGATTTCAAGATTTAAATAAAATGACCAGTCATTGTATTATTGGCTACAGCCATGTCCAGGGGGAAAAAAAGGAAAAATAAGTAATAAGTAATAAGTAATAATATATCTAAACAGAGCAGAGGAAAAGGGAAAGAATGGAATAACTGTGTGTGAAGTAAGATGTAAGTGTCAGTGTAGATGACTCACGAATGGAGAAAGGGAAAGATGCATGAGTGCTTTTGATTATCAATCCTATTTGAGATTTTACATCTGTGTGTATGTGCGTGTGTGTATATGTATGAAGATTTTTTTAAGACATGGTTTAAGAGGCAGTGAGTATATTTAAGAGTACAGTATGAGTTAGCAGTTCTCAACTTTTTGTTACAATGAGTTAGGTGGAAGAGACTGAGGATTTCAGGAGTGGAGTGAGAAAGTACAGGCATGTGAATGCAAAGAGAAGTGGCCAAGTAGAACAAATACTTAAAAATCTTAGACAAAGAATGGTTGTAGGTTGTAGCACATTGTTGTGGTACAGAATGGGTTGGTACTTTAGCTTCAGAAGGGTAGAGAAAAGAGAGTGAGAACAAAGGGAATTTCAGTAGTCAGGAAGAATACTTCAAGTTTTCCAGTAGAGGATGAGGTTAAATAATAGTGGTCACTTGGTGAGAATTGTAGAGATTTACGTGCATCACCATGTGTTTGTGTGCATTCCTTTAATTTAGTGTTCATTAAGTGTAATTCTCAGGCAGCAGGAATACAGTTGAATTCTAGATAGCCTACAGCTCAGAAAAAAAAACAGCACATTTCACTGGTAAAGGATTTAAAGTGCACATTTGGAGATAAGGTAACAAGTAAAAACAGTAGAGGAAAGGGAAAACATCTGAATGTGGGTGTTACCTCCTTAATAGCTTGTTGGTAATTTTGTTGCATGTGTGAGTAAATATCATTCCCAGGCATTGTTTGCCTGTACATCTGAAGGTGAAAGTGGGGCTTGCAAGGAATTCCTTAATCTGAATTGAGACTTTGGTGTGAAGGTGAATATTAGAAGATCATAGATCTAGCAGTCTAGATAGGAGGATTTCAGTGTTGGATAGTAAGAAGCTTTAACTGAAGACACAAAGATAGGAAGAAAAAAAATGTTGGCATTAACAGCAGCAGATGCCTGAACGAATTAGAGAATCAATTTTGGCAGATGTTTCCTGATACCTACAGCAAAAAGGAAAAGCAATTGCTTTATGTATTAAACCTGAACTAAGTTATTAAATTTTCAAATGTAAATTGAGATAGCTATATTAACACATATTAATTTGAATACTTCTAGAAAAATACATGGCTCTCTAGAGTATGAGAGTTTGTAATTTAATCAGTCATTTAATATATTGACAGTGATAGTGATCACATAATTCCTTTCATTTATTTCTGAAATCTTAAGCAATTTGAATGAGTATTTCTCCCAAACACTTGGGTTAAAGCTTTTTTCTTAATAAGGAGAAAGGACATTTTAAAAAGTATTGGCATAACTAAATTACATGAAAAACTGGCAATTATTAGCAAGTAGTGCAGTCATGCAGCTAAATTCAGGAGGATATTGATAGTGTAATTAAAATGTTGGACTCTAGGGGGAAAAAAAAAAGGAGCAGCATGCTTTTCTGTAGGTTTGCTCAGGACATCTCTAGCTTTGAATAAAAGAAATTAAATACTGTGAAATCCCCATGTATCATGTTTAAGGGATACTCCACTGTGTGGTATTGGTGTGGAGCATCAACAGATTGGATAATGCTGCTCATATTTTAAGCATGCTTGTGTGCTGACTTTAGAGATGAAGCTCATAAATCACCTTAATCAGTAGGACAGCACAAGACCTGGTGTATAAGGAACTAATTAATATATATGTATATATGATGGAAGAATTGCAGCTACCCTGGATTCAGACAGGACAGTTGTGCACACACAATGTGGTACCCACAGCCGTTGTGCCCAAAGCCAAAGAAGTGCACGCGGAGTCAAGTCATAGTGAGGCTCTCCCAGTCCGGGGCCTGGGAGAGGTGGCATCCAAGGCAGGTGTTCAGTGGGACCAGGCAAGTTGCTCTGGCAGTGCCAGAAGCCAGGAGTCACATTAGGTGTCTGAAGACTCAGGAAGCAGTGCAGAAACCAGTGCCTCTAAGAGCATGCAAAGAGAAGCCCTTAAAGAAGCATCCAGGAGCGCAGAACACAGTAGCTCTTCTCCATTGCAGTGTCCCTCATACTCCTTTCCAAAGGGCATCAATATCTTTAATAAACTACATGTGTCTTGCTCTACATAACTTCTAAATACTCTTTGTCTTAATCCAGCTGACATTAACAAGGCTCTCCTAGCTAAAAGGAAAAGATTAGAAATGTATACTAAAGCCTCGCTCAAAACCAGTAACCAGAAAATTGAACATGTTTGGAAAACACAGCAAGAGCAAAGGTAATATCCATGGTTTTTAAACATGTGAAATCAAATTTCCTATTGTGTCAGGTATAAGATAGATAGTTTTTACATGATCTTAGATAAAAGTAAACTCTACTTATATGTCTGTGTGCGTTCAGCTTTTCAAAACATATAGCATTCGGTTAGGGCCAGATATCAAAATATCATCTTGCATTACTGACACCACCTCCTTTATTATGATATGAAAAAAATATGTAGACTTTTAGCTTCTCTCATTCTTCATTGTAACACTTACTGTTGTGTTTATAGGCAGAAGCTCAATCATGAGTATTCCCAGCAGTTCTTGACTTTATTTCAGCAATGGGATATAGATGTGCAGAAAGCAGAAGAACAGGAAGAAAAGCTAGCAGTGAGTCTGCAACGTAGTATGTGTTTTACACCAGTAGAGAATAGTGCTGCTCAGCCATCAAGAGTGCAGAAGTGCAGAAGTATTTTATGTAGTACAAACCTCTTCAAAAATTCACTCAGTTTGGTGACTTCTAAACCAAAAAATAGTTAAGTTTTGGAATATATGGCAAAGTGAAGAGGTGAAGACTGTAGTTTACACTAACATTTGTACTAATTGC
This sequence comes from Crypturellus soui, assembly GCA_032275445.1. Classification (NCBI taxonomy): domain Eukaryota; kingdom Metazoa; phylum Chordata; class Aves; order Tinamiformes; family Tinamidae; genus Crypturellus; species Crypturellus soui. The sequence continues at coordinate 2,488,055 of JAUBNY010000429.1, read as the reverse complement.
ACCATTATTAGCCCAAAAGCTACACTGGGAACTAGCAAAGTAGAGGCAAACCCCCATACAAGAAAAAAGCAGATAGATCTCAGCTTGGTCCCTGTAACGCTGCTTCATCTGCCGTTCCTCTTGTGGCTGTCAGATGGCCCATCACAGCACTAGATTACAGACCCGGACTTCCAGCCAAGGCAGAATTATGATTTTCACAAATGACATCAGTGTTGCTGTCCAGTTCTTTTGGCCAACTAATATGATTTTTTGCTTCTCTTTCAGAATATGTTTCGTCAGCAGCAAAAACTTTTTCAACAGGCAAGAGTAGTGCAAAGTCAGAGACTGAAGACCATTAAGCAGCTCTATGAGCAGTTCATAAAGGTACAACACATCCTTCCTAGGAGACAGATGATCTTTCCTCATATCAGTTATTAAAGCTGTATTAATTCAGCCTGTAGAAATCCAATTTGGAGAAAATAGCGGCCTTCCATGAATCTTTATATTATGTTGTTAGTGTCATTCCCTTTTGCTCAGAATATGATTTGTTCTCTCCAGACCTGCATACACTTTGCCCCTACTTGAAAGACAGGGTAGAATGGGTTCTCACAGGGACCTGCTAGGCTCATCTCTTTCAAATATTTAACTGTAGCCCTCAGAATATACTTTCTAAATAGAACTCAGTTTTGTGCCAATTTAAAGGTTATGTATTAGTCAAATAAATAAGATTCTGTCCTGTCTCTTAAATTTTTGGTAAGAAAACTGACATTTAAAGAAGTGAGATTTCACAATCTCTTAGAAAATTCAATTTTAAAGTGTAATTTTGTGCTTCTTATATGACTGCCACAGTAACATACCCCATAATGAGAGTTAGATACCAAAGCAAAGTCATCTTTCATTAATCCTTCTAGCTTTTGCTCCTTCTTGCAGCAAGGGAAGTGCCCCTTAAAAGTATCACTTTTAAAACCTATGAAGTTGCCCAGTTACAGTTCCCTTTTCTTCCTAAGAAATACTGTTTGGAAAACATTTTCCTTTCTATAATCCAGAAGTAAACATTCACTAGGATACCATCAGAAGTAAGAAATAACAGTTTATGGTGAAAGTAGGGTGACTGTCTAGCTGGGTGGCTATATAATCGATCCTGTCTGGCTTTCCTGTTGCTTCATGATTCCTGGGTTTGCTGGCCCTCCCTACAAACGGGGTTTTTTTTTGGGATGGTGCATACAGAACATGTTATTTTAAGCATACGCTTCACAATTAAGCATTAGTGGCTCACTAAATATGAGGTAGTTGATAACTTTAAAATACATACATTCTTCTCAGCTACCATTGCAAAAAATGACCATCTTCAAATATGGGTGAAACAAGTTACTTAATGGCTTCCCTGATCACATCTGAAAACTTTGTTTCCTCTTAACCAAGATACAATGTGGATTTAAAAACTAAAAGCCTAAGACCCACACTGCTTGTAATTGAGTTATTAGAAATCAAAACTGAGAGAAAAATGATTAGAGATGTGTTTTTTATAGGGAGTACAGAGGCAGAAGAGGTTCAAGTCTTTGTTTCTATAAAACTTTAATTTCTATTCAAGTCACTTCCCCCCTAGTTCCCTCCTCTCTTGTGTGAAATTTCAATTAATTGTGAATGAGGACTTTTTTCCCCCCCTCAAGTCAAGCAGCTTTGAAAACTAATTAGAAATAGAGCAATTCTTCATTTAAATACCTGAAGTTTACAGAGAATGTTAGAGAGATGTGAAAATAAATAGTCATTTCACAATAGTTTAATCAAAGATGGAAAAATCAAATTGAACTTCAAGTATTGCTACAATTTCTCCTCAGAGGAAATCAAAAGTTAGAAATCAAACTTCAAATAAGGTTTACTTAAAATGTGTGTCAAGAAAAAGATGGCTAAGCATATAAACACATCAAGTTAGGTAAAAGCTTATGTATGAAAAGAAAAATAATCAGTGAGCTTTACCTTAGCTCAGTCAAGTAGTACGTAAAAGGAAGATTTCTCTTTTTTTTTTTTGTGGCCTCCAAGTTTGTCATTAACTGTATTAAAGCATGTTGTGGATTAAATTGTAAGTTAAACTGTATCTATCTCCATCATATCTGACAACAGTTTGTATTTTTTTTTTTTGAAAAACTTTTATCTTGATGGAAGTGCAGGATACTAAGCCTCACAGAGGCTGAGTGATGGAGATTTTCCTTCACAGCATTTACTGTTTAAATAGGAAATGAGCCCAGACTATGGAGACCTGTGCACTTTGTCTTTCAACCACTTGACAAAATTTACTTGTGAACTTGTGAGTGATCAATTCCGCTATAAAAACTGAAAGGACTTTTTATACTTGTTCTTGTTTTTTTTTTTTCTCCTTGATGTCTAAATGTTAAATTAAGTTTATCCATAACTTCAGAGCATGGAAGAGCTGGAGAAGAGCAATGAAAATCTTCTGGCTGGTGCACAAAGTGAGCTTCGCAAAGAAATGGCCATGTTGCAGAAGAAGATTATGATGGACACTGTAAGTATAAAATGTCAGCTAAATGCAAAAATAGAACATTCTATAAAAATGTCATTTGGTATTCATTTAATTAGCTCAGGGAATCAGGTTGGGTATGGCATTTGTTCAGTATTATCTCCTTTTCTTGTAACAGCAACAGCAGGAGATGGCAACTGTTCGCAAGTCTCTTCAGTCCATGTTATTCTGATGGCTCAATGGAGAAACCACTTTTACCTAAGTAACATGATACAAGTATAGGCATTAGCCATAGAGAAGTATGTTACGATGTCAATGTTGTAAAGTTCCTATTAAATGGTTTCATGGATTGTTCTAAGCTCATGTTTCATAATGCTGTAAGATAGAATAATGGTAAGTTCAATTTTTTCTTTTTTTTTTTTAAACAAAACCAAAACAAGCAAATAAAAAACCCCACCAAACTCTAAAACCATTTACTCTCTGCACAGTTAATCTAACTACTTCATAATCACTTTCAATAGCAGGAGATTGCTTGAATTATTTCACTGCTTGTAATGCCAAATTGCAAACCACAGACACAATCTATGAAAAACACATTACACAGATTTTGCACAATAATTTTAGACTTTTTAGGTACATGGTGCACATGGAAGTATTTTTCCAAAGCAACAGATGATTTCCATCTGAACCTATGATTTTCATAGTTTCAGCACTTAGCCAGACCTGTCAGCAGTTATAAAAGCTCATTAAAATATGATACATCTTATGTGAGAATGCTAAATAGTGTATATTATGGTAAATTAAGGAAAACCTTTAGACTCTTCCTGTACTATGCCTTATACTACCAGTAGGAGACTAGAAATTGCTTAAACTCATCAAGAAGGCAAGATTCTTCAATTGAATAAGAAGTGTCATGGCTTTATGTTTTATGTTTTTAAACATTTGTTTAAATAAGCATAATTAAATACTGTAACACATTTTGGGGTATATAATTCTTGCAGACCTCTGCTGAAGTAATCTAGCTCATATTTGGTACAAGCTACTACAACCCTTAGGACAGACTAGTTATTTTTGCAGTTTCAAATGACTGGCAATTTAGAAAGGCCTAGGTTTTAAGAAAAAAAAGCTTTACCCGTCACATATTACATTACAGTAAGCTGGTAACATTTAAACAACCACCTTAGTGTACACAGAATTGTTTCTACAGAGAGCCTGTATGTACGCTAGAATATTAGACGGTACCCAAAATATTTAATGCTTGGATTCCCCTACGCTACAACTGCCCCCTTACGTACCCTCCCCCCCACAAACGTGATGCTTTCTTAACAAAGTATTTCAAATCCAGTTCATCCAGCTTCTCTCCCCAATAACATACTAGCATTTATAGTTCAGAATCAAATCATCTGATGACAGTTCCCCAGTTTAGAAAGACAGATTAACGACAGCTTACATGAAGAAAATCAACTACTAGGATGCAAGTGAAGTTGAGCAAGGAACCGGTATGGAGCTGTTAGGACTCGGGGAAGGAACAAAAAACTGAGAATGTGTATTACTAGAAGAGTGTCTGAGAAAGCATGAACATGTAATGAGTTATCACATAACTGCACTCATTTATAATTGTGATATTCTGTTTCTACCTTTTTAGAGATATCAGATGATGCTGTGAACTACAGTTAAGAATTCTGCCTTATCTTTATTGTGATGGTATTTTAGTATTTCCTAGTTGTTTTTTGACTGACTCTGCACTAGTTTCCTACTATCTGAATACCTCAACTCTATTTTTCAAGCTACTTCTACATACTACTCCACAACCCCGCTTTTCTCCAGTGTTCTGGGGAACCAAGCCCCCTCACTTTATGAAGCTGCCTACATCTTGTCCTACTCTTTACTATTTTTTCTTTGCTGGAGTGTAGGCTAAGTCCACTTGCGGATGCTCTGTCTTTCCCCGATTTGAACAGGAGAGACTCACTAGGAAAGGGGAACTGAACTCCTCGTCTGTAATAATCACCTGAAAGGCTATTAGTTGGGCAGTACCTGGCCTGGTACAATTAGCCCTCCTGTAGCCTTCTCATACAGGAAAAGGGCAGGTAGACAGTTCCTAGGAGTGTTACTCCCCTCTCCCTGGCTCCAAATTTAGCAGAAAACACAACACTCTGGATGTTCCTTTAACATTGTTCCTCTCTCCAACCAACATGCAGCAGCTATGCAGCTCAAATAGTTGTGTTTTTTTTTTTTTTTTTTAAAGTTATAGCATTCTTTATTGCACAGTTCAAGAAGAGTTTTATGAGTTCACATCTCAGCTACAAACCAGCAAGTGGAAGCAATAATGAACACGTACCTTCAACAGCTTTTAAAAGGAAGCATATTTAATATCCTTTTTTTAAAAGGATTTTAAACTTTTAGGACATCTGTTTGCAATTCACAATTTGCTGGTACAAATAAACTACTTTAATAATAAGCTACTTGAATTCAGCTTTTCTCCAAGGACAACAGAAACAAGTAGCAGAGAACCTTATAGTCCATAACAGTTTGTAATCTAGGCACATTATGTTATCTAATGACATTGTTCTTAAAGAGAGGGGCTAATACTGGTCCTCACTTTTTTCTTTTAGACAGTTTCTATACATAAGGTCTTAATTCCTTTCAGTTTTGTTTGAATAAGGTACAGATGTAGTTAGTTGAGCCTTGTGATTTAACACAGTGCTAGCAAACAGGCTTCAGAGGGAATTAAATATGGCTGGGTTGTATTGTCACAGTTAAAACAGTAACAAGTCATGTAAGTTTATCAAACAACTTAAAAGTCAGTCATTCACTTGAGCAGTTTTCATACATACAAGTTAGGGTAGGGAAAGGTAACATCCTCAAAGTACTCAACTACCTACACTCTAGCTATTGGTGTCATACCATGAGGCAAACACGTTATTATGATTGCAAAACCAGAAACTGTCCTGGAGAGAAAATGCAAGCTATGTTTGTATGTAGTAGCAGTAGTACATACTCTTCGAGAATGAATACTAAAGGTATTCAAAACAGTTTTGGAAATAGAGGAATTCTGCTGATCTGCATTTCCTGCATCCAGATATTTCTAAAATCATCAGGACCAGTATAAACTATTAGTTTTACCTAACAGATGCTTTCTTCTACCAGTCTTAATAACACAGGTATTGGATTTAGCAATACCTGTGACTACCACTTCACAGCAGTTCTAAGACAGACAACTCTTGAAACTAATGCTAGGAAGACATTAGTTACTTGGCCTACAGAAAAGTGAAACTCCTCTTAGAACTTTCATTGGCGGCGCTTTGGATTGCAGACTACATGCACCAGAACAGCAGTACAGAACTAAAGCTACCTATGAAGAGAGGGCAAGTTTTGAATGTGGTATTCATGATACTATGTAACAGCCGCAGTATTAGAACACAGGGGAAATATTTCTGAACCAGGATGTATTAAATCACATAAGCTGTAGGACTTTGCATTTAGTAATCATCACACCTGTTAATAACCTAGGACAGTGAGCTCCCTCACAGACTTTTTTCTTGAAAAGCTTAATCTGTCTTCCCAAAAAGAGAGGCTGCTTCATTCAGCATTTCCCTAACTGCTTCTCCTCTTCTCCTTGAGCTATTTAATCAGTCATTATGGTTTTGAACCTGTTCAGGCGCTTGATGAGATGAAATTCTGAAGACATGTATATGAAGATGAGCAGCAATCTGTAGGCATACACCAGTGGCATATCTCAGCATATCAAACAAGGATATGAACTTAAAAAGAACAAAATAGAACAAGTTAAAAGCAGAAGTACCTTTCAAAAATATAGCCCCTACTATAAATTCAGCTCTATCCAACATGACAAGTTTGATAGACAATTTAGGAGTTTTATTATAGACTTATCTCCTTGGCCTGGGAAAAACAAATAAATCTCACATCCCCTACAAATCAGTATTAAACAACATATGTAAAACTGAAGTCCAATAAGAAAAGTTTGACCTACATTTAGTAGAAGAATTTTGAAACCATCTGAATTAAGACATAATTATAAGATATGCAAAATGTAAACTTTCACATCTCTGTTCCAAGGAAAGCAAGCCAGTCCGTCCCAAAAGCCTAAGTTTACATGTTATCCTGGCAATCCATCTCCAGTGAAAGCTGAAATTGGAAGAAGTCACAGTGGAACGGAATGGAACAGTAGAACAGAATAATAAGGACAAATTAATTCCTGTAAGTATGTTACACATAAGAAGACATATGTAAAACAAAATGCTTACCAATGCCATCCACAGAACAATATATTCATCAACAAAACTGTTGAAGTACTGGTCCAAAAACAGAAGCCCTGGCCCAATAAAGGCAGTGTCTTGAAGAGAGATTTCACTTTTTGTCATGTGAGCCACCTATTAAAAAACCAAACCACTACTTTATCATAACTGTAACTACCAGCAAACTATCACCTTATTTAAAAAAAAAAAAAAAAGGATAGGAGGGAGGGGGGACAGGAGGAAAAATTATATCCTTCCCCTCTCAATAGTCTGTTGCCCAGGGCCCTGGAGGAGCAGTCGGACTAAGGGTATGACAAAAGCTTCAGAGTCCACTTCTCCCTGCCAGATCCTTGCTGAAGGGCTAAATAACCTCTCTTTCCATCTCATTCAAAATGCAACCCTTCAGTCAGCTGATATGAGCTATTTCAGTTGCCAAAAGCTCAAAGTCCCTTAAAGGAATCTCAGCTTCTCATAAGGACTTCATGTTTAAAAGCTACTCTATTTACTGCTGCTCTTTGCAGTCCAGAAGAATCAAATGAAGAGCACTTCAACAAGTCTGCCACCACATCTCTTCTCCCTTCCCAATGCACATCCATTAATTAGTGGATCAGCTTCAGCTTTGCTACTGTTGGTGTTTTTGGACTTTTTAGATTGCTCAGTTGTACATTACATGCATATTTTACCTATTCGGAAGAGCTTCCCCACCCTTATTTTTAACATGCTTTATCTGAAGGTTAAGAATATGCCCGTGTATTACTTGAAGTGAACACTATTCACAGATTTTGTGGGGTCATTATGAAATTGGTAACACAACAGCAGAGCAGCACGGGAGAATTTTCACAGCACCCACTAATATAAAACAAGCAAATCTTAAACATGAAATAGTTCTTAGCTAAGAAGTTTAGAACCAAAACAAGATTCCTTACCACTAACTTTTGTGAGATTTTAGCATTCACAAATCCAAATGTCAAAACATACAAGCAAGGATGTTTTTCAAATAGCTGTGTTGTAGATTTTTTATAGATCATAATAGCCAGTGTAATAAGTAGTCCAATATTTAAGCCTGGTGAAAGAACACTTGTTCCCTGAAATACAAAGGGACAATAGATTATTCTTAAGTTTGAATGCCACCACATTGTCTAGGTTTTACACTTACTGCAACTCTGACTCAATAAAAACAATTAGAATTGCTGAAAAGCCGGGGAAAGTTCTTATTTATTATCAGCACTAGGCTGATACTATTCACATACTTTACAGTGATGTCCAACTTTATAAAAAAATTTGTTGCTTGCTGCTGTGATAGATACCTAGTAATAGGTGCAGAGAAGACAAGTAGTTAAATCTCTGCTTTGGGCACTCAATAATGAATATAATGAATAAATAACACCGATGCATGGAATTTGTATGCTAGCATGCTAAATGCTCAAACCTTTAAGATAATCCTGAATGTCACTTTTTTTTTTTTTTTTTTTTTGCTAACAAAAAATTATTCAAAGCCTGGTCAGATTTTTAAAGCAACTTACTGCTATCGTAGATCCATTTTTTCCAACTCCACCACCAAAAATGACACGGAAATAATTGAAACAAGAAAGTGCTGTTCCAGACAGTATTCCAAAAACCACCAGGAACTTCAGATCTACTCCTATCAAAGGGACCTTAGCAAGAACAGCAAAAGAAAAGGATTAGAGCATTTCTGAACAGCCATTAAAAAGCTACCACTATATACTAAATAATTGTTTTATCTCATCTACTGCTTTCCTGGGAACAAGTTCCAGAAGACAGTAAAAGGATTAGGTTTCTTTACTAAGGAGATGAAGGAATTTCTTTAGTAACGCTTAAACTCCACTTTTGAGTATTTAAGTTATAGTCTTGAAACTCAGATTTTACTGTATTTGTCCTCACAATATTTGTGAAAAATTCTTCTTATTACATATCAAAAGCTTGACACAGACTGCTGCATAACCAAGGCATAGGAGGGAGAAAAAGACACTTCACTGCATTACACAATACAGACCCACAGGAAACACAAACACCATCTGCCTGCTTTGTGCTTTGGTACATAATGTTTGTATGCTGTA
>JAUBNY010000429.1:2456907-2472538 GCA_032275445.1 Crypturellus soui | reverse complement strand
AGAAAATCAAGAGAAACCAACAGTTTCATTGTCGTACTATAATAATTTTAGATCTACTTCCTACTTTATCACTTATGTCACCTGGAAATGCCACAAAGTTGCTACAAATTATGAAAAAGTAGCTTTAGAGATGTAAATATTTTCTAAAATTCAGGGAATGCCAAGACCTCTGGCAATTCTGCCCAGGCCACATTCAATCCCCTCTTTTTGCAATCATCTTCCTGTCACTGAAATAGATGTTAGCAAACTTTTCAGAGTCACTCGGTTCTGCGTATCACTGACAAAAGCAATATTCTCACAGCCTCCCTTACCCTCTCGGGAGGCCCCCACGCACTGTCACACAGACCAACAATTAAGTTAAACAGCAGTGCGTGGGCAGGCTCTTATTTCTGACTGCATCATCTCCATAACTGAAACACTAGCCAGTAACAGAAACCTGTTATGTCACTTTTTCATCATTACCCCTTATGCTGTAATTCCTCCTCAGTGCTGTGCTGTATACTTGGTATTGTCACCATCTTTTCAAATGAAATTCCTGTGAAATACAGCTCACTTCTAATCAATACCAAAGGTTTGCCTGGTGGTTTCTGCAGGCCGTTTATGGAAGTTTCCATAATGCCACAGTACATGATATAAACGTTCTTCTTTAAGGTATTGTTATTTAAGTTTACCTCAAAACAAGTGTGATGTGCTAAATGTAAAAAGCAAGCCAACTTTAAATATCAGACCTTGGTTATATCTTAAGACTTTTGACAGTGGCTCTTGTCCAGTTGCCAGTTAATGAGTTTTATCATTAACTCTACTGACTCAGTTATGTTTGTAGTAGTTCCTGTCCCTTCAGATCCCTAACCAACAAAGCTCTGCTCCTTGACAGCATGGCAAGAGGGGGCAAGTTTTCATCCTCCACCTAACGCCTATTATCTGTACGTGCTGACACCCCTAATGGACATCTTTGTATCCCTGTACTTGGGCGGATGGGAAGTAGAGCCATGGAAGTGGAAGAACACCAGGACAGGTGTCTGACCCGCTGAGAAATTAAAAACAGACTCTGCGGCATTTCTCCCCTAGGCTATTAGTTCAAATCTAACTTGCAGCAGGCAAAGGTAATTTGCTACCAACTGTACTTTTAACAGCTAGAACTGTCCTGTTTTTATTGGAATGAGTTCTCCAAATCTCGAAAGTGCACAAGGACTTCCAGAGCTCCTAATACTCTCTGCTCAGAACAGCTACAGCTGCTTCCCCTCCTCACATGCCTGGCCTTCTATCAGGGATGTCCCCTCCCAGCCTCCCACACTAGACCCAAGCAGTTTGCAAATTGGAGAGGTGGGAGCATTTGGGAATGCTGACACAGCTCACAGATTCAACAGAAGGTCATCAGGAGGCTCCCAATAATCATCAGCTCTTCACTGATGAGGTGTTTATTACCTCTGCCCAAAGTTACATCCTGTCCAAGCAAATATATTATTTGGCCAGAGCTGGATGCTATTCTAACAGAACGAGAGAGGAGCACAAATCCTGGAAGAGATGGCTTCTTTTCAATTAAAAAGGATGTATGAAAGATTACACAGCCCTAGAATCCCATCAAATTAAGGTTTTACACAGGCCAAGTCATCTGCCATTTCAGTGGTTTCACATCTCTGTTTAGAGATGCCAAGGCAACTTGCAGCATCTGACAGGCAGGGGTGGAATGCTTCTCCTTCAGGAGAACAGGGTATCCTTCTGCTCTTGTGAGGCCAAAACACAGAGGAGCATGCAGCTGAAAGGGATGCGATACCCTCATAAAAATCAACTTATTCTGAGCCCTGAGAGTTCAACAGACGATGCTTATGCCATGTTTAAAGATTTAGGCCTCATCGTTACCATATTTAGTTATAATCTAATCCCCTCAATCCAACCACACAACCATTGATATTTTTCCCAGGGTTGCCTGAATCTTCACTCTGTTGCCTTAGGCCAAAAGCCCCTTTTTCCCATTCAGTACCAGAGCATTCCAGTCCTCCTTTCCCGAGTACTGTGCAGATCCACTTCGCCCTCAACTCACTGTTTCACACCTTTCCGTCTACCAGGCCAGGAGCTTAACTTTCCTTCACACTCCCACACCCTAACTCACAGCAAATGCTACATCCCACCTTCTTCTCTCCAGCACAAGAGTCAGCTGCACACTTGGCATTTACAGAACATCCTGTCAGCCTCTTCCTTTCATTTTTTATGGGAAAAAATCTCAGACAATCTCTCTTTAGTGTAAACCTTTCTTTCCCTTAATAATAGGTCTAGGAGTCATCATCCACACCTTCCCTCTTTAATATCCTCAGATACATGATTCTTGATAGCACGTTTCAGCAAGGGCTGGTGTCCTCCTATAAATGCACCTCAACCCCGAAGGGCATCCCAGCCCTCTTTCGCATCTGTGGCTCTGCTTTCTACAGCTTCTACCCTCTATTGCCACACTCTAACTGCAAATTTGTGATCTACTCTTTTCTCTTCCTGCCTTTCTCTAACCCCAGTGACCTGTATCTAATTAACATGCAATTTCAGACAGCAGAAATAAAGCCCTCCAAAGAAGACATGCATGAATCTTATTTGGACTATTTTACAGTCCACATTGCTTAGAGCCTATTATAACTGCCATAAGCAGTTTATATGGCCTTTATATATTTACACACACTATATATATTTTGAATGCATACATATATATATATATATATATATATATATATGAAAACAAAGCCATAGTTACTGTTACCATGTCTATCCCAAAATTCTAGCTTCTCATGTTATTTTTATATAAAAACCTGTGGCTAGGCTCTAAGGATTGCTGAAGCTAGGCCTCTCCATTAGCAACTACAAAAGTTGTACAATCAGAGCTTCACTTCCCTCCTCTGAAAGGAGAATTATATTTAGCCAGTGTTCTCCCTAGTGTTGATACAAGAGGAAAAAAAAAGAAAAAAAAAGAAAAAAAAAAAAATGGCATTTTTGCCCAGAACTGGATGGAGTCTAAGAGACTTGTGTGTCAAACCCTAAGGAAGTAACTGTAGCTACTTTGGACAAGTCACTTTGTGGTGGAACACTTTTCTTGGCAAAACAAATAGCTCACTATCAAATGGTGGGGAAAAATCCTAATCTAAGGCACCAAATATGCACTGCTCATACTTGAAATTATAAATTCCTAAATATTTCTGGATGGTGAGAAAAAAGAACGAAGAAGAAAAAAGGGATCCCACCATCACTGCAATCACAGTGAAGTAGACCCTGTTACCTGCACCATTCCTGTTCTGCAGGGGGTATGTCCATCCTATCACCATACTCAACATACCAGTCTCCATATGTTATTTCTGTAGATTTAAGAGTTACACAACCAGAGAGCCAACTGGAACAAACATGCTATAAAAACCTGCACACACAGCCTGCAGTGCCAGCAGTGCTTGAGAGGTGCGGCCAGCCCGGGCTTAGGGCAAGATAAGGCGGCTTATGGCGATATGTGCATTAAGAAAAGGCAGGGACACAACCCACAGTCCTTCTGGACAGGGAGACTTTACTAGAGCAGACAATATTTTATTGAAGTTAAAACACAACGTGCTGGTTGGTAACAAACTGGCTTTTAATGCACAATGATTGTGAGAGAGAAAAAAAAAAAGAGTTCATAAGGGAATAATGGCTACATAGTAAGAAAACAAGGGAACACTGGATAGTGGTAGGAATTAATTGCATTGCATGGTGGGGACAGTATCATTAAACGGTGAAATTTGCTGCAATAAGACATAATGGACCAAGTGCCAAACCAAGGTCAGTAAGCAAAAAATCACGATTGCAAATATGCATGAGGGGCAATGGCTTCCTCAATTCTTGCTATAACAAATACCCTGAGGAAAAAAAAAAAAACTGCCCCAGGAAACTGCTGTCTGGGAGGATATAGAAGATCCCTTTTCTCGTGCTGTTTCCTAAGCATCTGCTACCAGCTGCTCTCAAGAGGGAGCCTGAGCTGCGTGGCTCTCAGGTCTAACCTAGCGTGACTTGCATTAGCAAGACTTGTATTTCATCACTTACCAGCCTTTTCTTTTGGATGGCTTGTACAGATATCAAGATTTAGTGTTCTTCAATAGACAATTGTTAAAAGAAGCCAATTTATGCACACACAAACCAACTCTTAAAAAGAGGTACCTGTTACCTTGATTAAATCTTCTGCCAGTGCCCCCACACTTCTGCCAAGACTGCAAGTTGTGGTTAGTCCACAGCATTTGATAATCAATGCTTGTTCATAAATGGACTAGAGAGGTGTGGTACGGACTAAAGAGGTTAAGCAGGGTCTAGAGAGGTGCAATGCTGAAATGCACTGCCCTACTGGTTCGGCCCAGGGTTTCATCAATATCATTTGCAGTACCACTTTCCTCCTACCCCTTCTAGCCTACATATTCCAAGCCAAAAGCACACAAAAGGACATTGCAATAGAACACACAGCACTGAGCAGCATGGCAGCAGTTTGGGCTTTTTAAAAACACCCATCCAGGCACATGACTGTGCCAGGCAAGTGAAAGGCAAGATGATTTATTAAAAAAGAGAGATTAACAATGGCCTAACCGATATGGCAAGAAAAAGTCAAAACTAGACTCGCAGGAGAGGGCCAATGAAGATTCAACCTACAGTCAAAGGGCAAAATAATAGGACAAAAAAAATCAGACATCACATGATATATTTACAGTGGCCACCCTGAACAGGGAAATCTGGCCCAGACTGTGGTGGTTACCAAATTCAGCTTCTGCAATTAATGAACAAACAGCAAACAAAGTAAGATTTCTAAATCTCACTATGAACCTCCACGAAAGGAGTAACTTCCCTCGATCTCAACAATACAAAAAACTTATTTGTGTACAAGGGTCTACAAATAAAATAAAAACTAAAAACTGACTTTCTGCCTTATTTTCTTGAAGAAAAAAAAAAAAAAACAGCCTAAAATCTACATCTAGACAAAGAGTCAGCTATTGCTACACTGTAAGGGTAAACTGGATAGATGCGGAAGGTCTGTGAGCCTTTTAAGCACAAAAAGGCCAGCGGGTGGACAGCATCTTGCTCTTCCCAAGGCCTGCAGCAAGGAAGGAGGTGCATCAGATCCAGGCAAAGCCACATCTGACCTGGACCAGCTCCTCGACACGGTTACCGCCACAAACACCCCTCTGCTTAGGTGAAGGGTAAAGCTCCTGGAGAGACAAAGGGCACTTCTTCCAGCAGGAATGCGCACCCAAGGCAGAGTTATTCAATAACAGAAACCAAAAGAAAAACCATCTCTGAAGATGAGGCTGTCATCAGGGTCCCAACCACCCATCACATTGCAGGAGGTCCCATTCCAAGGAGACCCCAGTGGATGGGGACCTGGAAGCTGGGAAGGGGAGTCCTGGGAGGTGGTGGTGGCAGTGAAGGGCCAGGAGCGGGGGTTAGGTGGTCACAGGGGCATCTTAAACCTCCACCGACCAACTCGGAAAGCGTTTGGTGATGTTTTCTTTTCTTCGGCTTCTATTTGGCCCTGCCAGCCCGCACCTGGGCAGGCGAAGGGCAACGCCGGGGGCCAGCGGCGCCCCCGGCCGCCACCACCGCTCCCGCACGGGCAGAACCTCGTCCCTCTGTCCCGCGGCAGGAGCCGCCCACGCCCGGCGGAGGCGGCAACGACCCCAACGCCCGGCGGGCGGGCGGGCGCCAACCGCCGCCTACTCGCAACGGCCGCGGCGGCGCCGGGGGAGGGCAGGGCAGGCAGAGCAGGGCAGGGGGCGGCCGCAGCGGGGCCGCGCCGGTACCTGCTCGGTGGCGCTGGGGCAGCAGGCGATGAGGGGCAGCGCGGCGAGGCAGTTCAGCAGGAGGCCGCCCAGGGTGATGGCGTTGGGGGCGAGCCAGAGCGGGAGCTGCTCCACCAGCCAGGCCCAGTAGGGCTGCAGCGAGGGCTCGAGCAGCGAGCGCCCCGCCGCGCTGTAGCGGTGCTGCTCTAGCCGCTTGAGCTGCGCCGGGCTGAGCGGCGCCGGCAGAGCCCAAGGCCCCGCCATGCCGCCCGCCGCCCGGCACCGGCGCCGGCTCAGGCCGCCGCCCGGGGCGGGGCCGAGGGCTGCTGCGCCGCCGCGGCGGGAGGCGCCGCCCCGCCCGAGACGCGGCTCGCGGCACCATGGCCGCCCGGCCGCTCCGCTCCACTTCGCTCCGCTTCGGTTCGGGCCGCGGCGTCGCGAGACCACCCGGCCCGCGTGCCGCCCGCCGCCATTTTGTGTGACGGCGGCGCGTCGTGGCGGGAGCGACGCCCTCCTGCCGCCATTTTGTGCGGTGAGGGGCTCTCCGTTTTGTGCTGTTTGCGGCCGTGCGTCTTGTTTCCTCCCAGTGCAGCGGCCTGTTTTCGTGAGGTGGTTGCTCACGCAGCAAGGTGCAAAGGCAGGGCGGGTGCAGCTGACCCTGTCGTGCAGTAGCAGAGAAAAAAAAGCCGTATTTTTGCTACCAGGGAGATGTCTGCGACGAGGGCAGGCCCAGCTCCCCAGCAGCACCTGAGCGTGCATGAGGCAGGGCTCCTCATAGAGACGGCCCTATGGGATGTATGCATCTCCTGTACCTGTTGTGGGAAACGGGTGCTTGAGACATACATTTTAGTTGATCTTGTGAAGGAGTTTGGAGTCCCAGGTCCATGAATATGTGTGGGAAGATACTTTTTTTCTTTTTTTTCTTCTGAATGTGGCAACACAAAGGTGAATGTGCAAAGTTGTATGAAAGACAAAGCATAAAAAATCCAACCTCTGGCCAGTCTGTCCATAGTGGCATCTACAACATAGAAGTAGCCTTTTTTTTTTTTTCATCTACTTAGAAGTAGCTTCTTTTTTTTTTTTTTTTTCCTCCTTTTTTTCTCCTCAAGCTTCTCATTTCGGGCCAGAAGTTGCAGCTTTCCAGCCAAGTAAAACAAATTCCTGGACAGAGCAGTTTCCTGTTATTCAAAACAAACAGATTCCCTTGTCTGCCGCAAGGGTCAGGAGCGTGTGACGTATGGAGAAGGGTGGCCTGACGTATGGAGAAGGGTGGCCTCGGAACTGCTTGGCGTGGTGTGTGCGTCCCCAGATGCAATGTCATTGCATCAACCAGTTTAATTTGCAGCTCAGTAAATAGAGCAGCATATTGCAATTGGGATGAAGGGCCTAAGCAGAGGCGAGAGGAACTGCCAAGAAACAGCAGTGGGGAGTAGTCACACAATATAATAAAGATCGAATGACAGTTAAGAAAAAGGCGAAAGGAAAAGGTGACAGTTACTTAGATTTTCAAAACAGTCAGCCCTCCAAACCATTTGAATCACTGAGCTTGGAAAAAGGTTAAAAAAGTCCTTTTTTTTTTTTTTTAATTCAGTCTGCATTGCTGTTGCCAGTGGACATAATGGTATGAGAGCTCAAGCTCTTCATGGTGCCAAGAGGAAGAAAAAAGGCCTTTTTGTTTTAAAGAGGTATAGCTAAAACACCAATGCATCCATGTTCTTTACTTAGGAATTTAAGCAATTAAGGCAGAAAGAAAAAGGAAAAGTAATAGGAAAGTAAAAGATAAATAAAAAGGGCAGTATAGAAAGTGAGGGCTAAATGAATGAAATAAATGTTAGAGAAATCAAGGTCTAAATGAGTGGGAGAAGAAATTCTGTACTATTGAATTTATTACTAAATTTAGGGAAGTTTTTATAGATATTTTTTAAAAAGTATGTTGTGAAAACTGAAATTCACTTTTGCTTCCAATGCTTTTTGCTTCAGCAGCTTCACTTGTCAGTCAAAGCAGGCCTTGAAATCAAGTGACATTAAGTGCGCTGTGCCTAAAATAGACTGCCTTTTGCTCCAGAATCTCAAAATGCCACAGAAAACGTGCATAAAGTGTCCCTGCACAGTATTCTGAAAAAGATGGCAGTATTATCTTGTTTGTTGTTTTTTTTTTGTTTGTTTTGTTTTCTTTGTTTTAAATTAAGGAATTAGAGGAAGTTTAAAGGAACACAATTTTAATGGGTTATTTTTATCATTTCTGATTTTCAATGAAGACTTCCTTATAAACAACACATCCTGATTCAAACATCCTTTAAAATATTTTCATGTGCTTTTCTCTGCCCCTTTCTTCATTTCTTAGTTTATTTTCAATGGTCTGACACCGGCTATGCTTTTTCAATAGCAACGTGTGGCAGCAGTGCCCTTACCAAGCCCTGCACACACTGCTCCGAGGCTGGATGCTTGTACAGCAGTAACATTTGTGCACCAAACACCCTTTCATGTGCAAAGAGGGCAAACCAAAAGAAAATGCAATGTTTTCACCTGGCTTAAAAAAAAAAAGATGCTCTTACTTATTATTTTTGTTCAGATGGGCATTTTTTAGGGTCTGCTTTCTTGTTCCAGGCTTTGGAGAACTTCACCTGTTTCAGTCAAACTGAGCCCCAAGGTAGAGGTGACAAAACTACTAAGTTCCTTCCAGGTTTGTGAAAGTGGGCAGAGAAGACAGTCCTGACTAACGGTGCTGTGGAAGGACAGCTGTAGCCTCAGCCCTAACTACCTGGTGGAGACTGTACATAGGGGCCAGGCGATACGAACAACGCAACTAGCTGGAAACCAAGCCAGTTCCACACCTTACTGGACACCGGGGAACACAGCCACCAGCCACGTAAGCACTACCAGTTTCCCTTTTGGAACTTTGGTTCCCACATTGTATTTGTCACAAGACTGGTTTTGTCTGTAGGTCTGGCCTAAGTTTCTTTGAGCTTTATGAATTCTTTCAAATTCCATTTGGCTTTATTTTGGAGAAATTTCATCTTGAAAGCCGTATATTTTACAGCACGATGCTCTGTGTTTGCTATTGCTTTCCCTCGGTTGTTCACATAAAGTTTTTGTTACCTGTAGTATGTCTCCCCTCCCAAGGTCATATTAACCTGTATTTTCATTAGCATTCTCTTGAGTTTTGGGACACTTCTGATAATGTACACTGTCCCTGCAGAATCCCACCATTCATGATCAATGAAAAACTTTTTGTTATTCTCTACAGAAGGTTCTTCATCTGGTTTGAGATCTTGGAACTCCTTTCCTATCCTGTCTGAATCTAGTGGAGTGTATGTACCCTGTCGTTCCTCTCCAAGTAATTTCCAGTTAATTTTGAGCCCGGGACTCGGTCTGGACAGTTACTGTGAGTATGAAGTTACAGCCTGCTATTGCCTGCTCTGCCGGATCCCACCTGCGGCCTGGTACCTGCTGCTGCTTGCTGGTGCCGTGCATGTCGAGCCAGTAGCAAAGCAACTGAGGAGGGATTAAGGGCAGCTGAATATGAAGCTTACTGCTCAGGCAGTAAAAGTAGCTTACTTCAGCTTGCCTTTTAATGCTGCTAGCATTTGGTAGAAATTAGAGTAGCTAATTCTTTCTGCACGAAGCCTATAGAAGCTGCCCACCAGGTTATTAAAAGTGATATCCTAAGGCAGAATGTGTACAAGCTCACAGCTGTAAACATGCTTACACTCAAAGCCTGTGTCCCTTTTGGCTCCCTGTAAAGCACAAACTCATGCTAAGTACAGCTTACGGCGCTAATCGTAATATGTCTTAGCCGAGAGATATTATATAAATGAAGAACGTGTGCTTAAAGTGCGAGGCACATGTTCAAACTGACCCTTTCCACAGCCTTGCAGGCCTAATGACACACAAAGAAAGACTTGATTCACTGGTAAGGCAGAGCATAAAACCATTTATTTCTTAGAGGTCTTGCATGCTTTCGGGTGTAGGTGTGCATGGAAAAGAGGAAGAATTGGTTTTGGTAGGAGCAGGGTAAAAGGCAAGTTAGTGCATGCGGAATCACTAGGAATGGAAAATTCCTTCCTTGCACAGAAGGCAGCACAGAAATCACCAAGAGAAGAAAAAAAAAGGATCTCAGATCAAGTGAGGCTAACAGAACAAAGCAAGAAATGAGAATCAAGTTCTCAAGGTGAGAGATGAATTGGCAATCAAAGTGTAAAAACACCAGATCTGCAGTGGTTGCTCATAGTAACAAATCCATTTGTTGATCCATAATTGCTAAATGCTAGATATTTACAAGGGCATTGACTTGAAAATACCCATCTTGGCCAACTTAGCTGCTGGTTTTAGTAGCCAGTTGTCTGTGTATACCACAGTCAAAGACACTAACTAGTCAGTTAGCTGATAACCTACGCTCTGGTACCTACAGGAGCTCAGTGAATTGTTGAGGAAAGGGGCTGATCCACAACGATGAAAGCTGTCACTGCTGGTATTTAAAATGTTTTAAATTTTGGAAGCAGAGAGATGCTAAATTGCCTGTACTGGGTAGCTTTTTTCTTTGACATTGTGTGTCAGTAGCTCCAAGTGCAAGCGCACTGCACCGTGCGAGTGCTGATATGGCTCCGTGCAGCGGGCTCAGGCTCCTGCCTCGCAGTGTGTGCCGAGCAAACAAGAAATGTGGCAAAGTGAGGTGGACCCGCTACAGCAAAAAATAAAAAGCAACCAATAACTTGATAGATCTTAAAACACTTCATATTTATTGTACATTAAATAAAACAATTTCAGGTCAGTTGGAGTATCTATGGGAGGGATTTAGGAAATCAAAACTTCTAAAGGAAGATATGTTCAGCCTAAATGATCTTTAAGTACATCTGTATCAATTACATATAGTAAAACCATATTCTGTTAAACAATTCTCAGGTGAATAAGATACGTTATCGAGGAGGTATGTAGTCCAAAGGTCTCATTGCACAGCTACTGGTTAATCCGTATGCTTTCAGTCTGAGAAAAATATGCCTTGTACCACCGAGTACCAACTCTGCGTCCTCATGCTTATTACACAGCCTCTCTTCTTCCCTTGCTAAGAAACAAAGCACAGCATCAAACAGAAAATAAAGCTGAACCTTACAAAATGTGTGTTGTCTTCAGTTCATTTCATTTCAACCCCAAAGCAATCCATGCGTATTCTTTCTTTTCAGTAAGCGCAGGGAGGGAAAGGAGAACAACAAATAAGGAACGGAAAAAAAAAAGAAAATTCCCAACCACACGTTTGTTCTGCCATTGCAAGAACTAAAATGCTGCGATTCTGGCTACCAGTTTCCAACGCAGTGGCAGGAAGCCCTGTGGACGGACTCTCACTTCCCCTCGGTTTTGTCGGGCTGCACTTCACGCATATATGATTCAATGACATGCGGAGGCACTCCATCCATTAGTAGCCTGAAGAGCGACAGCCCACCTGCAAGCAAGGCACAAGGCGTTTTTCAGGTCCAAGGTCCCTGGGGCAAGCGACTGGTACCAACATTTCCCCGTCTTAAGCGACTGCTTTAGTCAGCCCTCATCCTATGCTTCATTCTGGGATGTGGTAAAATACATCCCTGGCCAAAAGACCAGCATGACAATTAACCACCGCTGATTTTTCACCTTCCCTGTGGATGACTTGTACTGGTCTCTTGCCCAGGGTGACTTTCATTTCTGGCATGTCTTTTCCTGGCCTTTATCTCACTCCATGGAATAAACTGTCAGCTTCGGTACTAGTAGCCCCCCTGTTTCCATTAGGAGTGTAGCTCAAGGTGGAATTCAGCCCAGAAAGGAAACACCTGACACTGAGGGATGAAACTGAGTTGTGGAGAGCATGCAGAGACATTCAGATTACTCTAGTGCTGGGTTTTATAATAGTTTCTAAGTATTTAGCAAAATATTTATCCCATTGCTTGAAATTTGAAGCTGGCATGACAGATGTAAAAGAATAGTATAGAAAAAGTCAGCATTTTAAATATTGGTGCCTAAATTCAGACTCCAGAGATAACTGATGAAAGTCAAAGCTTCTTTTTATTATTTTTATTTATTTATTTATTTTTTACTGGAGAAGACTTAAGAATGAAGAAAAACTTTCAATTCACTCTGGAGAAGAAAGCCTGTCACGTGAAACACCTTGGGTACAGGTGCTTTCTCTGTGAAAATGAAATTCTTCACTTGCACTTCTGTGGCTGGTGTTAACATTTACCAAGCTCTATCAGAAAGCACATTTATGGCTTTTTAGGCCCTTTAGAGCTTTGGCTTTCCCACAGTGAGTAAAAACTGAAGCAAACATATTTTAAATCTCTGTGCCATAATACCAGACTACGCTTAGAAGAAAGCCAATGGAAATACTCGATGATTTAGCTGTTGATCTCAAAAACAGGGCAAGACACATCTTGAGATTTTTAAAACCAAGAGATTTTTTAAATTTTGGCAATCCAAGGCAAAATTTATGTCACTGCCCCCAAGATATGCGTGTCTAGTGTCTGACACACTAGTGGGGACCCCACCAGATCCTACCATCATGCAATTAATAATTTAATACAAATAATCCAAATTAGAGTTGAGATTTCCTGCCATTGAAAAAGATGTCATGGACATCTGTAGAAGAAAATACATGGGTATTTCTATTAATTCTATATGGGTAATTCTATTAAAGCTGAAGTTGGCTGGCATTCAGAATGAACAGTGGGAAAAAGATAATTATTTTGCTAAAAACATTAGTGGTTGTCCTTTTTCAAGGGAAAAAGTGGCATATGTGGTAAGAAAGCTGCGTACTGCTATTCCTCTTATAAGTCTGTGTTTATTCCATCCTGCAAGTTGCAAAGCACATAATGACTGCACTTACCTTCTCAGCCTTTTCAGGAGGACACCAAAAGTTTTAAAGCAAAAGTACATTTGGAAGAGGAAGATGCTACTGCTTTTCAGTGCTCCAGCTAAATGCAATTGAGCTGATCTTGACATACAGCAATTATTCTGATTACAGATTTAAGGAATTTATAACCTTTATTAACACAAGAATCATCCAGTTAAAAGTGCTATTAGTCACTAGGGATTATAGGTAACTGGGCCTCTCATTTAACACTGTCGTCATTTCAGAACTGTTTGCTCCCAGCTCTAAGGGGATGCACAATACAGACAAAAAAAAAAGGCATGCTTTTTAGCATTCTTTTCAACTCATGAAGTGCAAATTGTGATAAAAAACATTCATTTTTTTACAGGAAATTAAGTGTTGAATAAACATTTCATTTATGTAGAGGTATATACCTATATGCAGAGAACTGTCTGTAGGTAAAGAATGCACTTTCATTACTTGCATTTTATACGTATTAATGAATTATCTTAACTCATGCTGTGTTAAAATGCACAGAAGCATGCGCACTATTAGAAAACACAGGATATATTACTAACAGGGCTATTGTAACAAGCAATTATTATAAAGATCTGTCTTTAATATGCATTAAAACTATTGTGCTACTCATTCCAAAAAACATTTTCATTAAGTAGCATAATGAAAATCATGCCATACTAGGCAAACTTTGTATGACTTGAAAACAGTCATAAGCTTCATATGCAAGAACCATATGAAAGCTTACCTTAGATGACAATATACATTCAAAAATCCTTATTGTGTAACTAAGGGAAAGAGAGAAAGAGAAGTAACCATTGAATCACAAACCCAAAAGTGGAGAGAAAATGTTGAGTAAAATTATGTTTACAATTATGACAAGATGATGTTTAATCCTTAGTCATGTAAAATATGTAGGAATAAAAGCACATGAGGAGTAAAAGGTAGGGATCCAGTTCCACTTCAAAATTATCAGTAATATGTAAAGCTATATTAATATGTCCAAGTAACTGTAACTCCTGTAATTAGTCTAGAGTATTGACTGGAACCAAATTATGTGCCTGACAAAGTTTCCAAACGTAGCTTCAAAAGAAGCTCACACATATATATATATAGTGTTTTCCACTATGGGAAAAGAACACACACACAACACTGAAACATATATATATATGTTGAAACTCTTTAAGGCAAAATAATCAAGTACAGATGAATTACACTAAAATATGTATCTTGTCACACATCAACATTTACATAAAGCATGCCATTTACTCTATAGGAGCCCTTTCATTAAGCAATTTGACTCTACAGAACATACATACATATATATACATAGAAAAACACTTAACTTCGTAACTATTGTAGCTGTTTAGGAGAAGTACCTTAAAACTTCAAATACTACAGGAACATTTTGTAGCCTAACATGTTTTAGGTTGGAAAGTGAATTTTGATGCATAAAATGGTGTAGACAAATTTCTGGGTATCTCTTACCATTTTAAAACTGCAATGTTAAAAGAAAATACATTTGTATAGAAAGGGCCAAATTCTCTGCCAGTAAAATTCACTGATACTGACTTTAAAATCTCCTTTAGAAGCATATTGGGTAAAACTGAATCAAGATTTTATCCTTAGAGTTTTATATTGTAAATCCAAACATAGATTAACAATTTGATCACTAATTAAGAATCAGAGGCTAATCTGTAATCAGGAATGCTTTTTAAGAATATCAAACAACATTATGATACTTCTGCATCATAAATTACTTTCAGTAATTTTTACAAGCTAACTTAGCCTTTGAGATGCAAATTTCTATCTATCTCCTGAAAGACTGCAGTATTTTAGTCAAACATAGCTACAGTTATTAAAAAATTCTGTACAAGTGGTTCTATGCCCGATGACGTAGCAGAAATATGTTGAAATATTTTGTAACTCTGAAGTTCAGTTCCTTTATTCTTGATTAATTTGGCCTTCTTTGCTCATGTGACATAGACTTTCTATGCCATGAGCTGCTAGCTAGTTCAATCTAAAGAAAAAAAGCAAGTAAATACACACTTTGCATGCAGGAAACACATTTTTATTTGAAAAGAGAGGAAGGGAATGAAATGGGATGTCCAGCGGAGTAATGCTTATTTAAACCTGATTATTCCCCGCCAAGAAGCATGGTTCTCCTGGGTTAATTACGCCGTGATATATCACTGCAGAATTAGAATATTTACAGTGGTGTTTATTCTCATTTGAAATTCTTCTCAGTTCATTCCAACACTTTATCTTTCAACATTTCTCATATAGCATCTTTGCTATCATCAGCCTATCAGAGTGATCATCAATCTTGATTTTGCTCGTCAGCTGAACATTCTGCAAAAACACTTGTTTCATAATAATAAAAGCCCAATCTTTATCAATATCTCTTCATGGACCTCAGTTCATAAGGAGTCATTTCCTTATTGTTCGTAAAGAGAGATTCACAGCCATTTTTAGGGATCTCAACAAACTTTAAAATACAAAAATATCTATTTTTTATTTTCCTTAGTAAAATGAGCGTGAGGAATATGAGATTCTGTGTATGTGTCATTGTTCAAGTTATATGTGAGACAGAGCTGTTCTCTTCTCTAAAATGTATTATAAATAGCAACATATTTTTCGGCACACATATTCCTCAAAAAGGCGTTGCACATGCCGTTGTGCTGAGCAGGATGCCACTTCCATTTTTAAGTTCACTTAGCAAAAATGAAAGTAGAAGAAAGAAGTTCTCCCTATCTGTAGTAACAGTAGCAAATGCAAAAAAACCACAACATTCAAGGACAAAAGCAGAAATTTAAAATGAACCATTTGTTTCTGTGCTCACAGTTGCCATTAAAACCTTTCCAGAAATTAAATTTTAATTAAATTAGATTAGTAACAGCTAGATAGGAGATTTAAATTGACACTTAAAATACTGTGAGCAAGTGGCTAAGCAAGTTGAAAAGTGTAGCAGAGTGAGAGTGTTCATGGCCTGAGTATTCATAGTTCCTCAGTTGTTCAAATA
>JAUBNY010000429.1:2412756-2431822 GCA_032275445.1 Crypturellus soui | reverse complement strand
CCAAGTCCCTGTCAGAAGTCAGAGCAGCTTGGAGACAGAAGTAGCTCGAAGTTCACCCATTTGCCATTGGTCCCTACAGCTGTCTTAAGGGGTAAAAAACAGCGTGGCATAAAAAGCTTTTGGCCTGGCTTGCTCTCCTTTGGGAAGAGTCCTGCATTTCATGCAAGGTGGGGGATCTCACCTACACGATGGGGAGCCTTCCAGGAAAATGGTGGAGCAGCAGATGTTTACTGCATCTGGCTCCGAAATGCTCTCCAGGAACAAGCAAAGGCCAGAATATTATTGTGGACAGTGTGTAGTATTTCTATGCTTACTCATGTGTATACATATTACACAACATATACATATATATCTACATATACATACATATACGTGCACATGTATATGAACTCATATCAATATTTAAGTATGTGTTGCACCATGCATATTACTCAGTCTGGCAAACAGGGAGGGACAGCCCTTATGATTGTGTTAGCCAACACATTGGGTAGGGCTTCTAATCCAGCTGGGAGTTCAGATAAATGCCAAAGTGCAAAATGAAATGGGGAAGACAAAAGGATATGTTTGGAATTATTTCACTTTAAAGCACAAGATATTAAGGTCTAATTACTCTTTTGTTTAATCAAGCACAACTTTTCCATGTAAATGGAAGACTTCTTTGTTCTCATAAAATCTATTGTTAGGCCAAGAGAGAAGGGTATTTTTGCTAGGCACTGAGTGGGACAGGGTGTTTACACTAATTTCAGTGGACCAAACCTTCTAATAAACTCCTTGCAGCCTCATTGAGAAGGCTAGAGGGTCAGTGTGCAAGCCAGGGCAGGCTTCAACCCCCACACTTTATATCAAAATGCACTATATTGGGGGTTTTAAAGTTCGTGTTTGAACTTTATGAACTACGAAATGCAAAAATATTCTGCCTTATCCATACCTGCACTCTTCTTCACCTCCCTGCGCATGCGCTTCAGACGCTTTAACATGCCCCTCAGGTCAGTGATCCCATACTGAAAAGCAATCTTCTCATATTCACTGGGATTAGCATTCTTCAGGAGTTCCCACACATCTACCTCAGGTTCTTCCTCTTGCTGTTTGACTTCCCTAACAGTAGCAAAAAAAAATTGTGGGAAAAGAGTTACCGAAGCCTCATCACATCAGAAAAAAAGTGGAACTGAGTCCATGAGGTTAGAAATGTTTTCGTCAAAATTTGAAGACTGACTTTTTTATTTTCACTTTAGAGAGAGATCTTCCAAAGGACTATTAGTAAGGGAATTCAAGTCTTAGTTGATATTTCTTCAAAGCTGAAGGAGAATTTGTACACAAGTTTTAGTTCTCTCTGATGTAATCAACTATGTGAGTTTTCATATTTCTTCATTATAAAAAAAAAAGAGTAGTTTCACAATATAATCCTAAAATAGTAAGTGGGCTAATCCTCCTTAAACCAGTTTTATCTGTTGTAACTCCAAAGGAATCAGTAATTCATGATAGCTCAACTGAAATCAGCCTAACCTATTCATAATTTCATAACTAAGTTAAAAAGATATACAACCCTGCATCCGTGTAACTCTTACTAGTGGTAAAGGGACATATTGAAATTCAAGAGAAGCTGATTCAATTTATAGTTATACCAGTGCTTATCACATTTGTTTAAAACTGGCATATGGATAGGAACTGAGGATTTCCATACCAACCTGGACATGTAAGATGAATATATTGGACTATAAGCACCTTAGACACCTTTATATAGAGATTGAATACCACATTTAGGGTACACATCCTCAAAATTTATACTTGAGCTAAGACAAACAGTGAAATACAGATAATTATTTTCACAGGGCAGCCATTAAATGAAAGAATAATGGAAGCATCCTAAGCCAAATGATCATTTTTCAGATCGACATCTTAGCTCAAAAAAATTAAATGGCTGGGAAGATGATCCAGGAAGAGCTGCAGAAACCTTGATCTTGTCTGTAACTTTGTCACACCAGGTTCATTCTGACTTAATTTCACTGGTCTAGTGAGATAAGCACTTTTGGTGTCAGAATGAGGAAATACATATTTAAGAAATAAAAAAGACTTTTGGTTTGCAGAGAGCTTTGTCGAGGCATATTTTTAGAGCTGAGATCTATCAAGTCAGAGAGGGAAACTTTCTGTTTACAGAAATATATAAAGTAGCACTGGGAACCCTGAGAATCCCTGCATAGGTGAATGAGTAATTACAGAAAAAACACTATGTCGTTTAATCCATGAGGTTTATTAAATGTACTAATGTGCCAATGTTATTTTTAAAAAGAAAAAAAAGGCTTCTCACGGAGGATTCTTTGAAATACTTACATCATTCTCTTTGAATAATTCTTAGGCATCATTTCCTGAATGTAATTTGTATTTTGTTTGTGCTCATGATTTCTGCAGATTATGTACCGTGAGTATTATCTTTTCAGGGAGATTCCTTCTGCTTGGCAGCTGGTCAAAATCAGCTTGAAAACATATGTAAAAGCTGACACATCCTATGGGGCAGAAGTGTCACCTCAAGGGCTGGCTGCTTGTCATGCAACTCCTATCCATGCTAGGGAGAGTGACACTCAGATATCCGTGTGACTCAGGATAATTTGCCCCCTTAAGTCAGGCGATAGTT
Source organism: Crypturellus soui (assembly GCA_032275445.1). Taxonomy (NCBI): domain Eukaryota; kingdom Metazoa; phylum Chordata; class Aves; order Tinamiformes; family Tinamidae; genus Crypturellus; species Crypturellus soui. Next base: position 2,429,193 of record JAUBNY010000429.1, on the reverse strand, counting down.
GAGAATGAGGATCAGTTAGAGTATCCCGATTTTCAACCAGTTTAAAAGAATTTACTTTGGACTCTTTTTCCTCTTGCGTAACTGGAGGACAAATTTTGACACTTAGAACAAACCAACATTATTCTGACACCACAATAATTTCTGCTGTGGGTAGTGGGCAAGCAGCGTTCAACATTTTTTAACCAGATTGATATAGCTACAAAATCTCTTTCAGATCTTTTCCCTGAAGAGGTGCATTTTGTTGAAAGATGTATTTTTTTAAAAAGGACCTAAATGTATGAGTGTTTTTGAAATCCTGTGTCCTTCAGAATTTCGTGCTGTTAATGGCCCATTGCATGACGCAGCATAACCAGTCATCACTGTCTTACTGAGATAAGAACTGGTTTATCTTCCTGCAAGACCAGCATGAAATTAGAAAAGAGGCAGTATATAGAATATGTCATTTAGGTTTTTTTAAAAAACATATTTCAAGTACTTATGCACCACAGGTGAAAAGTTCTAGCTCCTTCTTTGGTAATATAACCACACACAAAAAAAGGCATACACCTTCAGAGTGTAACACTGCCTCCTGAAAATTTGAAATTAACTGAAAAATTGACCTGCATTTGTCTTGATAAAAATGGATATTAATATCCACACTGGGGATTAAGTAACAAGCCATCTTCTTATTCTTAAGAAATAAGGTTGTATTTCAGTGCCTGAAACAAGGCGGTCACACACTGGTTTAATCAATATCAAATAATGGTGTTTAAAAACGGAAAGTTTTCTTTGCCCATTAACCACACAATAGTTATACTATGCTGTATTTATCTTATAAGCATGTGAGTTGCTTGTTAATTATATGATCATTACCCATTTCACAACTCTTTCCAGAAGAACACCAAGACACCTTGCATGCAAACCTCTTGTTAGCAGTAAAACACCCCACAGGCCAGGCAGCCAGGAGAACTGTTATGGTAGGCTGGATTAGTGTGATAAAGTGTCAAACTGAAGATCCTAATTAGGGATGAGAAGATGAAAAAAAACAAAGACCTGGTGAACTTGAGTCAGTTCACATCATTCTTTCACTTCCTACTTTTACTTTGAGTTCTCCTACTTTCCCCATCACTCTGCTCTTGCTTAAAAGCAATTGTTTAACTTTTTAACTCCTATTTAACAGCAATGATTTCAGCACTAAACTTTTTTTCCTTTGTGAGAAACAAGTTAGATTCTTTAGTTGCTTAAATACCATCCTTGCCATCATATTTCACAGAATCACAGAACCACAGAAGGGCTGAGGTTGGAAGGGACCTCTGGAGATCATCTAGTCCAGCCTCCACTGCCCAAGCAAGGTCACCTACAGCACATTGCCCAGGACCTGGTCCAGACAGTTTTGAATATCTGCAAGAATGGAGACTCCATGACCTCTCTATGTAACCTGTTTAAGCACATGGTGAACTTTTATGTAATTGAGTCTGTATATTGTATTTTTCACTTCCAAAGTTGAGATAAAAGAAAAGATCTGGTTATTTTTCCAGTTCTCTGTATTCAGAGAATACACACATTGATTTATGTGGTATATAAATTTTTTGTGAGTTCTGTGATAAATAAATTTAAAAAATGAGGAAATGACTAACTGATATATGTGGTTGAGTGAAATTTTTTTCACCATGAATTGCCCTAATCTATTAATAAATTAACTGGTCCTAAGGTCTGAAACAGCTAGAGATATAACTACAGTAACACCATACAGCATATTTTAAAAGTGAACCAGAGAAACATATATCCAAGTTTTTCCTCATGACTGCATTAAAATTGAATATACCACCACTGAATATTTGTTTGCACGTACTGAGACAGAATGGCACAAGAAATTAATATCATTCTCTATGTTTTGAAACCATGATATATATGATTTTTAATCTCAGGATGTTTATGAAAATCAATGTAAGATGTACCAAAAGAGGTAAATTTAACTCTAGTAATCTTTTACTTCAGTGCTCAAATTTTTAGAACTGCTCATCCCTGTGTAGGAAATTCTCTACTACTACCCTCCATGCAAACACAAAAGAAGTAGCAAGTAACCTAAATGTTATTGGTCTCTAGTTTGTAGCTCACTTTTTTTTCCTGATACACTCAGATCTGAGGCTTCTTTTCTGCACACATACTTACAGGTACAATTAACTGAACATTTGCATATTATTTTATGAGAATGATAGTTAGAAACATTGAAAAGAATGAAAAATCACAAAATTCTTAAGTTATTAATGCTACACCTGACTCTTTCTGTGTGCGAACCTAATGGTTTGCAATCCACACCTGCTCACTGCATCACTTGGTTCTCACCTACGTTTCAGGAGACCACTAAAGTCAAGTTCTCCTGCATCGTCTTGTCCATCACCGCTGTTATTAATAGAAAAAGATCAAATCTTTGTTTAATACAGAAAGATTTGGACAACACACATTGCAAATGCTCTACACACATTGCTCTCTCATACACAACTTCGTCCAGACACACGATTTATGATGTAAAATCAACACAAACTTGTATTCTTTTTCACACCAGTTATGTTGCCTTCGGCACTTGTGAAAAATAACACAAAGGTTTGTATTGCTTGCTATTTTACTTTGATGACAAATTTTTGTAATTGTATACACAAATTTGCCAAGATTTGTGTTAGATTTCAGTAACACAAATAAATTTAAGCCAGTCAACACAAAGAGCTTTGTTTTTCATTTCAGAAGTGTACGCATATAAAAACAAAGGGCTTGTGCTGATCTTTGCTATGAATGTAAAACAAAGATTTGCACTGCTCTGTGCGATGCATTTAACAATGCATAGCCATGTCAAATACCAGAATGTGAAGCATTACACTTAAGATTTAACCTTTCTCTCTAAATGAAGGAAGAAATCAGTTAAAAACAGAAGAGCAGAAATTGTACATTTATATGAATGTAATCATAGTCTTTTGAAGGTGCATCCCTTTCTGTTATGTGATGTTAAGCAGTAAAATCTTGTGATAAAATACATTACTGAAGCAATACCCTCAATGCTTCCAAGCCATAAGAGCAAAATCCTGCAAGTGTGAAGTCAAATGATATCAAACTTCCATCCCGAAATTTGCACAGGGTATCCCTTACAAAATAAGATTTTCTCCTGTTTGAACAGAATAAACATTGCACTTTAAAAAAAATGTGCTGAAGAAAGGAATGCACCTTGAATTTAATATCTTCTCTATTTACTCTTTAAATCACATCTCTCTTAATAAAATCAACTACCTCTAAGTCACAAATTTGTTTGTACATGTAAATTAACAAATCACATTCATTTTCTGTCTAGAAAGCATTCTCAATCTAAATAATTCCATCCTAGCAAGGTCACTTTCTGCATAAAATATAAAGATGAAATCACTATATTAGTTTTAATAACTATTGCATCTCAAAGGTGACTAATAAAGGAAAAGATATCAGGACAATGCTTTATCGTACAGACTGTGCAGCCATTATGATACACTTTTTCTGCAAGATAATATAAGATCCACTCCTATCTTTTTGAAATCAGTGGGAACTTTGCGTTTCATCAGTAGAGGGCTGAAATCAGGAACCTTTGTATTGTAGCTAACAATTTTCAAGTAACATTTAGTGGAACATTTTACTGAATGAAAGTATGAATTATGAAAAATTCTAAATAAACAAATACTTAATTCCATCTCAAATAATGCAATGACACTGCAGTTTCACAGTAGAGTATTTCATATCGTATGCAGCTTGTATTAAGAAGTACTTAATGCACGTATCTACCAGGGCTGATGCAAGCTCTGTACATACTATCAGCATCTGAGGAACACCATAGGATCAACATTTGAGGTTACCTTCTTTTGAAAGCAGATCTGATGTCAATAGATGGAGCAGCCTGAGAAGATTCTATGGAATAATAATAATACAGGAATTAAGAATGTCTTGGAAAGTTTGGTCTTGGCACATGAAATTTGTTCGAAGTCCTGATAAGTAAACACAGTTTGTGCATCTTTGGTATTAAGCTCTGGTAAATGCAAATCTCCTCAGTGCTAAGCTGATTTTTTAACGTGTAGCTCTAAATTGCATTCTGCATTTCTGCATGAGAGACCAATCTGTGATGTTTCTCTTACATCCACTTCTGCCTATACACAGGCTCTGTCCTTTTTCTTCTCGTTCCCCACGCTTTCTCTCCTGTTTTGCCTTTTAGTTTCTAAATAAACTCTGAAGGGACACTCTCCTGGACAGCTATGGACTCACGCTGAGTCTTGGCACAAGGACGAATCCCCGTCGTGTGAATTACCCATTTGTGACAGCTAATCAAATTAAATGGTTCTGATGCCCAGAAAGTGAGCGCGTGGAGCAGCGCTGGCCCCCTGCCCAGCCGGCCTGTGACTACGCACGCGTTCCTGGGCCGACAGTCAGCTGCCAAATACTCCCTTAACTGCGGCCTGCGTCTCCGGAGCGATGAATGAACAGTCTGATCTAGGCAGTTTGGTAGGCGTGTTTTATTAGGGTGAACAACTACTTTGTCCACTGGCTGCCGGCCCTGAAATCTGGGAAGGCATCTATCCTTCCAGCCCGGTCGTGCAGGTATGCACGCACTCCGTTGTGCTCTGTAAGGAAAGGACAAGCTTGGGGAACAATGTGGCAGGAATAAGCCCTTTTATAATGCAGAAATAGCCATAGGCATGAGTCTCTAGTCTTACACATGTTGCACTATTCTTTATTTTTATGCAAAGTAGAAGAAAAGGCTTTCAGGCGTATAACCATACCACGATTCCATGGGGTGCACCACAGTGGAGAACTAGGCTGTGTCCGCGTCTCTCTTGTCAGAGGAAATGTCGTTTACTGAATAAGTCCTAGGCCTCGCTCTCCACTTTGTTTGCTAGAGCCTGATTTGAATTCAATGGGAGTCTCCCCTAGTTTTTAGATCAGTCCTAAATGCCTCACAAATTCATTAGCTAACCCAATGTTCATTTCAATAATGAATCACAGATATTTAAGACTTCTCAGAGATCCATGCTAAAAAGCTCATTTAAAACATTGCTTCCTTTAAATATTTTCACCAAAATTTTTTCCAAGAAAAAAAAATATCTTTGTAAAACTAGACAATAATTCCAACTTACCAGTGACTTCAAGGTCAAAAGAGCAACTATCAAACTTGTCCTTATAGGATACTTCACAGCGGTAATTCCCTGCATAGTTTTCTTTAGCTTGAATGATATGCATCTCAAATGTGTGAATCTAAAAAACAAATGTAATTATTCGTTAATGTGAACGATGCTTTTCTACAAAAGCACAAATTAAGATTTGCTGCAAGATTTCTTTCAGACCTAAGCCAGGAATAACTTGAATAAAGGTCTCTGGAAGGAAAAAGAAACCCACAGATAGCAACTTAATACTTCGATTTCCATATCGCTGCTTGACCGGTATCGGCAGAGCAGATTAGTCTGTTTCTGCTCAATATCTGAGAGCATCCTTGAAAACTTCATGTGCAAGTCACAGCTTTGCCTCTTTGAGAAGGAAAGGAAAGACACACCTTTGTGTGACGCTCAAACGACTCCTTCAGCTGCAAGTGCTTCCCCGCTTTACTGGCCAGGTCCATCCATTTCCCTTTAAACCACTTAACATTTGGCTTTCGCAGGAGATCTTTGGCTTCTACTTTGGCTATAAATGTAATATTCCCGCCTTTTTAAAAAGAGAAAACATAATTCAAACATTGAGAAACACACGTTGGTCAGTCATGTTTGTACAAGTTTCATTTACTGCTGCCTCTAGCATTGCTGCTGGACTGCCTAAGATGCAGTTCTTAGGGTACAGCTACAGTAACGCTGTAGTCCAGCACCGGAGTGCAGTTTTGAAGTGCACCTCAGAACTGTCCCCCTTTACTGCTCTCTGCTCTACGTCACAGGGGTATTGAACTGGATTCCTCAATGAACGAAAGATTCAAGGTGGAAATAAAACAAAAGAGGCTCTCCTAGAGTTACCAGTTGTGCTAATAGGTATTTGGATCACTCTACAGCCTCCAGAATGCTGCTACTGTTGGTGACAAATCCTTGTTACCGACTGTTTCACTAAAGGGATCTCTCCTGGGTCTACTTGCTAATTTACACAAAACTGTATAGCACAAAAAACAGACTGGGGAGCTCTACACTTGACTGCAGTCCATTGGGTAGATCTTCCTGCATCAGTAACATTACAGCTAATATAAATCAGCTATATTCACCTTGTTCAGAAACCCTCTTAGGTTTCGCTCTCAGTAAACTGCAGGCTCTCAAGTTTGTTTTGAATTGAGCATTTGGTTACATCCCGTTTCGCCTTTGAAGACTAGGGTTCATGTCCAACTGAAATCAGTGGAATTACTCGTCACTGAGGGAGGAATTTGAGTGTTACATGAACTGCACATGCCTTTCCGAGTCTCCGTCTCGGTCTCTGCCTTTCTGGAAGCAGCCTTTGATTTTGTGTCTAAGAACTTACCAACGCTCACTGAACCACTCTGAGGTTTCTCAATGAATAAAGTGGATCTCTGGGAGTCATCGCGTTTTTCTGTCTCTTCTGGAGCTCCTTCTCCAATAGACCATACTGATATGCAGAGAGAGAAGAAAATGTCAATTATCTGAGCATGCTTCTCTCCCTCCAAAATATACTTACCTGGCCTTACTAAACTCTCTAACCCTATTACTTCTCTCTTCAAATATCCTGAAAGATATGTAAGTTTTTGATCACACTGACATCCGTTATTTGGCTGTCATATTGTGTGCAGTTCCTGCAAGAATCTCTGTGGTGGTAGATGAAGCTATCAGGGGAACCTGGTCAGTGAACGCAGGCACTGTGCGATTCGAATGGCACCAGCAGCATTCAACCATGAGTGTTCGCAGATGCTCTATGCAAACGCCAGCTCTTTGTTTTTCAGAACAGAAACCCGAGAAGGAAGTTCTGAAAACACAAACAGCTGCAAGCACAAACAAAGCACATATGGTGGCCCAATGAATGGTTTTTATAGGTATCTCTCAATCCCAGACTTGGCTGCTTGTACAAAGTAGTTTTATCTCTTCCCTAGCAAATAGGGCAGGGAAGAAGCCTACTTTTAAGTTTCTTTTGTCTTCTACAGTGCTAGAAAAAGAAACTGTGGATATCAATCAACAACACCAAGCAGTAACGTGTCCTGCCCTGTGCATAGCCTGACATTTTACAGGGAGTAACTAGTCAGAAGTGAACGGGTCTGGTACAAGTTCAAACATAGCACCTTCTCCCATGAAAATCAATGAGATTTTGGAATCCAAAATGATACTGAGAGAAGAAGCAACTGAATAGTCTCCCTAAGGCAGAGAGCTGTCCTAACACATCTATATGTGTCTGATGCCTATGCTTACGTGAACAGCCCTGCCTTGTGCTGGGCAGTTACATCATGGGAAAAAACATGCAAAATTCTGATCCAAGCTGATTCTCCCTGCCCCTGAAAACGCCATGGGGAATGTCTGAATGCCCTCTTTCTGCAGTGAGGAGAAGTATGCAATCATATTGCAAATGAGGACTTGTGGAGTCCAAATGCCAGTAGCTCTTTCGTTTGAGGAGTTAGGGCGAGTGGAGAGGGGAGAAGGAGTAAAGTCAGGCATTGTAATCATTTCTGAGTGGAACGTAGATTTTTTGTTTATAGTTCATCCATATTTTTTTTGGTCTTAGTGTCATAACTAGCATATAAAATGAACCAATCACACAACACTTCTCATCTAGACCACTCTTCTGGTTGAAATTTAAAGTTTCTTTTTCTGCTCAGTATTTTATGTAGAAACTCACTTGTCAGAAGTAAGAATTTTATTTCTACTATGTAAAGATTACTACTGAAGGAACTTTTATAACTCATGAAAATCGCCATCATACATGAGTGGAATACAGTTCATGGCATATTGGTCTATTCATGGAAAAATAAAACCAAATTGAATTTGCTAAAGTCAACTTGGAATTTCAAAAGGTATAGAAATGCTCTTTCAATCTTTCAATAAATTATGGGTAGTGTGCCTAACAACTCTGTATATGTCTGCTTGTGTAATATTTCTTACATGTAAACACATATATACACACATAAACGAAAACATATACACAGACACACATGCACATATACACATAGATAGGTACATATATATTTGTACTCTATCTAGATTATGTCAATATATTATGCTAGGACCAAAAACACTTAAATTAAGTACAAATGAGAGTGACAAATGAGAGTCAATATGATGATACGACAAGGTTTGGTGCAGGAACTGGTCATGCGCAGTAACAAACCTAACAGACCACGTGATGAAATGAAAAATAAAATTATATTAAAGAATGGAAGGAGCTTACAGGGCGTCATTAATCGTGTGCCACACAACACGCAGATTACCGCCTCCTCTGCCTTCCTAATCATTAAGCAAACAGGACAAAGCACAGGTTTGACTTGGACGCGCGGGCCTGGCATAGGTCAGCTATGCCAGCCCAGCAACCATGGTTGAAATACCAGCTGCTCATTTAGTTCCAGAGCCTGCAAATCCTGAAATCACAAAACTGGGTGCGTGTGTGTTACCTGGCGGAGTGGGAAGAAAGAGGTTACGACTTTGCTAAGCGTTCCCCACCGTCCCGTGAGCTGCGAGAAGAAGCCGTTCGCCTACATTCTCCTGGAGCCAGTTTCCAGGTAAGCCACGGCCACCCTGCAGGCTGAGGAGGAAGGGAATAGCTGGGTATCTATCCATATGGAAATAGATATAGATAGATAGGTATGTATGTATGTGTAAAGATTAACACACGTCTTGTCTGGTGCAACGGAGTCTTCTCTCACTCCAGTTCAGCTACTGGAAACCTATTTTCTCTGTGATATTTGAAGGGATTTGTAAAGTTAAAGTTTGATGCTGTATGAAAAGTGAAGTTAAAATCAAATGAATATATAATTGCGTTATGTAAAAATTGGAGTGCGTCAGCAGGTTCTTCAAGAAGTCTCACCTGAATCTTTTCTTTCCGATGGTTTAGAGGGACCATCTGAAAGGGAAGAGCAATTTAAATGACACTGGTTCAGAGATCACAGTTTAACCGACTTCACAACACCTTTTAAGAACATTAAAAATTCATGCAAGAGGATTAGAATAAATGTTTAGGACCTTACTGATTAGGAAATATTTGAATACCAGAAAAAAAAGAAGTGAACAACATACAAAACAGAAAAAAGTCAGATTTTTTTTCCCACTGTACCTAGAAAAGCTCTATTTGTTTAGCTCAATTCCCATCCATGTTTTCCCTTATATTTCCTTCTTGTACTTAGAAGGGATAAATAAAGCTAACAATTTTTTCCCATAATTTGTGTAGTTTGAGATAAAAGATGATTTTCTGTAAACCATTATTTATTGGGAAGGATAGTACTTTAAATTTTCTAAACTTTCTATATATTTATCAAAGTTGAACAAAAACCTGATAAAACAAAATTAAAATGAAGTGTTAGGAGTCTGTGATTTAAAATGTTATTTATACTTTTAGTGTTTACCAATGAAGTTTTTTGGTAGTGTAAACCACTGTGTTGCCACTGAGAGGATTCAGCCCAGTTCTTTTGGAATGGTTCAAGAATCATTTAAGGCAGTGATGATGATTCAAAACATATTTTTTGTTTGACGCGCAGCAAAGCCTTGTATTCAAAACCTCGGCTTCACTCACAGTCTAATATTTTTAGAAAGTGAATTAGGAAATACCATGCGTGGCAACTTCTGGAAATATCCAGATTTTCTGCGATGCACCTACTGCGATAGACCCCTTTACTGTTGCTTTTGTTTTTGTGCTAACAGCTAAAGGTATTTTGTCTGCCAGCTGAGTGAAGGTACGGAGAAATACATTGAAACTGCTTGTCTTCTAGCTGCCTTGTGGGCCAGGTGAGGTGACAGACAGGCTTGTGGAGAAAACTGTTTTGAAACCACAAGGCATCTGTTTGGTTTGTAACTTTGCAATTTGCTCTAAGGAATCACCTTAAAATGCGCTCCATAAGTGTCAATACGAATGGATAAGGGCAGCTGCCTTTGGATGCCAAGTTTTATGTTATTACCTTCCAGTGCAGAAGTTATACTGAAGATCTCAAAGCAGGACCTGAAAAGAACTCGTCTGGTATGAAGGTCTTGTACTTCTGAATAGAGATTAATTGAATGTGTAGCACCTCAAAATCATTTTCTCTAATAATTATGTTTTGAGAGCAGTCCGGAGGCTTGGCCTCTTTCTTGGTTAATTGGTCAGAGAAAAATACATACATACATACATACATACATACATACATACATAAGTACTCCCACACGCCTAACCTGCTGGTGGAGTACTAACTGAAGTGTCATCTTCATCTGTGAAAAGAAATAACATAAGAAAGCACATGAAGAAAACCAAATCACAGGCGACCATCTGCTTTTAAAAAAGTACATGAAAATACAAAAACCTGCAAAAGAAGGGGAAAAATCATAATGATCAGGAACATTCACAATGGAAACTTCAAACTGATGAAGAAAGCTTTGTGTAATTAAGTAGCTGAAATGGTAAACCTTAATGTTTCAAGCGAGTACAAAAAAATGAGATGTGGACTGTGACCTATTATTAAAACATGAGTTTATATGAAAGTTGCTGCGTGATTGTGTTTGTTAGAGATGTAATCCACAGTAAATACAAAAACAGCCACAATGAAATCAAGGTCAATCACACATCTGACCTTCTGAGGAGGATGCCATTTCTTTGATGTTCATGTCTGCAATTAAAATGGGCACCATATATGCATTCAGCATCATTAAATCAAGATATAAAACAGTTAAAAATACTCCGCTGTATATATACTATGTAATTGATGTATTAGAAGACTAATCTGAAAGGCAAGAAGCAAACAACTCAATTTTCTCCCATATTCAGGTCAAGGTTTTTAAATAATTGACTGAATTATTGTCATCACATTGGATCTTCCTTCTAATAAAGCAAAATGTTGGCCATCATCAATCACCAAGAACAGTTTCTATCCAGGAACTCTGAAATGAGGAATCTTATGCAGTATGATTTATATTTATTTATTAAAAAAAAAAGCCTGAAAAACACGAAAATCACTTTAAGCTTGAAATAATGCAATCAATCATAATTATTAGAAAATCAGAATGATAATCTTTACATCATTCTCCTAACTCTCATTGAATTTTAGATAATGATCACATCTTGCAAATCTTGGATATATCAATTTCTGATGAAAATAGAGAAGATGTCTTGGTGCCATAACATTAAAACATTAAAAATAATATTACATCTATAGCAGTTAGAATAAACTAGATATATTTATGATATAATAAATATATTACATAAAGAATACATAACTTGTCTTTTATAAGGTATCATAAAATCATCTGGAGAACTTTTCAAAGTGGAGGAGAAAGAGGTTGAATTAGAACAACACTGGAAAATCATAAACTCACATTGTAATGTAACAAAAAAATTCTCTTTGATTTCAGATCCAGATTCCAAAATAAAATTTTAACTCTGAAGTTTTCCTTTTGATTTTTTCCTTTTTAAAAATCTGCCTCTATTTCCTCAAAGACAAATGTAATAGCTATGGCTGAATCATATAGATAATATATATATTTAATTCTGTTTTTTTTATGTTTGCTTAACTACTGATGCCAAACTGAATGGCTGATAATAGAATTCAACTACTTATTCATAACATTTTACTCATTCCTTTTTAATGATCCATTGAACTTCTTTTTAACTTGGGAACAGGATGAAATTGTAGAGGGTAGCCCTATAAATGAAGGATTAATGTGTTATCTTGCAAAAATGATTTCTTATTCGTAGTTACAAAAGTGAAGAATACTTTGAGTAGGAAAGTTCTCACCACCTGCATCTTCATTGGCATCGGCAGAGACTGAAGATGTTGATTTTCAGCGAAAGCATCATAATGACAAAGTCATATCAGATGTTTTAACATATTGGGGTAAAAACTAAGGGAATGCAAGACTAAATTCCACTGGAAATTTGGCTACATATTTGGTGAAAATATGAAGCAAGTGTTAATGTCTTGTTGATAACCACTGCTGTGGTTTTGATGGGTTTGAAGAGGTCCAGAATATCGTCCTTGCTGGTCAGAAACAAATAATATCAATCAGTGTAAAATGTCTGAAGTGATGCACGCTACTTGATGCTGTATAATAATCATATTATTAACAGATTATTCTAGTTCATTTTCATTCTCTTTAAAGATTTGAAACACTAAAACAACGAAAAAGGGTTATTTGTTTTGCAGAAGGATCCCTGGGTTTTCATCATTGTAATCTGTCATTTTTCAAACAAAACATTTACATCAAATACCCTGGATATTTCAGAATATTCAGATATTTCAAAATGAATGCACAACTGAATGTGCTGTAAATGGAAAGGATATGAAAAAGACATAAATTATGGTGGGATTATTTTGACAGATGGGTTAGCTGCATCAATCCATTACTCCTTATGTCGTCTTCTTCCTGGACTATATTAACTTCTACATAAAAACGAAAAATGTGTCCACAGAAATAATAAATGTGACTGTTGACACAGCACCAGCTTTGAAAAACTGCCAAAATATAAGAATTATTGTTTCATAAGAACTACTGATATTAAGAATTTTAGACGTTTTCTCTAATTTGAAATCAACCACAGAAAAATGGAAACTGTGACTCTGCCATCACATGCCATGCTGATAAATGTAACATTTTACAGAAGTGAAAAATAATAGTAAGATTCTATTTTTTCTTTTTTTTTTTTTGAATACATTCAAGAAGATTGAGAAGCACAAACCACCAACAAAGTCCTGGTGCCGCAGAATGAAACAGAAATTTTAAGAGGCGGTGGAAATATATAGGTAGGGAGGAGTGGTGAGTAGGGCAGAAACACTTTTTCAGCCCACTGTTTTCAGCTGCAGTTGACTTTAAAGTGCTTTAATGTATCTGTGCTACTGCACCCTAAAATAAGGATTGAGGTTTGACTAGGACAGGAGGTAGGTATAGGGTGCAAAAAGTGAACCCTTGTCTTCAAGGTACTTACATCAATACAGAGTAACTCAACACAGTGGTTGAATAATTTTAATTTATTCTGAAATTACTGAACACATTTTAAGCCTTCTAAAGACAAAGAGGTTAAAGATCTATGTGCCTTCAGTAACATACCTGAGTTTCAAAGAGTATTCAGCAGTCCCAACAAGGGACTTGGCACTTTGGAAATCGTAATTAAAGCACATAAATACAACGGTGGAGATTTTAGTAGAGAGATGAATGGATAAGTGAAACCTGGAGAAAATACAAGGATGAAACACGCAAACATTTTAGTAGATGGTTGAATGAAACCTAGAGAAAAAGTATCAGTAAAACATGCACAAATTTTAGCTCTCTGAGTGTCTGGGTGGAACCTAAAAAAGGAATGAGCAAATTAAATTTCAAATATTATTCCAGCATTTAGGAACATGATGATAACAATATTCATTGTATACGATTCTGCCAGCATTAAAAAAAAAAGAGACAGGAAAATATAAAATTAATCTGTTTGAGATAACATAGTAAATTTGGTAGGATTTCATCTTAGCCACTTTTTGCTCTGAAAAAAAAAAAGAATACTCAAATGTATCCTAAAATTTTACTAAACTACTTCAGATTTCTTTGAAACTAGAAATGTTATAAAAGGTTACTGTAGATAATAGAAATTATTTTTACTGCTCTAAACTAGAGATTTACAGAAAAAAAACTGTAAGATAAATAACTTAGCACTCTGTCATCCAATTCTTAGCTTTACAGTGAACGAAAAGGGACATAAATAAATTTCACACAGACAGTGACTACTCCAAAGAAATAAAACAGTAAAACAGACACGCAGGTGGCTATACTTTACCTTCCTTAAAAGTTAGCTACTACTAATTTTTAGAAATTAGATGAAAGCTATGAACTGCCTGGACCAAGGTTTCTTTCCTAGATCTCAGCACTGCCGTGAGCGACTGCCCCAAATAACTATAATTTTCTATTTTTAACCATTATCAGCAAGGAAGTCACAAGTGCTAACACACAGATATCTTAGAATCGTCCATCACTTATAAACTCTGTGCCCACATACAAAATCTTTCTCATCTCATCCTTGCTGAGGGAAGTGCCCGAATCTGTTACTTCTGAAACAATAGAAGCAGTTTTAAAATAATTTATACAAAAGCTAGCTGATAGCTGGTTCTCTCCTCATTTCCCTAGTAAACTGTTTAAATTATAAAAATGGGAAAAATGGAACCTTTTCTTGTTTTGTGTGTAACACCATTACAAAAATTCTTTTCTAGCACATGAATAAAAAGCAATCAGCCTAAGAAAATGTATTTAACCTTACATGGTGATACTATGCAACAAAACATACTGGTATTGAGTTTTTCTCAGGTGGCTGCTGATGTGAAAGAAAACCAAATATACTTCCCATTCTGATTTGCATACTAGAATATCCAACAATTTTTTAGATAGTAAAATCTTTAAAGCTAGAAACAAATGGATTGGCACTGGAAAAGCTTTTTTTTTGCCTGCGAAAAATGTGTGTTCAACATCAAATTCAAAACAGAAACAGTATAATGATGTATAAAATAAAGTAGAAGTACTTGATGAGATACCTACCATATTTTCAGTTCTGTAAAATCTGGACTTATGAGATTGGGGAAAATGCTGTTCATGTTTGGTTCAGAAACAAACTGCTCTTACATCAAAATTAAAGCAGAAGTAACTGCTGGAATAGCTTGAGGGTAGACCTTCACCTTTTTCCCTACCATTAGGCATGCAAGTTATTCCTGAATTATGTTTGCCAACACACCCAGAGGACAGATTTGAGTACTCAAATAGCATTTGTGTGTCAGAATAATTCCTCAATGAAAGGATAGCCAGTATAATAGCATGCACTGAAGCCTAGTTCAGCATTTTTCTTATACTTAATAACTTAAATAACACACTCTTGGCATTCTTGCTTTTTTCTCTCTTGACAAAAATGGCCATGCACACCATTGCCGTATAAATCTGCAAGTATGTATTCTGTCTACATAAAAGGCAATATTTTATCTGGAAGAGCCAAATCAAGCCAGAATATATTTTCAAACAATCCATTTCTTGATTTGCCATAAAAAGCATAACCATGCCAAATAAATTAAAAAGCATTGCATCAATTGTAAACATATTTTGGTCTGGTTAGCCCTTTATCAGAGTGAAAAATAATTGACTATTCATTTCAAAATGAGCTGATGAGTTGTTTGAAATCTGTTTAGGCATGAAGTATAAAAAGTAGTAGAATTTTGCTTAGTTCCCTCAAATTCCTTTTTTTTTAAACTGAAAAAGAGTAAAAATTTATATATTCAAAGTGTAGCTGAGTTTTAGAAGCATTGTTAGTGTAGCCTGTATGCGCTTGTTCACAGCAGACAGCGCTAAAAGACATTTCAGAAGTTGTATATGAGTTCAAACACTGGCCCCTCCATGATGACAGATTAAAAAAAAAGATTTGTTTTTAGAGGACTGTGTAAGATCTATTTGATTTTTCTGCAAAGGTAGAACACACAGTATCAAATTTCTGAGGCAGAAAGGAAATAGTTTAGGATAGGAGATTGCCCCTTTTATTTAGGAGTGCTGATAGGTACAGTATCTGTGTTTTAA
Source organism: Crypturellus soui (assembly GCA_032275445.1). Lineage (NCBI taxonomy): Eukaryota > Metazoa > Chordata > Aves > Tinamiformes > Tinamidae > Crypturellus > Crypturellus soui. Next base: position 2,413,531 of record JAUBNY010000429.1, on the reverse strand, counting down.
CAACTTTGGTCAGCATCAACATTCAGGTCCAGTTAAAGAAAGCTTCCTGCTCATGCAAATCATTCGAAATCTGATCAATTAAGAAAACAGTCTACACAACCACTGTTGCTAAAAAGCATCAGTCTTGTTCACAGAACTTTTCGAAGATGTAATTTCCTTCTGCTGTGTAAGTCATGCAGAGAAAAACAAACCATGAAGCTTCCTATCACACTTCTGCAATTCGGTGCACCAAAATTCTGAGCAAAGCTCAAGCAATTTAGCATCACAGCAGCATTTAGAAATGTTCTATTTACTGCCATTTTTTGAAATATGATTTCAAACTCACCTTTGCCCTTTTCAGTTCCACCGTCTTGAGGTGCTTTTTGTTCTGTGTAGGAAGTACAAGTATATTTTTGAAAGGATCTTAAAATAAAAAGAAAAACTTATACAGCATTAAAAATACAGCAAGATTCTGGATTCTGTTTGTATAGAAATAACATGATTAAAGAATTATTGAGATATATACATATAATATACAATTGTGATTTCATAAAATGCTGCATGCATATTATTGCATTTCTGTGTTTTGAATGTGTCACCTAAGACTGACATTTCTATGTTTCATGGAAGCAAATGCTGGTTTGTTTAGAAGGTTCTTATATAAAAGCTGTTGAAATGACCCCAATATCTTTTCAGTGAGCTTGGATCACACATGAGATGATATAGTGCCACATGCTGACTCTATTCAGAGCTCCATCACGCCTGTCAATTTATGCTTAGAATGAGATAAAGTGAA
>JAUBNY010000429.1:2389711-2400300 GCA_032275445.1 Crypturellus soui | reverse complement strand
CAGGTGCCCAGGGGATTCACAGTAGTTTGAAATAGCTTCACTAATAATCCTCTACTTCTCACTTGAAAAATATTGCTAATTTTCAGTCATCAGGCTTGTGGAGAAAAAGAATTAAAAATAATAATAATAATATAAAATATTTTTAATCATTTCAACTGAGTTTATAGACATTTATGTATTTTCAGTAAAGTTTTTTCATCTCCTTCCAAGAAGAAAAGAAAGTAGTAGTATCCACTTTTTTAGCTTACTAAAGGTAACTCATAATTATGGACTATGAAATTCATGGAATCCTGCCTTTTGCATATGCTAGTATTCAGTACGTGCAAACCAAGAGTGACTTGTAAGTCTGGAGAAGAATTTAAAACAAAAACTAATTAGTCATTGAGGAAAGCTTTGTAACAGAGTTGCAGCGTTGCTGGTGTCAAACACTAGAAGAATCAGAAATCACTTTCAGACTCAGAAATTTGCTTGGTTAAAAGGATTTCTGTGTACTGACTTAGGCTGTTGAGCTTTCTGTTATCCATGTTTGCATATATGTAGTTATTGTGGCTCAGATGCCTGGAATCAAGCACACAGTGGAAACTTAATTGAAAAAACACTGGGACTTTCTCTGTAGGTGAAAATTAGGTCTAAGGTACCTATGGCATTTAGGCAGATGTGGATCACGTACCAATATTTATGTACCTGAAAGTCACATGTTTGCCTTTGAATATTATGCGTAGTGCATTATGTATGTTCTCTGTTAACATATCTAAATTTTCTCCACCACTCAATCTCTTCCTGCAATAATGAGATAAAACATTTGATAACTTAAGAATCGTAATCTTCACTTAGATCATTGTAATTTTGCCTTTTGGGATATCATCATACTAGGGTGTTTGCAGACAAACCATGAGAGTTTGCATCAGTAAGTCAGTAAAGCGATACGTGTAAACGAAGGCTCTCACAAAGCTTCACAGTGAAATGCATTTTAGAAGCTATTATAAATCACAGTCACAGGTAGTTGAGCATACTCTCTGTTCAGCTAAAAAAAACCTGTTGGATAAGAGAGAAAGCTTCACAGCAAAACATGGAAATGCAAAACAAGGGCAAAGAAGAAGGGGCAGAGGACAGAGGTCAGATTTCCCCTTTAAAAATAGGGCTAAGGAAAGCTTAGATGAAAGATTAGTAAGGCTGGAGGGAATGCCATGGAAAAAATGTCACCAGGCATCTGACCCTCTGTGCCTTCACTGGAGTCTGCATCTGTGGAGGAGTGGCAGCCACAGCCTCCATTGGTATTACAGCTCCTCTTTGGGTCTAAAATAAGGTTTTTGGCCCAGATACTATGTTCTTATAAAAACAGAGGATGCCAAGAGTCTGTATGTATATCTATATCTATATGAGTATCACAGCATGAGACCCAGAGGCTATTAATCAATGAATTACTCCATCTTCGTGGCATTTCTTGTGACTGTTCCTAGATCTCTCTAGCTACAGACGTTTGTACTTCATGAAGCATAAGTGCGTACCGCAGTTTTTGCTAGAAACAATACTGCTTTACCTCCCAGAAAATTTAATAGAGCTCTAGAAAAAAAAAAAAAAAAAAGAAATAGAAATGCATCACTATGCATATTCCAGAGTTCAGAAGGTTTAAAATGTTTCATTACAGATCAGAAAAGAGTGAAAGGTCCCATTTCACTAGCACAAAAAGTTAAGATTTTAAGAATCCCAATGTTATTACACGGTAGCACAGATAAAATGAAGTTTTAATTCTTCATAGAAGGACAGAAATGGTAATAGGGGCCATAATTTGTGCATTTCTTTTGTGCAGAAAATACCCTGTAGCAGCAAGTAATGAAAATGAACACAAAAAGGCTGGAATCCAACAACTACCCCAAAACTATCTATAGCAATAGTTCTCTCTAGTCAACCTAGCACACCAGAGAAGCTGAGATCTGAGGATTAACAAGTGAGACCTATCCCACCAGGCAGTCTTTCACTTGGAGCCTCTTTCAGCTTTAGCTGCAACTGTGTTCTGTTTAATTTTGTCAAAACTTCAAGGCAGTGAAGTTTTCTCAACTCTTTATCTGAGAAAGGACAAAATTTGGAATAAGCATTCAGACTGGGTGTGCAATCTGGCTGAGCAAGGATTTTAGAACAACATTTTGGGCATGGCTCCAGCTTCAAAAAAAAAAAATGCATCCAGAGCTAGTTTGTGCTTTGCTTTTTCTTTGCTCTGAGAACATTCCACTCAGTAGGCTCAGTAATAAGTAAAACAAATTTCTATGCAATTTATGCCTGTGCACATGGAGTTAAGATTTGCAAACATAAATCTATATGAGAAGGAAATCTTTCTTCCTCTGTGTCTGTGTGTGACTGCAACATACTCCCGGCATTTATGACCAAAATTAGGAAGGTATTCTGAGCCTACAAAGACCTGAGGAGTGTGTATTTTAATAGAGATCCCTCACAGGAAGCACTGTGATGCTATTGAACAACTCATTCAGACGCTTACTAAAACCACCACTTAATCCTCCAGAGAATTAAATTAGAGCAGAGCTTTTTGTAATAATCACCTGATCAGAATAACTTGCTGTAGCCGTCGCTTATAAGGGCAACTGTCCTAAGTAGTAGCTCACGTGCTATTTTCTATTAGACGCCGGGACAAAGGAAAGCAAATTATGTAACGAAACACATCCTAACATCCAGGTAAGGGAGAGCATGGCTCTCTTGAGCATGCACCACTGCTGCAAGACACAGCAGGATTCCTTTTGTGCTGTATGAGCTGTACTTGTGGGAAGACGGGAATGGGACATCGGAGGCCTCTAAACTGTGAAGTGACACTCACCGAGCGGTGCTCCCCTGCCCTCACACTGTGACCCTCTGCACTGGGTTTAAGTGCATGCACTACACTGCTTGCAAGTTACCTTGCTCCTGAGGGTCTCTCCTGCAATGAATAATGCGCCTCCTCCAAGGCAAAGCCTACGGGTGACTTTGACCATGGTTTACTGCCCTGAGGCTATTCATAGGCAGCATGACTGAGGCTGGTGCCAAGTCTGACTCTTTCTGCTTAACCGTTCTCCAAAACTCTTCTGGGAGGTCTAACATCCTAAGTTACCCCTTACCTAGCACTGCCGCACAGCAGGTATGATCTCCATGGTGTTTTACATCACCATAGATGACTGCGATGGAGACTGCAGACTATTTTGCCTCGCTGAACTGAACTGCAAACCTGCACAAAAACACCAGGACAGTTGGCAAAGTGTTGCTGATATTATTAGCCTTCTCCAGAAGAGGAATGTCCAAGTGGTGTGGATAGAAGCAGCCTTGTACCATTTAGTGAAGGCCCCGCTGGTCACTTTGTGAAGAAGTCATTAGAAATATAGACATGTGTAATGGGGGAGAGAAGACAGAAATAAAACACTTTGCAAATGCTGCAGAGGAAAGTGAAGAGGCTCCTCTGCGAGCCTCGTCATCTTTGCAAGACTCTAGGCATTACGGTTGGCACTGAACCATCTGACAGCTCAGTGGGATTAAGGAGCCCAAAGGATACCTAACAAAATAGAGGAAATTCCAGAAACAGGAATTTATGCAAGTTCCTGAAAGCTACAGGAACACATTGTGGTATATTAAGAAGTGCCTTATTACTTCCTTTTTCTGACATTTCTATTCAAATTTCTATTCAAACTTACTCTTCTCCTTCAATTCAAGCTCCTCTTTGGATACTCCTTCCTGCCACAGGTTCTTTTATGTTGTATTACGTATTTTTTTCCATGGCCCTTTAAAGTGTGTGGAATTTACTAATGCTTTGATAACCAAAATCTCACCAAATCTCTCTGATTTTTTTTGTATGTTTGGTGGGGGTTTTTGTTGTTTGTTTGTTTGTTTGTTTGTTTGTATGTGACCACAGACTCTCCTGGCTGGTTTGGTAGATTCTTGAAACTAAACCAGAGAATCTCCTCCAGTTTTTCATGGAACAGAAGGGTGTTGCGGCATGTTTCTTTTTAGCAAGCTCTCCTTAAGTGATATATTTAGGAGGTATGAGGGGAAAGAACTGGGCAGTCCTTTATTTATCTTCCCAACAGGTGCAGCACAGGGAGGCACAAAGGCAACATTTGCTCATTTTAGTTCTGCCAAGTACAAAGCACCCTCTGGCCTGCTGAAAAGCCGCTTCTCTTCTTTCCCTTGAACTCAATGTTTTTTTCATTTTAGTGAGACTATTTTAAGTAGTTTTCCTGTGCCTAGCCAGTCGCACTGCTGTATGCACAGAGCAGGTCAGCTTTTCCACTCAATCAGAAACTTGGCAAGCCAGGCCAATCTTTCATTTTTATGATTGCATATTTATGATTGCATTAAAACAAAACAAACAAAACAACAAACAAAAAGGCCCAAACCGATGTGGGGATTTTTCTTTGCCAGTGTGGGCTGTTTTTCAAGCAGGATAATGTAACTGGAAAAGGCGTCTTAAACTTCAGAAAGGTGGAGGCGGAAGGTCAAAAAACGAATCAGAGGCAGACTGATATCTCCGAAGGAAGTGTGGGAGCGCCACTTGGAACTTAGCTGGGGGAGGCCATACCCAGTCCAAGAGCCACCCGGCTTCCAACATGCAACAAGATCCATGCAGGAGGACACCCGGCCATAGCGCTCAGCATGGCAGCAGGGCCCACCCCGGCGGATCCAATTACAATGGCTAGGCGCAAGTTTGCTTTCTATTCGTAAAGGCTTTGAATTTATTGCCAGAGGTGATGAAGAGAAACTTTCTGAAGAATTGATGGGGAAAATAAGATAAGGGGTTAGGGTTTCCTCCCTCTTTTACCTACAACACGTAAGAAGAGGAAATTTTTCTTTAGAGAGATGCCAGTGCTAGTGGCATTGCAAATCTGACACCAGAACTCATCATATGACATGAACAGACCCATTTTCTGCATGAGTGGGGTCCAAGACTGGAGCCAGTTAGGATAGTGGGAATGCATTTTGCAGTTGCTCCTGCAGGGGGAAAGCGATGATGGCAGAAGATAAATGCCTAGATGCTTTCCTTGTGCCTTTCTGAAGCATGTGCCTGTGCAGCAAGGACAGCAGCAGCTGCACTGCCCGTTTTGGTGCCCTAACAGAATGAGCGTGCCGGCCCAGTCTTCTGGGTGAAGAGCATTAAGCAAGCTTTTACGAAGCTCACATGCTGGGTTCTTGAATTTTCAGAAAACTTTCTATCAACAAGGTTAATTTTGACCAAAGCCAAATCCATATACTTAAATAGAATTTCCATTTATCTTTTTTTTTTTTTTTCAGCTCTGAAAAAAGCTAACCTTGAAAAATATAATATTAAAAGAAATCATGCTTTAATGATCTTTCATCCATTCCTGGTACTGATTGATTTCCCATTGAAAAGCTGGATGCTCCAGGCAGCATTCAAGCAGACCTTGCAAATCTTTAGGAAATGAGACCGGCAGACAGTTCATAAATTCTTTGGCTTAAAATTTGGAGTGGTCACTTAACTCATGACCATGAATTATTTCCTAGACTGGGGAGAATAAATATGGCAAATTTACAGAGCTGCCTGACTTGCACCTGTGCTTGTGTGATGATGCCCACAAATAGTTTGAAAGTGTTGCTCTTGATAGACTTGGCACTTCTACAAGAGCGTGGCCAAATGTCATGGCCTGTGACAGTTCAAGAGGGCAGCTAATTAACGGACATCTCTTATTATGAATATTAGTAAAAGGGGAGGGAGAAGAGGATTGGCTGAACCGTTATAATAAATTACAGGAAGCATTTATATGAGGGAGGGCTATTTTGTTAGCCAGTTAACTTTATTCAAGTTAACTGGACTGGTAACTGCCCTGATGATCCTAGTCCTTCACTGGGAACAGTTTTTGGGATGTCCACTGATGTAGTCTTCACCTTGTGAGTGAGAAATTTTAAACAGACTGAACAATGACCATTTACCCCAAGGAAGCCACAGCACATAAAATATATAGGACTTTGACTTTCTAGGAGTGACAAAGGCCCTAAATCATTGATTACGGAATCTGGTGTGTACAGAGGCAAATTCCAGTCGGCTGAAGTGCTCCAGAAACCTTCTCTCAGTTGAGTGTGTGCACTGTGGGGCTACCCTCTCACCAAATCAGGAAATTTCCCACTTGGGTAATCCAATAATCTTAAAATAACTCAGTGAGCATTCAGCCTGAGAAAAGCCTGGGGGTTTGCAACATTACTCTCTCTGCAAAATATAGCCATCTATTCCAGTGACATAAAATGCAATAATCTCATAAAATGAGTTTTTCTCAGTTTTCATGTGCTAGCCAGTTTCTGATTTCACAGTTTCTTGTTCAGCTTAACTCCACAATGTCCTACGAGAGTAAGGAGCATGGGATCCTTAATGTAGCTTGCTTCTTTTGGAAATGGCAGAAGAAACCTACTGCTAAGGTGCTTCTGTGATGCCTCCTTTTTATTTTAGTCAGCCCACCAGTTCCCCCAAAGGTTTCTTCCAGTGGTGCCTGACAGAGCATAGTCAGTCGAGATAGCCCAAAGTTAATCTTTATTAATTAGTTACCTTCAATCCTTCACATGTTGAGAACTGCTTTGACAACAGGCATTTGATGGTCTAAGTTCTCACTGGTAGACTGAGTATCAGGACTACCAGTGGTACTGTGCTATTATTAATAGTACCTTACTACTAGTAACCTACTAGTACAGTATGACAAGTACTCCTACCCACTCAAGTGAGTTCCTACAAGTTCCTGATCTATCAGATGACTTTAGGGACCAGGCAGCCTCCTAAGCATAGTAAGATAAATACTGCAGGGGAGCTGAGTGCAATAAGGAGGCACCACTCTACAGCTCGTATGTGTCATTCTTTCAGAGTTCACTCGTATCTATGAACTTTAGCTTCATCAGGACCTAAGGTTTTAATATTGACTCACCCCAAAGCATTTATATGTATATTAATGTATTTTTGTTCAAAGGTACTAAACTAATTTTGTAACACAATCTTGGAATTGCATTTATATTCACTGTGTTGTAAGAACATTGCTTTGAAGCAATCTATTCTTAAACAGAAAGATATCCCTAAAAAACATGAGCCTCCATACAAATTTCCTCCATATTATATTTCTTTTAAAATGACAGAAATGTTTCATTTTTTGTATATAGTCACAGAATGCATTCAGATTAAACTGTGCAACATCCAGGCAAATAAGATCAAATAAAAAGTACACTTAATACATGTGTAAATCATTTGCATTACAAATAAGACACTTTAGAAGGGGCTTGGCTCTAAGCTTGATATACAGGATTAGGCTCTCGTATTAATACGTGCACTTGGTGCAGCTATTTTCAGAGAGAGACTTCATCCATCATTGTCCTCGAGCACTAAGGAGAGCCAGTAAGTAAAATGATCATGCTGGTCTGTCAACACTACTTGGTTAAGGCTCAATCTTGCAAAAAGCTTAGTTTTCATGTCTGAACCCCAACAAGGTGCTGAAACTGTAAAATGCTCATAAAAGTTGCTCTGCTCTTGCCTTGCACAGAACTAGAAAATATTTCAAAAATAGAGCAAATTCTATTAATGCGCCAATGTTAAATCAAATGTAATTATTCATTCTAAAACCACGGACCTGCCAGATATTTCACAAATTATGAGAACAAATGCTATTTTATGACTCCTTTCCAAAAAAATATCTTTAAGAATGAACTCGGTTTTGCATTTTGGGCATACATTAGGGAACCTGTCTATAAGCCCCTGTACTTCCAAAGTATACAGTCTGCATATTTACAATTTTATAAAGGTTGTGCATATTGTCAATGATAAATAATAATTACCAGAATTTCTCAAAGTGACTGAGCATGAAAAAAAAATAATCAAGAGCTGGAGAAGTAATGTAACTGTAAGACTGTAAGAAGCTCATTTAGCTTAAATTTCCAAAACAGTAAAAAATAGAGGTCAGTTTTAAAAAAGCCATAAATGAATAGTCCCCAGACTTTTTCCATGTTACCCATGCCTCCGATGGGAAACTTGCGTCTTGCTTACAGGCTACACAATTGGATTAATTTCTGTGAACTTTACTATGGAAAAGAATACAGTAAGGCAGCCTGTATTGCTGGTCTTGCTATCCTCCTGAAGGTTATCACAGTAATTTCTGTAGTGTGGCAAAATATATCAGTGAGGTTTGACTTGTGTAGAAAGCTTGCTAGTTTCTTTATTAATGCATGATACATATAAATTAATTTTTACCAAAAATTCAAAACTGATTCACAAGCACTTTGCTTCTATTTAATAATATAAACAACAATTAGTGTTATTTTCAAAACACTAATAAAAACTACAGGTACATGCCGATTTTTTAAAACAGAATAACAGTTTATACCCTGTTTTCCAGAGTCTAGTTGTCTTAGCTATAGAGAGACCACTAAATGCACTACGAAAGTCTTCAGTCTTTAAAAAGTAAATGAAATATTTGCTTAAATAGTTTTTTTCTTGGTATCTCTGCTAAATCATTGTTTTTTGTCTAAAATAGTTCAAGGTCAAGTTTTTTTGTGCTACACACCTACCTGAAATTAATTTTGTAGCTTAAAAGGAGCATTATTATTATCTGTGATTGAATAATGGTGCTATGAAGTTTTCTCTTGTAAATATCACTTCTTATTTAAACTGTGCAAGATGGTATACAGGGCATTTTTGCGCGTATTCATAAATCATGTAATCAAGAAAAGCTTGGATTATGTTTTTTATGCTTACCAGCTTTGGTGGTGGGTTCCGGCATTGTTATACGAAATCTTTATTCCCAATGATTTTCAGTCTTTCAGATACAGTAAGTAGTAGCCCCAAGTCCAGTTGAGAGAGGATGCAGATCAGTATGACAAGCAGAGGGGGAGAAGAATTCCTCTGCTTTATATACCGCAACTGAAGTATCAATCAAAATAGCACCTCCTCTCTTTTCAGTGCAAACACTCTGAAAATTGACAGTTATGGGAACCCCTCTCACATCTGTTGTCTGCGGCTTCTGCTCTCTTGGCTTTTGGAAGGAATCTCTGCTGCATGCATGGGGCTGATGAGAACATCTATAACTTTCTAAATTGAGCAGCAACGCTCCCTGTCTCTGTAGCACACAGACATGCGCACACACGCCGACAGAGTGTGTACCGAAGGCCACCGCGAAGCGATTGAAGAGTCTCTGCAGCCTGCAAAATTATAGGGACTTCCTGTGCACGTTTGCCCTTTTTCCACTACACAACAGGAGAATATAAATATGACAAGTATGCCTAAACATCACATTATTTTCCTCTTTTGAGAGAAAGCAATACTCAAAGTTGAAAGAGTGAGAAGCAGAATAATTTGTGATACTAAGGAGGAAAAAGGATTCCTGTGCTCCATGCTTCTTTCTGTTTATAATCGCTACAGTTTCTTGTGTTGCCATGCTCACGTGGGCTTCGATAGAGACTGCAGAGTCCCTTTCAGTGCTGCTGCCTCATTAACTGGAGAGGTCGGTGCTTGCTGAGAGATGAGCTACTCTCCCTTCCACTCATCCAGGAGATACAAAAAGCCTTCTTTGCCAAGCCAGGAAACAAGACAGAAGGAATGGAAATACAATCTGTAGCACTGAGCCACTAAACTAAGCCTTTGGGCTGCCCTCCTCTTAAACTCCTACTTAAGCTATGAGTATGTAGGCAACAGAAATGCGGGTCTAGTTAATCAGGGGTACTAGGATTTATTTTCTCATTCCCTTTGGGGATTTTGAGACACAACTGTAGCGATTAATGGAAGAGATAAGGAGATCCTCAAAGGTTTCACGCTATTAAAACATGTCTTCCCACACACGAGTTAAGAAGCAAATGCTGCTAGACAGTTTGGACACCAACTAAATACACTCAAGTGTTATGGAAAACAGACTTTACATCCTTACATAGGAGATGGAAGAGGCCTCTCAAGTCATCTCCCTTGATTATCCTCCTACCCATGCATAAGTGTTTCCCCATCTTTGTTTTCTGGCTTTCTATTCACTTTATATTTATACTTTATACGGGATAGGAATTTCATTCCTCTTTAAGAAACCACTGTCACCTGCTATTTCTCAGCATCGGGTTTCTGCCCTGCTAATTATGATATTTTATTTGACTGATCCAGGTGCTCACAAAATAACAGAGAAAGGTTATTAGGCCTACAGGAACCTAAACACTCATTGTTTCATATCACCATCTAGGTAAACCCCCTTACATCACTGAAATAATTCCTGTCTTTGGAAATCAAACAGAAAGCTGCCCTAAGAACGTAACTGGGTAGATGTAGGCTTTCATATCTGAATGTGTCTTGCTGCATTAGCACTGAGGGGGAATCAGTTTTTCATAGGGAAAGTAAAACACATTTTGTTTGATTCAATCCTATCACCCAATCAATCCCTGCCTCAAATGTGTACATACACACTATTCAGGAAAAAAATTTTAAAAAGTCGTTATGCACTTTCCTCTAATCAGGAGACATCCCCAGCTCTTTCCGAACCATTGTTTAGGCTATTGGCAGAGATGACAGACTTCATTCATTTGGACACTCTTGATCTACTTTTGGAGTTTCTTTTGGGAGACAGGGTGCTGGTGATTTATTTTTGTGAGAAAGTATC
>JAUBNY010000429.1:2370068-2388672 GCA_032275445.1 Crypturellus soui | reverse complement strand
CTTTTTCTGTATAGTGAACACGTTCTGATAAAATTTCTTCTTCAACATCCTTTTGCTTTTGTTTATCACGATAAGGTCTCTTATCTGCCACTTCAGGGACCAAACACACTAAGTCTTCTGAGTCTTCCCCATCCACTCCTACCCCAAGTAATTTTGTTGCCCTTCTCTGGTCACTTTTCAAAACACAAGTATCCTATTTCAACTCCAATAGCTCCTTCAGTACTTTCCAAACAGCAACTATGGCATAAAATAATTAAATCATACTCTCTCATCTGCTTTTAATAAATCCCCTTGGACATACATCCAAAAACTTATTTGCTCTTGCAGCTGCTAGATCTGCATCCATAATTTCATTTTTGCTGCTATTCCTAGGAGTGAACTCTCTCACTTATTCCAGTGTCTATTCTAGTAAGTCAGTGTCTATTTGTTACCAGAGAAAAATCTTTGTTTTGTCACCCAGCCAAAGGATCAGGGCTGATCCTCACAAGATTTGAGACACAACTTGTCAAGAAAATGATCTAAAGCAAAATCGGCTGCAATGTTTCTTGGTTCTTGAGAAAAGCTGATTCATTGTAACAAGTATGCTGGGCAGAAATGATCCATTTAGAGGAAAATAGGAAAAGATTCCCAGTCCACATGGGGCAAAACCTTGACAAAAATCAAAAAAAATGATTATATAAAACTCAAAATAGCATGCAATATCTAGTCAGGGCATTAAAATAGAATATAAGAAACAGCCAAGTCTCTGCTTTGAGAGATTCAAATTAAAGTCTTGAAAGTGTCCCTCTCATCTCACATGAGAATGTCTTTATTCAGAGTATACTACAGTTATTTTTGTTTCAGTTTTGTATTTGAAATAGTGCAGATAACTGAATTGTCTAAAAATCTACTGGAGATGGATTGCAAAGTATTCTTTCTCCCATCCCATGTGGGTGGGTGGTTGAACTGGTTGGTATCCTTGACTCTCTAGGCCTTTCACTAGATCTGATATTTGGAGCTTTGGAGCTTCCAGGAAAGTTATTTTTGCAGCCTCAGGACAACAGGTATAAAGCAGAGGCTGATTGATAGAGCCCTCCCTGCCACGAGGGGAATCTGATAAACACGATTCTGCAGGAATCAGGTTTATAAGTGCCCACGATTGTCTCAAGTCTCACTTCTCCTTCATCTTGCACAAGATCTGAAAATCCTATTCTCCATGTCTACAGCCGAATCACAACATCCTGACATCACCTTCTGTTTGGATTCTTTTGACATCACTGTTAATCCAACAGATGTTCCTTTCTAAAAACAAAAATAACAAATCAATGATGTCAATTTCTACCCTACAGGAAAGTGATAGAATAAAATTGTAAAAAAAAAAATACACCTCCTTTTGCAAGAGAGAGGGATACCTCAGCATGGAAAAAACACAAAATGGTTGAGATTGGAAAGGGCCTCTGGAGATCATCTAGTCCAACCCCACGGCACAAGCACATTGTACACGATCGCGTCCAAGCAGGTTTTGAAGATCTCCAGTGAAGGAGACTCCACAACCTCTCTGGGCAGCCTGTTTCAGTGCTCTGTCACTCTGACAGTCAAGAAGTTTTTCCTCATGTTCAGACAGGAATTCCTGTGTTTCGCCCAGTGCTTCTTGTCCTGTCACTGGGGGCTAAAAAGGCCCATCTCTTTCAGTCTTTCCTCATATGAGAGATGTTCCTGTCCCCTAACTATCTTCACAGGCCTAAGTCGGTCTTTCTGCAGTAGTTCCATGTCTGTACTGGGGAGCCCAGGACTGGACGTAGCACTCCAGACGCGGCCTCACCAGGGCTAAGTGGAGGGGGAGGATCTACCCTTGACCTGCTGGCAACATTCTGCCTAATGCAGCCTTGGAGGCTGGTGGCCTTCTCGGCCACAAGGGCACATTGATGGCTTATGGTTAACTTGTCCACCAAGACTCCCGGGTCCTTATCTGCAGAGCTGGGTCAGCCCCCAGCCTGTACTGATGCGTGGGATTACTCCTCTCTAGGTGAAGGACTTCCCTTCGTTACTCTTCATGAGGTCTCTCCATGCGCATTTCTGCAGCCTGTCAAGGTCCCTGCGAATGGCAGCGCAGCCCTCTGGTGTATCAGCCACTCCTCCCAGTTCGGTATCATCAGCAAACTTGCTGAGGCTGCACTCGGTCCCTTCATCTAGAGTGCTCCATCTCAAGATACTTATCACTCTTTAGATACCCATCTGATCTGGGAAGGCAATCCTTTTGGTCTGATATCCTCGCTGAACTTTTAGTTATTGATGAAAGACACCTGGATCTACTTGCCCAGCTCAGTTAATCAGAGCCTTACAGACCTACTTCTACTCTGTCATGCACTTCACTCTTCTGCCATGTAAATGAGATGTGACCTTGGATGAGAAGCGATGAGAAATATTTTCTGTATAGATGTAGCACCCACAAATGGGGTCTTACTCTATGTAGCAAGACGAGTGAAGATTAAACTTTAGAATCTCGATTGCATTCTTTTTCCAAGGCAAGTCGGCTTGGAGACACTTCAAGGCATGTACGAGCTGTCGTTGACAGATAAACACCACTTGTCAGCTTTACCTTCTGCCTTAGAATGACCCAAAGAGTGACATTACTGTGTAAGCAACACATGCCCCATGGTGTCCTATAGCAGTCACAGTGTTTCCTTTCTGACAGTAAATTCCAGTGCACTGAGGCACTCGGCACCAAAGTCAACAGCCAGCCCCTAGGTCAGGGCAGCAGGCAAAGCAGGAGGAGGTAGAAGGAGAGCAGGTTCGTTCTTTTGACAGCTTTGCTGAATCAACCAGAAAAAAATAAGATGAGGGTTGCTAAAAAAGAAAAAAAAATCGATCGGAGTTTTGCCACTGACTTCAAGAGAGACAGAGTTTATTTCACTCTTTGGTTTTAAGAGGAAATTTGAAAGACGAATCTGCAGTCAAGAGAGGAAAGAGCCATTGCAGCCCAGATTATTGTTCTTACTTCCACAAGTGAAATTGGAAGCAGCCCCCCACGTGAGCTGTGCCTAGGTAAGCAAGACCTGTGCTGGGTATATATGCAACCTGATAACTGAAAACTAACTCAGAATGCCTGATGCAGCAGCGTAGCAAACAGAAGTGTCCTTGGTTACACTTTTTCTGTTCTTTAAGCAGGTGCAATTTACTTCTAGTTTACAGAAGAGCACATGATTCGCCATAGCTCATTTTAGCATAGCTCTCCGGTATGTTGTCTCTAGCACTGGCCAACGAGGCTTGGGATAAGGAGAACATTCCTTCATCAGTATAAACTAGGATTGTGATCTTGTCATATTTGTACTTTTTTTTTGCTTTCCTATATAAATATAGCATTTCAGTGTTAAGCTTGATAAATTCATTTTAGAACAATTCAGAGCATTTGCTCTTGTTAGAAATATCCATTCGTGCCGCCTGTACAAATGAAGCCCTCGAAATTCCTATAATTCATAACTGTCCCAGAAATAGTACAAAAAATATATATTTTGCAAGTCCACTTCCATACTGATTGTGTTGACTGTATGCTCCAGTATGTTCCAGTGTCCGAAACTCCACAGACACACTGTGCACCATAAGGAGCACGCTTTACCTTATGGGAAGTGCTAGCATAAGGGATTTAAAATTGTTTTAATGTTTCTGATAAAATTTTATAGTTATTGCAAAGGCAAAGGCGCAGTTCAAAATTAGTGCTTATATGGCAGCAGTCTTCAATGTTAAAAATTGTACCAAGAGCTAAATTAAAGTATCAGAAATATATGGATATTAAAAGCCTTCACTTGATGTCCTTTAGAATTTTAAATATTACAGTCTTAGAAACCTTAATACTTCACAGAGGTAGATAATCACAGACAAAATATTCACAGATAAATATTCTGCTTTTCTGAATGATTGATGTAAATCCAAGCATCATTTATCATTGTGTTATTTTTTTTTAAAGCATCCAAGTTTAAAGCATGAAGAGGCTGAAAATAAAGCTTTAAAAAGCACTTCAAAATATCTGGTGGTCTGGAAATGTTGTCAAAGTGGCTGTTCCCCTTCCAGTTGGCACCATCTAAGGTCACCCTCACCTTCTGTGGTGACCATCTGAAAGTGCTGATCCACACTTTAAGAGCAATGAATTAGATTCTCAGATGTGCAACAGAGTTCATAGTAATGACAAACAGCTTCCTTAACTGGGGCATGGCTCAGTTCTTCATTTGTAAAGAGGGGAGGAAAACCCATTCTTTAGTCCTATAGTTAGCCTCAAACTTATTTAATTTGCCTAGAGATTCTTTGGATGCGTTTTTGTTTGCAAAAAACACACCCATTTTCACAATGGAATATTAATCTCAGTTGCTACTGTAACACATTACTGTTTATACTGACTTTAAAAATAGCACTTCATATGAATAGATGGAATAAGGCATCAAGTTCTTGAGCTGACATTCTCTTTTATCTGTTATATCACATATTATTTAGCATAATTCCATAATGACAATAGTGTAATATACAGAGATAATTTAACACCTTAAAGGTACAGTTTCATGTTACACATGATCTAGAGTAGCTGCAGACTGCCCCCAGCAGAATGGACCTATTCCCCCTCCTTTCCTGCTTCCTCCTCCTTCAAGGTCTTGTTCCCTTCCTTGCGCCAGACCTCGTGCATAAGCAGGATGAGTCAGTTCAGTTTACTGATCTGAGTGAATCCCTCTCGTCTGGGTGGGATGAACTTATTTCTATGGGTCGGTTAGCTGAAGCTTGTAGCTCCATGATCACTAGATCTGAGGCAATGGGAGAGCACAGCCGCAGGCAGGGGACTAGGACTGCCCCTTTTAGCTGCAACCTACACACACATAGTGTTAGGTTTAATGGGAAATTAATACCCTCATCTCAGAAATCCACAGTTTATAAACATTTCCTTCCTATTCTGAAAGATAATTGAGATACATGCTAAGTACTATTGATCTCCTAATTCTTCCATTCCAAGAATGTCTGCTGCTTTGATTTAGACTTTAGTTTATCAAAGCCTCTTCTCCTCTGTATTGGAAAAAAAAAAAACAAATCAGCTCCTTGATGAAGCACTGGGGGATTTCCCCTGATCACTCACCGATGAGTGAAAATGGGTTACAGGGTACATAATAGAAAAGGAAGAGCCATCCACCAGAAGCACAAGGCAAACTTATACTAATTAGCCATGGATCTTTGCTTTTGTGGAAGGCTTTTTCACTAATAAGCTAACTTTATTAAACTTTCGCCATTTGCTCTGTGAGCCTAATCAAGCCTCATAACTTTGTGGTTCCCCTTGAACTCAACAGGTGCTGAAGATCTACCTTGTACGTTATGTAATGAAAGGACCTGTGTACTCCCTCCCCCTGTTAACAACTGTTTTCTTTTGCATAACTGACTTAATATAATAGAGTCACAGGAACATAGTCGCACCACCCTAACTTCATTTATGGACAGCTATTGGCTGTCTCATTTCAATCAGTATTTCCAAAGTCATTGTCACCTCTAATCAATCTGAGTCAGCATTGGGCTGGAAACTAATGATGTTTATTAATATCATTATGTTTATTAACATCATTAGTACCATTATCTCCTTAATAAGGAGATTTTCCTGGGGAATATGCAAAAGATTAAAGTTTGAAGGAGTAATTAACCCTCTATTTGGAAGATCATGACTAGGAAGCTTTTGGATAATGTCCACATGAATTTTAAAGGTAGGTTATTAACTCAAAAGTTCCATAAAGAGGTAAGATTAAAGACAAAAAAACACTGAATGTTACAATAAGTTAGCAAAGATTTACTGACTTAATTAGACTTCACAATCAGGCTGGTGAGAGAGTAGACTAGTATATATTGTGTAAAAAGGAATAAAGAGGTCATGGTTGTTACCCTCATCTCCTGCTCCGTGGACCCTGAATCCTAGATGGATGTATTTCACTTCTACCATTGATTCAATGGAGAAAGTTCTGAACAGACATTTCATGTTTTGACTTACAGGGTGATCTGTTTTGCTTTTGTGAGCCGAGTGTCAGCTTTTGCATCTTAACTAGTCTCTCTGAGCTCTATAGTCAGTGGAGATCTAACCATCCGGCTCAGCTCAGTTACCTGACCACAGTCACATACAGCCACCTGAGGTGACCTCCAGTATCCCTCTAGGCCTCCCATTAGCACTGCAGAGAGTGTGGGTCACTGCTAAGTCCTGTGTCACATCTGCTGCTCCATATGGCTGTCATTAGGCACAGCTGATGGCACTATACTGCTGTGTTTATAGAGCTGAGCCTTAACGAATGGATTTCAGAGTGCAATGCAGAAGTGAATTTTAGGATATCTCCCACCTTAGATTTCACCTGTTATACTCTTAACAGAATCACAGAATGGTTGAGGCTGGAAGGGTCCTCCAGAGATCATGTAGTCCTACCCCCATCCTCAAGCAGGGTCACCTACAAACAATGTAGGTGTTGTAGGTTCAGGCAAAGTATTGTCCGAATACAATACGTTGCACAGTATTGTTTTCAGACAGCTTTTGAATGTTGCCAAGGATGAAGACTACACAACCTCTCTGGGCAGCCTGTTGCAGTGCTCACTCATCCTCGCAGTGGCTTCCTCATGTTCGGACGAACTTCTGTATATCAAGTTCTGCCCATTGCCTCTTGTCCTATCATTAGGCATCACCAAAACGAGTTTGACCCAATCCTCTCTACACTTTCCTTTCAGTTACTTGTATACACTGATAAGATTCTCTCTCAGTCTTTCCTAGGGTGAAGAGTCCCAACTCCCTCTATCTTTCCTCATAAGAAAGATGCTCCAGTCACTTATTCATCTTTGGAGCCTTATGCTGGACTCTTTCCAGTATTTCCATGTCTCTAAAGCATGGGGAAGCGCAGAAATGGACACAGTACTCCCGATGTGGCCTCAGCAGGCCTGAGGGGAACAATCACCTTGACCTGCTGACAACACTCTGCTTAATGCAACCCTGAAGGCTGGTGGCCTTCTTGGCCACAAGGGCACATTACTGTCTCATTGTTAACTTGTTGTCCACCAGGATTCCCAGCTCTGCAGAGCTGCTTTCCATCAGGTCAAACCCCAACCCAGTATGGGTTGGTGCACAGGGTTTTTCGTCCCTAGGTACAGGACCATGCAGTTGCCGTTGTTGAACATCGTAAGGTTTCTCTCTGCCTAACTCTTCAGTCTGCTGAGGTGTCAGTGAACTACCATAGAAATCCATACACATCTGTCCAATTAATCTATCAGGAAACTTTCAAATTAATGACCGAGAGATGATTAGCTGCATAAGTACACCAACAGACTCAAGCTCAAAGTGAGCCTGCTCCTGTGTTCTTCCCCTCTTCCACAGGCTTCTGTGCACCTAATCCCAGGACTTGTGTTGCTTTTTCCTGGTTGGCCACAGATCTTATTTTCATTCTTCGCTCTCACAGGCATCTACCTCTACAGAACTGCTCTCAATCCATTCTTACAGACAGGAGTCCACCTGGCTCCATCTTTTATTCACCTCCACTTCCCAGACCTGCTGTTGGCAGTGTGATGCATCTTGATACACAGATTTTTCAGTCTGAGATCTGACTTTTTTCTCATTGGTGCAATGAATGATTCTCATTGATTCTCATGATGATGATTCTCATTCTTTTCAGTTTAGCCAAAGCTTCACTGTATGTTTTATTAAAACAAAAAAATAAAAAAGAAAGTTGATAACACAGGCATTCATCTATGGGAAAGCTCTTCTTCCAAAAATAAACCTTTCCTGCTCAAGTTAGAGCCTGGGGCTTAGGGTATTAGCAGCCTGGAACCATAATAATACAAACATATGAGAAGCCTAAATGGGGCTGAACAGCATTTGTGCACTCTGCCGTCACCGCTTTGTTATTATCAGTTCAATAATCCTTCTGGGATTGCTTCCGCAGGACTTTTTCCTGCATATCAACTGCGTAAGCAGGAAGATTGTGTGCCATCTACTGGCATGCAGTATTGGCAGGCACAAGGGTCACAAACTTTTTTTTTTTTTGAAAAAAGTTCTGCAGCTTGTTCATGTGAAATACATCTGAATTAAAAACAATCTTGAAATGCTCTTTCCTCAGGCAGCCAGTAGCAGCCCAGGCTTTGGCCCTGCTGGCCAGACACCAGTTACCGTCTCAGACTATCAGTCGGGTGCAATGCTTCTTCCTTGTAAATCACACAGCAAATCACTCCTGCAGGTGTTTGGGCCAAGTCAGCTGGACAGTGTTCAGCTCTCCCTCTCTTACTGACATTTTGCAGGTATTGATGCAGCACTCAGAGCAATTACTATCATCTCAGCTAGTTTTGTATCATTTTCCTTTGGCAGTTATTGGTCCCTTCAGTACTCATTTGAGCTAATGCTACTGACTGTGCACTTAATTGGACTAATATGCTCTGTTACATATTCCCGTTTTTCCAGTGGTAAACCTCTATCTGACCACTATTTAGGACTGGTCAAAAGGTCACTTCTCAAACCCTCCTACTAGTCACCATCATCAGACACCTGGCTAAAACATCCAGGGACCTCCAGTATTACCAAGTGTCTCCTTAATGTTCCTGCTTGCTTTTATCTCCTGTCTCAAATCCCTCTGCCTCCCTTGTTTCTTTTGTTAGTCTTCTGCAATTATTGTCTGTCATGTGCTTTTGCCAAGGATCAAGCTGCAGAGAACTATAAAAATAGAGGGAAAAAAACAAACTATCAGATTTCTGCAATGTCAAAAGGATCAGCCAGTAGGTTGTGTGTACCACTATCACTTTTCCTTGGCATTAAACATTATGAATAGGGATAAACTTAGTAAATGTCACATAATTTCCTGAATATGCTTTTGCCAGGTTTAAAAGAAAAAAAAATACAGAAAATACAGAACCTATAGGTGGTTTCCAAACCCAATATTCAAACATTGTCTATTTTCAGAAGCCCTTTCAGAAGTTGTCAAAAAGGGAGCGGTTAGCTTGCAGTGCTGTCAAAGTTAGTCACAATAATTATCCAAAGATACTACTGGATCCTAGTTTCAATCTCCTAGTTTTAAAATCCTATCCTTTATTTTATTAAAAATGAGCAGGGAGACTGTCGAGTTTATACTGCTTAATAATGAATATGTAGGAGTACTGGTCCCTCTACAAAGTGTGGCCTTGAGGAAGCCAATCTCTGCTTTAGCTCTCATATCAAAAAAAGTGGAGGAAAATATATGAAAAGTGTCATTTCCCTTTTTGTCAAAGTCAGTGAACATCATTAAACTGGGACAAGCGCATCTCTGGCTTTCGGGTAACCTGGAGCTGCATAGCCCAGCTGAAGGGGGAACGGCATTCTCAGGAAAGGAATTTTATATATCTTTCTGTTGCTATGCAGCACTGTGGCACACAGACAGTAAATTTCTCTTCATGTGGATTTTTTTTTCCAACTTCTCAATGCGTTTGCAGTTGTATAAATCCACACAGGGTCTTTGTCCTGATAACTTGACATCTACATGAAAGCTAGGGACACACACACAATCTTAATTGAGAAGGGCTCAGTGTTTGCACGACCATAACAACTTAAGAAAGAATTTAAACAAAAAGAATGCTTTAAAAATCAGAAGTAAGAGGCAATTCCATCTCTATAGGAAGTCTCAGAAAATATACAGAAGTCATGAAAGAAAATGATTGGCTGTTGGGCTGGGCAGGATGAAAGAGACACAGAGAAATGCTGGATTATGGCATCTTCAAGGCTAGAAGGGCAAGAACATAAAGTACATGCTAGTGTAGTGAGGAAGAAGGAGATCACTAAAGAGATGAAAGGTTTTGTAGGGTACCAAAGGGTGGAGTGAACATATTGATAACTTCAACTTCTCTTAGGATCTGAAGTGAGGTTAGAGGAGAGAGGAGTACTTCAATTATTCATACCATCTTTGGACTAAAAGGATCTAGTATAAGCCACAATGATGTCAAACAATGTTTTAGATTAGCTGTACTTTTTTACACAGTTCTACACAGTATTTCATACTAGTAAATGCTATAGACTAGATGGCTTCTGCATAGATATGAAGGCTTCTCTGTTCATGTAAAACTCATATCTCATTGTAGGCTCTAAAATATTCTTCCTCCCCTTCGCCTTCTCCATGGAAAAAATGACTAACTTACTGTGGAAAGGTTAATCGTAAATATTACTAGCCCTTCATTTTGTTGCTGTTTAGTCCATGGTGCTGCTAGGAGCCAGCATGCTCACACCAAACATTGTTATACTTGTTCAGCAAATGAGAAGATAAGAAGGAGGAGGACGTGCCCAGTGGAGGTGGATGGGGGAACAAAATGTGTCCCTTCTCCTCCTTAATAACAATTTAGTCCCTAAATTTATAGAAATGCCTCTCTGTGAGCCCTTTAGGCAATGGCATATATATCTCAGATAACACTGAGCTGCTTAGCACCTCACTCATCCCATCTGATAAAAGGACGTAATGTTGATAATGGACTAATAACTTTCCAAAGACCTACAGTTTTCTAGGGTTTTCCCTAGATAGCAAAGGCTACAGGATTGTGCCTTTAGATTTTCCTAGGTTTAATCTCAACATGCTACTCCATTAATGACTGAATATACAGTTGCTTTTTATATCTTTGTTCCTACTTTTTTTTTAAGTATAAAAAGCTGCATCTTGGAATCTGCTACTTTACATGTCCAACCCACCACTTCAATGCTGTTCATTTGTTCAGCCTATCCAAATTTACCTTTTACAATATTATACTGAGCAAAATTTCTGGGAAAAGGCATTGGCGGACACTTCTTTAGATCATTAAGACCCTTTAGACTCACTGATTCTGGTGCCCGCAAATATCTTAGAGTATGTTCCATAGTGACCACTGTTCAGTAGATACAGCAGATGCCAACAGTGTCAAAGACAGATAAAGGAGTTTAAATCTACTAATTTCCCTTGTAGGAGATGTAGCTCCCTTCTTGAGACCTGTCACTGGGGCATATTTTGGCTCAGCCTTTCCAGACACCTCCTCCTCTTCACTGACATCGCTTTCCTCACTGGAGGTATCATGGAGGTTGTATTGCACTGGCAGTATCCCTTGGCACAGAGTCAGTCTGACTCATCTGCCATTTCATTACAGCTCCGAAACAGCTGCAGCTGTCAGAGGTTTGCAGCTACTTTGAAGCACTATGATAAAACTATATGTACTAAAATATTTTGATAAATACCTTCATCGCCGCAGCAGAAAAGCACAAAGAACAGTCTCTTGCAATGCTATACTATACTAATGCTCTAGCCACCTTTACAACTCTTATTCCTCTATTGCCATCCTTGGCTTTATTTTAACTGCACCTGCAACATTTCTTATGCGTTCAATTTAACACTACCTTCTACTTTCTCTTATTAACAGACTACCTTCTGTTATTAAGAAATGGGTCTATTCACAATATCATCATATGGAACATATGAGTAACTCAGCTCTCAAGAGTATTGCCACTGACTTGATCAAAAGAATTCACATTAAGATCATGTAACTGCAGGTCCTGCTGTAACTACAAGTTGTGTAAGCCTACTCCTTTATACGAGTACCTGTACCTATACCTATCCATCAGTTAAACTGGTAGTGGCAGCAGATTCGGCTGGGATAGCCAAGGACACAGTGTTGTCTACAAAAGCACACAAGAAGATGATGCCTACTTGGATGGGCTTTGCAGGCTCATATACAGAGCTTCTTGAGCACAATTAGTCTTTGAATGAGTTTTCTTAAAACTGCAACCACATAGGGTAGACTTAAATCTCTGAATACCTGTTTGTTCTAGTCTACTGTTTCTGAACTCTACTGGGATTAGCCTAGACTCTGCTTCTAATTTCTATCTAGGAATTAGAAGAAAGAGAAAGGTGTATTGTCAGAGCAAGAAAGTAGATTATGCTTATGTAAGAGCCCAGTTTTAAAACTTTTGTTTGCCTCCCAAAGTATAGTCTTTAAAATGGACTATATTTTCATGTGCAAGCAACTAAACTAGCATTGGATCAAACTCACCTTCCTCTAAAAAGAACCCAGCTTTCACAAAATCATCAAAGGCATTGCAACAACATTACATTTTTCCGTCAGTGCACAGAAAGATGCATCTTTAATTTCAGTGAATTCCTGCCAAAGAGAACCACATCATTCAAGCCAAACCCTGAGTTTTCTTTCTGAAGTTTGAAGAAAACACAGAGACTAGCTCTCACTTAAAAAACAATATTTTTCTTGAAACAAAATGGAGTGATGAGACAGGTGTAGCCTGAAGGGAGATAACATTCACCACTCACATTAAGCAATGTGAGTTCTTAGATAAGCAGCTTACTGTACCCTCTCTTGGATAGAGTTGGCTTGAAATTTTGAAAAATAATGTTCCTCAGAAGTAAATTAATACAGCAGGTGCTGATGCTCAAGATGGGCAAAAGTGAGGTGAAACTAGCCAGAAGCAAGAGGTAAGAATGTATTGAAAGCTTTAATTCTCCTAGCACTGTGAAAGGACAAGTGGCACAAAAAAATAAAAAGTGAATTTGCTTTTAAGTATTTATTGGGTTAAAATATCCTACCTCTGCTCTTTTTTCTTTTTTTTTTTCCCCAAGACATAGGCATTTTGGTTTGTCTGCAAACTCAGAAGTTCAAAGCTATAGTGTTTTCTTTTTGTGTAACATGTGCAGGGAGCCAGTTGACATTTAGGTTGTATCAGAGTAATATATCACAAGTAAAACAAGCAGTTGCTGTTCCTGATGATGTCAAGGTGATGGCATGATGAAAGGCTTCATATTATCCCTGGAACTGCAAGACAGGAGCCACTTGCTGTCTGGCAGCCCTAGGCAAAGGCTGCATTTGTGCAGTAGTCACTTTGCTCCTGCAAAGGGGATACAAGGAAAGCAGAGGAATCACTGTGGATTTAGCTAAGGTCAGAAAAATAGGAACGAATTCAAACTTTTCCTTCAGCAATCCTGCATTCTGTTTAAAAAGAAAAAAAAATAAAACAGAATTTTTTTTCTTTTCATTTTTGCCAGGGTTCCTCACTGCTGGCTAGAGCCAGAGCTCTGGAGAAAGGGAGAGCATTTTTGCCCTCCCTGCTAGGTCTGTATACTATGCCAGAAAGACAAGGTCAACAGTTCCACAAGAGGTTTCATGATAATTCCAGTCAGGAGGCTGTGACAAGATTTCAATAAGCACTGCAACTTTCACATTTATTTAAACTAGACACTTGACCCACTTTTTAAAACAGATTAAACATCTGCACACAGAAATGATAAACCTCTTCCACCAAGGAGGGACTGACTGTTGGGACTGTGAAGTCAGATAGCAGATGTTAATAGGGCCAACACAGAGCCTGTGATTAAGAAAGGGAGAAGCAATGGTTGGCTCTGTCCCCTCACCACTATCTGCCATCCAGAGTGGCTAAGCTAGTGTGAGAAAGAAGATTAGTAACAAATTACAAGTGCCTTCCTCTCTGTAACTCCTGGGAGCAAGGGTGATGCAAGGAGGAACCTCTTGCTCAGAGATCTGTCTCCAACACAGACTGTCCGCTCACTTCTGTCTTTAGACACCATCAGTTCCTCAGAGCTGTGCCCAAAAGTTTCAGTTTAGCCCAGTTGCATCAGAAAAAAAAAAAGAAAACAAAAAAAGGGAGAAAAAGAACAGAAAATTTTATGTGAAACAGGAGCTAGGAAATAGGAAACATGTTTTGCTGATCTGTAGAGGAACAAAGCAAAGCACTCATCCCCAGTGTTAACAATAACACAAGATTAAGAATTAATTAAGGCTAATTCTAGAGTTAATATTGTACATACAATATGTATGTACAATAATGAAAAAGTACCAGAAAGAAAAGTACCAAAAGAAAACAAAGAACTTATTGAAGAGATGATAGCAAATGCTAATCACCTCAGCACTTCTAAATATACTCACTAAAAATTCCTAAAGTTCTGTAAAATTTAGAAATGGGATGAAGTGAAAGAACAGAAACATTGTGACCCTTAAAAAGACTAGCGAGAGGACTGGGTAACTCTAGCTCTGGTAGCCTGACTTCAATTCCAGGTAAAGTATTAGCAAAATCTGAGAGAACCATCTATTTTTAGATGGCTAGAGCAGACAAATCTACTGGCTTAGAGCCAAGAGAGACTTGGGAAAGAGACAATGTCAAAGAAATCTGATAGCCTTTTTTTTTTTTTTTAATATGGCATCCGAGTGGGTGGGGATTTTTTTCAAAAAGACCTTTGCCATATGGAAACAGTTTAAATTATGCCTGAATAAATATTGAACAAAGTGACTAGCAAGTTCTTGGCATTCGTACTGTGTCCTTACAGAAAATCCAAGTCTGTCTTTATGGGCATCCTTTTACCTGTCTGCCTCCTTTACATTAAGGCTCAAATGTAAAGGCTCTTTTTGCTCAAAATAACTGAGCAAATTCACACAGAGTGAAAGGGTAGGCGCAGTAAAGGACATCACAATCCCATTCCCTCTTTTTTTTCTTCCTTCCTTTCTCTCTCCTATTTTCTCTCATGCATTCTTGCACACAAAAACAAACCTTCACGCTTACCTGTCAATAAATATTAGTGATTTGGGAGATATGCTGATTGCAGGTTGTTGAGACTAGCTATCTTGAAGGGGCACAATTTGGAGAACTCAAAGTAAATTAAACTTCAGTATTTAATGTCCCAAGAGATTGAAGCAGTGTGTATTCATAAAGATAGAAACATAGCTGAATAGTATTCAGTTAAGGATTTATCCTCATTTCCTCATGTTTACACCAAACTTTTTGTTAAAATGAAGCCATGGCATTACTGAAGTGACACAAAACTTACGTTACAACAGACAACCAACATTCCACTTGCTGTTGGAGATGAGCTTGATGGGCTTTATTACTTGGTAAAAGCCAGTGTTATGTGTCTGCCTCTATGTATGCTTGGGCAGAGAGCCTTTTCCTTGTGTATGGGTTTTGAATTCAAAATGAGAAACAGACATGACTCTTCTTGTGTGGGATCAAAGGAAATTCTTCATTCTTTCCTTCCATAAGCCAATAAAGCAATGGAATGGCATGGTAATGCCCCCTCTCTTTTTTTCATGTTGGAAGATATTAAAGCCACTTTGATTTTTCTTGTAGTTCTACAGGAGAATGTATTAGAAGCTGCATGCCAGGAAAATTCAATTGAAAAGGAATGTTCTGCTCAGCTGCCACCATAGCTCACCCATGGGGCTGCTAATTTTCCCCTCCCTACTCTCCTCAAACAGAGCTTTATCTATTTGCTGTGGTAAACCTCCTGCCTCACACAAAGCGACAGAGGCACAAGGCCACTGGTGGTGTGAATTTTTGGAGAAGATCCATGCTGGTGTTACTGTGCACCTACTCTGGGCTCCATCCCACACACAGCAGGTCCAGAGAGAGAACTGAAAGACGAGGAAATCCCTCAAATTCTCATTGTTTGTGAGTCTGCATGCAGAGACATAGTATACAGAGCCTGCCTGGTTAGGCATAGTTTTGTGCCCAACCTCTGCCTGTTCTGCCTGCCAACTTCCTTTCTCTTTATGATTAAAAAAAAAAAAAGAGGAGGAAAAGTCTCTAAAAATCACTCTATATGCCACAGAGAACTTATGCAGTTCCTTCTGCGAGCGCTGTGCTGACCTGCAAAAAAAACCTTTAAGACTGTGTCCCATTGGTTGCCTCATGCACCATTTTTACTATTTTGTGGATAATTCTGTGCAAAATAAGCTTTAATGTGGGAATAAATGTGCAGACTGGAGCAATTGTCTGCAGTAGAGTGCCTCTGTCATGTTTAATGCCTACAGTGTGAGTAGCTGTCACAGCTGCCTCAGATGGCAGCTATGACTGCCATCCTTTATCTATATGTAAAGGAAAGTTTATGCTCTCTTCTCCGGTGTGAGCAGGCTTTCCTTAGAGCTTTTACTGCAGGAATTGTGTTAATAAAAATTGAGAGGAATAGATCACACACTAGGGAGTCTGTGATGAACACTAAACCATCCTCCCCAGATGGAGATTTTCTTGCAGGAACTGGGACTGATTCCAAAACCACAGTAAGCTGCTAAAGAGCATTTTCACCCCCTTCTAGGAAATCTTACAAGCACTTGATTAAGAAAAAGTGTGAATCAGGAGAGTATGTTGCATTTCTCCTCCCCACTTAATAATTTCTGAGCAACGGACCCCTTCATTCTCAGCACGTTGTCACTTCCAGAGAGCAGTGATGGAAATTAGATTGTTGAAATTAAGTAGGATCAGGTTGCTTTCTTAGCTTCATCTTAGCAATACCTTCCCAAATGACTCTGAGCCTCCATGGCATGCTGATTCCCAACTGTCCCTAAGCAATCAGAACCCTGCCAGTCCAAACAGAGCCTTCTCTTATATGTATAGCACAGCTGAGTTGAGCGGGGCCTTAGTGATCCTTGAGGACAGAAGCAACATTACCTAAATGTTCATTTCTCTAGACCATGATCTAAGAGTCAAATTACTCTCAAAAGTGACTCACCAGGCCCTGGGCTCATATAATCACATCCATTCATCCCGCCCCTCCTCCGTTCCCTAAAAGTATATATACCAAAGGTTGTTTAGAGGTTAACAAAAGCACCACTTAACTTCTCATGTTCTTAGAATATTATTTCAGCTTCCTTGGGCTGGATTTCATTTCATTTCAATTAAGTCAGCTACATTAGTAATTTCTTTATAGGTTTTGGCACAATTTCTTTTGCACCTAAATGTCTTTATGGTTACCACTAGCTCCAATCCTGGAATATTTTATTAATTGTATAAAATATTCAGCGTAAGAAAAACTATGGCATACATTTTTAAGAAATAGGGCCTGGAAGAGATCTCAAGAGATTGTTTCATGCATCTTCTTTCCTAGGGCAAGACCAGCAATCCCAGTGTTATTCAGTGTTACTCCTGCACTTTTTTTTGGTCCAACCTGACCTTAAAGACCTGCAGTGTCTTTATGTGCTTAAGAATCTATATCCTCCCTAGAGATGTATTTCATTGCTTCATTGCTCTCAAACTTGCAACATTTTTCATAATGTCCAAATTCAATCTTTCACGCAAACGTATCTGGTACCATAGTGGTACCATAGTTACCATAGTGGCAGGGAAAGCTTAAGAGGTAAAACACCTAAAGCAATTTTACTTTATATCAATAGTTTATATCAATCATTTTTTAAAAATATTTCATATATTGAGAAAAGACCTGAAAACCTTCAGAAAGAATTAACATCTCTGAAGTGCGTATTATCACTATCAGGAGCTAGTGATGAGGTTGGAGTAATCTCAATAAGATGTGTCACACAAAGAAGTGAAAAAGAAACTCTGAAGTTTTCTTATATGTAAGTACTGCCATCCATTTTATTCACGCATGATTTTCAGCAGTTATTGTTATTACAGTTGAGACCTTGGTACACCAAGTGTTATTTTGAGCATCCATTCACCTAATACTTTTGTAAGAAAGAGTTATGGCAGATTACCAGTGGGATGTGATTTGATATGAGTTACTTATCAAGAACTGACATCAGTGTTTCTATTTTTATTACTAAAAAATTTCTCTGCAAAGCTATAAAACACTCATGTCTAGCAAAAGGAAACAGATGAGGTATATCTTATACATAGATATGTGATGCAGTTACTGGAAAACTGAAAAGCTGATATGCTTGCACTGGTAGTATACTGAACACTCAGTTTTCCTGGATAAAAGGCATGCTAAAACTTTTTTTCAAATCTACCTAGTGTCAAACACGAACCAATACCACTGAACACTGGCAAACAGGAAGACTATTGGGAGCATTACAGAGATAAGTTGGGCATATGTCGGGGGAAGAGGCATTCTGCCTATCTTACATGTTAGAAATATATTAAAACCAAGGGCAGAAGACAGTGTGTTGCAGTGCAGTTCTCAACTCACTACAAGTAGGAATTGTCAAGTAGCTGCCATCTCTCTCTCAACCCTTTTACTAAACATGAAAGCAGAGCATGTCTTCTATTCCAATCTCTCAAAATTAATGCGCAAGTTGTGCACAAAGAAATGACAGCAAAGTTATTAATTCCACTGCTACCTGATTTATGCTCCTGAGCTAAAGCAGTAACTTGCTCAGATGATCAGATGGTTGCTATCCTACCAAAAAAAAAAAAAGGAGCTTTAACGAAAAGGATTTAAAAGGGTTTAGTGTTGAATTTTACAGACCTTGCCAAAGTGTAATATGAAGTCTTACATTATTGGTCCCATCTTCAGCATGCCATAGCCTGAATCAAAAAGCTAGTACACAGCATCTTGGCTGTGGGTCAAGATCAACGAAGTCACATGCAGCAGGGTAAAGTGGTGAAGGTGACATTGGTTTTAGTACCTGTCCCAGAGGGAAAAAAAAATAAAAAAGAAGTAACAGACCCATCTATGAAGCCTGAGGCCTTATGCTTATAAGTTTCTGAAGTCAATTCCAGTTTTCTGTACTCGACTATGCTATTTTATACCCAGGATAAGAAACAGCTAGACAAGAATGGATGTAGCTTCATCACTCTGACGTGGGACACACAGTCATATGGTTGACAACTGGCAGGAGCCTGCATTGTTTCTCTGTTACCTAGCGAGTATATTTGAGAGGTATTAGGAGCAAGACATGTGTCAGGGCAGAG
>JAUBNY010000429.1:2331843-2349613 GCA_032275445.1 Crypturellus soui | reverse complement strand
ATGAGAGACACAGAATTAAATAATGTGTTACAGCACTCGTCTCAGAGGGCTCTAGAAAGGCTGAAGACTCTTGCATGGAGCATTGTCCAAACATACCATAAAAAAATTCCCCCCTTCTAAACGAATGTAAAATTGGTAAAACCAGGTTTCCTCTCCAGCCCTTTGAGGCTTTTTCAGAAGTTTTTCAAAGTCCATTTGTAACTGCCCATATAGCACAGACAGATCACTTAAGACAGAAGAGATTTCACAGAGAAAAAAACAAAACAAAACGTTAGTAGAAATGATTCTGCCATGCAGGGTCACTTGCTCAGCACCAAAGAGACTGCTTCCCACCTAAGCAGCATTTAGAAATCAGCTGGTGAGCTGGCTTTGGAGTCATAGGAATTAACACCAGATGTTGCCTCCATGAAATTTGAAACGTTGAGAGATTACGCGCCCGTCCTCTCCTCCTTAGCCTGACCATATGGATGAGTAGAGTTTCCAACCTCTGCCATTATGCAGGGTCAGGTCCACTGCATTTAGGGTTCAGAAGAAACTGGGAAGTTTCTTGCAGCAAGGATGCAACCTTTTCTCTAAGCAAGAGAGCATTGGTCTGCATGTGGAGCCTGCAGGTGGAGCGATCTCTTTTACGTGTAGTATAGAGCAATCATCCCAGCGTAAGCGTTTGACAGAGAATCAGTTTGGAATCCGAGCATCAAATTAGTGGGCTCAGAAAATACTTGAATTCATATTCCCAGCTCCAGACTGCAATGAAAACTCTCCTTTAAAGGAAAACAAAAGTAAACGGAAATAAACACATTTAACTAGCAACCTATATGATATCGTTTACCATTATGTTGGTCAGATAATTTAGCATTGAATAGAGACAAAAACCCTAAATGGGAACATAAAAACCAAAATTGCAGTTCTGGCACCATATTAGATAAGTGACTTAGTGAAAATGAGTCTAAAAATTCTATTTGTGCTGGAAGATTTTAGTCTCTGCATTTCAACAATTACAACTTATTCAAATACCAGAATATGAAAATATAGCATAACTATAACTCTTCACTTGCCTCATGAATTGTTCTATAAATGGCAATGAAACTGTAATGCAAAAAATATCCTATTTTATTGTAATAGGTGGAGTTACAGTATCAGTTCCTTAACTGTCAGAAACTGGTGCAGCGGCACCAAAGCAAAAGGATCACTGCTGATTTGTATAGAAATTCTGGCTCATGGAGTCCACACTCTGCTGTTATTTGCAGTATGATAAGGGGAAATTTGCTGCACTAGCATTAATGTTGCAAATTCTTCCCCGACTTCCTGATTTGCGTTGGTGATTTATGTTTCTCTGGCTACCTTATAAAGCCATTGATTAAACAGAAAGGCACTGCTGCATTTTAACCCTTCTCAGAACTCTTCACAGTTATTTACAGGGCAACATTTTTTTAAGAGCTTCGTCCAACCTTTCTGCCATTATACAGCTTTACCTGTAGTTTTCTTAAGTTACAGTTTTTAGTTTTCTTAAGGAAAACTAAGTTTTAGTTTTCTTAAGGAAAACTAAAGATGTTGAATATTTTTTAGAAATCAAATTTTAAGTCTAATATAAGCAATTATCTCTACCAGGTTCATTTCCCTACCTTTGTATATGGAGATTGAAACCTTTGCATATTACCCTTGGATTTATGTCTCAGATGCCTTCTTTATTTTAATATTGCTTTAAAAATATTGTTTTATTGTTTTTTAGAGTTGATAATTTTCTGGACTGTATAACTTTAAAGAGAAAGCATCTAGATATTTCTTACAAATATACTATTTTTAGGCTATTTCAAAATTAAATTTGCTTATCTCAATGTATGTTTGAGATAATTTATATGCTGAATTTTAATATTTTTCTAAATTCAGAACATATGATTTAATTCCAGAAGACTGGACTTAGTTTTCATGTGTAGCACATTCCGCTTCAATCAATCAAGTAATTGCAATAAAAAAATCTCATATTTAGATAAATCATTGCAGAGCTTAGGTCTAAAAATTTAATTCCCTCCTCTGTGGCCTAAAAAGAGAAGTGTAGGAAGGAGGCTGTAGCTGTGCGAGAAGGCAGATCGACTCTTCAAAGGAAAACCCACATCTAAAGTCTCTGCTTTACAGCAAAGCCCAATATACTGGTCCAGTTGCTCATGTCAGCAGGACTTCTCAGGAAGCTTCTTCTTTGGCTCCATATAACCAAAGGAAGTGACTTTCTGCTGGGAAGTCCGGGGAAGAGAGAAAACCAGAAACCACAACAGAAGCACAGGGAACTAATAATGACAAGTGCATAGAAAAAAAAGAAAAAGACTAAAAGAGGATTCAAAAGTGAAACATAAATATGTAATTACTCTGAATAACATACAAGTTTAATGAGTATTCCATTAAACATTTGGATAGCTAAAACACTTACAGCCAATGATACTTCAATGGGAAACTAGCAGAGTAAGACAAAAATATTTATAAGAATATTTTACAATAGCAACAAGTGTTAAAGAGAAGACTGTCATTAGGAGGTTAATCTGATGAATGGTAAAAATGGAAATTTTTTCTTTTAGAAAGAATTTATACAAACAAGAACGCAGTATTTTAATAACCTTTTTAATGGATGATATTTAGGGAACCAGTGCTAATAATTTTCCAGATGTGATATTTGAGAAATAAACACCTTTTAAGATTCAAGAGGCATTTTGATCATGCAGGATTAATTCAACACCATTTCCCATAAATTCTAAAGCTGTGATTTGGCAAATGCTGGGATAAGGTCATAAAGAGTTTTGAACATTTTCCAAAGGAGGGAGGCAAACATGGCTATTTTGAAAAAGCTGAAAAGAGAGGCATGTGAGAGATACTGTAGCATCTCCATCCATATTGCATCTTACAGACCCTTCCTTTACACTGCACATACTGAAGGCTAGAGCAATAAAAAGTAGGTTTCACAAATTAGGCACTGAAATCCAGATCTTTCATCTGCTGTGTCACTACATCGCACCATGTTACTTTCCCTGTGCTCTCTATGAAACATTTGGAGGGAGTTTTACATTTCAGACTAGAATCAGCAACCAGAGGGAGTGTGCAGGGCATTAAAGCACTTTATCTAGGTAGTAAGAAACATTACATAAAAGATGGCTGAAATTACACCCCCTTCCTTCTTTCTAAAGCTCCCTCTGGGACTGCAGCGGTAGTGCATTCATGTCAACCTGTAGGGATTAGCTGACTGCTGCAGTCAGCGGTGATCTGCGCGCAGTTCCCTCCTCAGTGCCAGCGAGTTTAACCTCATGCTCCCCACTACTCAGAACATCCTAGAAAGCAGAGCCACTATAGGTTAAACCTGGGCCATGGCACTTCCTCGCCTTCTGCCTTTGCCTCAGTGGGAGACACAAATTTGAATCTCTGCTAGCACTGAAAAGACTGTTTCATATATCCCTTACTTCCGAGGCAAGTGAGCTCACCATGGAACCAAATGTGAAAAAAATAGACAACTTTCATCCATATGTTAAAATAAAATGTGTGAAATTGCATGAGATGAAAGCCCCGTTCATAACTGGAGGAAATGATCTGGAAACCTACACCAGTTTGAACCACGTAGGGGACCTCAGGGAGACCTAGTATCTGGATGCTGGTCAACGTGAGGAAGAAGGAAGACACTGGGTGAATCTGTCACATTGGGCCATTTCTAGGTATTCGTAAAAGCTTCACTGCTTTCTCAGCCTGGAAAACAAACAAACAAAAACGAGCAAACAAATAAAAGAAAACAGAGAGAGAAGAGTGATATGACAGGAATCTATATAACCAGTACTAATGTGGAGAAAGAGAATAAAGAAGTATTACGGTGCTAATAGAGTTCTTGTATTAGAAAAGGCATTAAGAGACACCAGAGGAAACCACAGAAGATAAGTACAAAACCAGCAAAGGATACACTGCTTCACACAACACATGGTTGATTTACATAAGATATCTGTTATCTACAGGTAGTTGTAGAAACTACGAAAAATACCTTTTGAAAAAGCAACTGGAGGAAAATCTATTGAGGGCTATTAAATATGGAGATATCATAAAATTCCTTAAGCCAGAATGCTCTGGATGTATAGGTGGTGGCCCAGTATGGTATTTTTGTGTTACATTCAGTTGTGACCATCTCCAACTATCTAGACAACTTCAATGGCAAGTGGAGAGGTGCTGATTAAATTAAATGCCTACGGAGTTAGGTGGATGCTGAAAAGCTTTTTTTTTTTAATAGTCCAAGTTTTGAACAGTCATAACACTGCAACAGCATTGCAATATGAGTGATAAGACCCAGTTGGTGACTGCTTAAGAAAAAAGAAATATCAAAATAAATAAGTGCTTTCTAAGAAATTCCGTGAGAGCATGTAACAGCACGGCTGCTGGGTTCCAGTGCAGGAATATAGAATTTCTGGTGGGAATCTCTTTGTAGTTCAAATACCAGAGTATATAGGGAAATTAAACAAACAAACAAACAAAAAAAAGACCTATTTAAATTGTGAGATATGGGAATGAGAAGCAGCATTTAAGGATCATATTTGGTACAAAGGGAGAATGGAGATTTAAAGACAGAAGAGTCAGTAAGGAAAAACAAGAAAAGTCTATAGCAGAAGAAACAGAAGAAGAAAAAATCTTAAGAGATTTATAACAGATCTATACAGAAGCAAGCAGTATGAATGAAACACAATCCTAACATTTTTAGTGGACAGAGTATATACCAGTTTTAGGCAAGACCACTTAAACATCTCTTGAAAGGCCACTTCTGTAGTTGAACAAGTAAAAACTAAACGTGTGTTATTAAGCAAGCTCTAAATTCTCTTTAAGCACTCTATAAATTACCATAATAGAAAAATATGCCTACGACAGTGGAAAATCATGGAATCAGCCTGGTATTCCTAAGTCTGTAGAGCTAGGGAATAGGAGTAATGAGTGCCATATAAGTGAAAATATCAATTAAAATTATATGGCCATCAAAGGAATACAAATTGAACTTTTCTTTGAATGAAATTCAATACCCCTCAGGACAGCAGTATGAGGCCTAAGAAGTGTATATACTTCCCTTATAACCTCAAATCGTCAGAAATGGTACGGAGACACTATATAAGGAATATTTTTCGAATTAAAAGGGGAGGAAATTTTTCTAATACAAATCTGAGTATTTTTGCTGCACTCAAACTTGAACGGAAAATGTGCAATTTCTTCAGAGGGTCAGGAACAAGAAAAGCAAAATGTATGTTGGAATTCACCTCCCAAAGAAATGAAAAGAGAAATCAGTTTGGACTTTCAACTAAATATTGAAATGTTCCATAGGGATTTTTCTCCAACTATTCCTGCTGCAGATATATTTGTCTTAAATAACTACAAATAAGAAAATCTGGGCATTGCCCAAATTCTGCAATGTGCAGTAGACCAGATGCATTGCAAAGTGAATGTCCTCTGTTTTTTTCTGAAGGAATTTGCAAAATGAGATCTGATCCTGACACCTTTCTCGTGTAGGTAACCATCACTGGTCCCACAAAGTTAGGAAAAAATGCTAAGAGTATGTAACCATCAAAAGCATGACAGTTTGAGTTGCTAACCAGATTTCTATTTTCAGGGCCAGAAATCTAGATTAAGTCTAGATTAAGTCTAATCCCCCCAGGAAGTAGACAGGTGTTTCCTACACAGGGCAGAGAAGAAAAAGAAGAGTAGTAGGTTTGGAAATAGCTATGTCGAAAGGAGGAAGCTGCGGCATTGGGAGGAAGATGGTCACACGTAGCTGGGAGAGGTAACCTATGGATCTAGTTGAGCTGGAGACATGCCGGACCTTACAGTCAAATGCTCTGAATAAAAGTAATTAAAAAAGCAAAAACTACTTAAAGCCAAAGACAGTTTGCTCTTACTGGTGTTACAATTATCCTATTACAAATTAATCAACACATTTTATCTTTATTGAGGGAGTAGAATGAGATTAGATTTCTGTTGAATTCTATATAAGCTAAATACATATTAAGGCCCTGCAGGGCAGTACAAGAAATTGTTTTTAATAGAATTTATCTCACTACTTTGCTCTGAAGGCAACTAAAAAAAACGTCCCAAATAATGGGGTTTTATGCTTTGATGATACACACAGTTGCGTGGGCATAAAGTGCTATGACTAGCAAATAAATGCTTCCTATTATTATCAGGGAAGTACTGAAAAAGCATTTAGGCTTTGGGGATTTTTACAAACTGGTGTTAAAGAAATCCTGTATCTTGATTGTAGGGTAGGAGGCATGTTAAAACATTATTTCCTGGTCTGGAAACTTCAAAATAGAATTTTCTGAAACTGAGTAGTTTATGATTTTAAATTTAAAATGAAATTGTGCAATGGCTTCTACTTGGCCATTGCACAATTGCATTCTACTCCCTTCCCTTTCTTTTTGAGGTAAAAGAAATGATAAAATCAAAAAGCTAATTTTCTCAGTTTTTCTTTTATTATTTTTTCCTACATTTCTCTGGGTCAATCATTAGAAAACAGAGAAATTAAATGTAAGAGGAAAAGAAGATCAGATAAAGCATAGGAATGGCTGAGTTGGCCATATTGCCAATCCCTCTCTACTCATCAGTCACACATGCTCACAAGATCGAATAAAAAAAAAACTTGCATAAAAAGACAACTAGACGCTAGTATGTTGTGTTTTCATTACTAAATTTAACTAAAAAGCAAGACAGCTGACAGTTACACCACACCTTAACCTTACAAATATCATCATATAAATGTCTTCTATAAAATTTCCCCAACCCACACCTACAATGGGAGCTCAGTGAGTCTAGCTCATTTAAGTTTTCTAGGATGTATTTTTAGCTATTTAGCTATTCTGGTACAACAAGTATTTAAAAACATGAATTGAACGGAGAAATGAAATAATGGGTTTACAAATTAAGGTTTCAAATTGCCTTCCAATATTAAACTGCTATTAAGATGTGGGCCAGTTTACTACTAAATTTGGTCATATGAAAGAATCTAAATTAAAGATGTGAGAGATCTAAAATAAAGTAACTTATTTAAAGTTCACTTAGGCACACTCAGAGCTAGGGATCCAATTGCAGAAAACACTCAGATGTGGTCTTTCCTTCATGCCTAATCAGAAGCATGTTTTAACTTAAAATTAAGCATGTGTTTAACATACCCAAACAAGTTGAGCTTCTGATTACTTACTGCATGGTTAGAAGTAGTGTCTTGTATTCTAACAGTGTCTCAGAAAGATGTCAGACACCTCACAGAAATAAATATAGATAGGTATGCCAGAGAAGGCAGCTTGCAAATTAAGTTACTAATACGTTACAACAAGGGAAATGAGGAACACTGCCATACCTATCTTCAAACCAAATTGCACTTTTGATCTGTGTCTCTCCACTTTTCTCCTTTTAGGCCAAGCTCTTATTTTCCATGCAAAATGTATGTTGGAGATGCAAGTAATTTTAGATTCAAAGAATTTGGAAATGCTCAATTAAATTAAGCAGAATAGTTCAATTACACGATTCATATGCACATCCTTAGAGATCAAGCTTTACTCCATCCCATGTCAAGAAGCTGTAACAGCCTCGAGGATATCCTATAATTCATGCCTGCTTTCAAGATCAATTTTAAATATATGTTAAGAAAGGTCCATAAATGCAAATCATGACAGAAATAACTGGCTAAATAGATTAAGCTGAAGCATAAGGCAAACAAAATTGCTTTATCACTAATAACAGTCTTTTCAGGATTGTTTAATTATTTGTTATTGATCTGACATCAAGAATCTATCAGGTGTGGTACGGATTGTTTTGAGGATAGGCTTTTTTGTTCTATCCCATAAAAACAGATCCAAATCTAGTTGGCAAGCCACTGAAATTCCTCAATTCATTCATGTTCAAAAAAATCTTAGACTTCATCACTCAAAGCTGGAGGACCTGGAGCAGGGGAATGAGCTTGATCTTTCCCACCTCTTCCCAGGCACTGGACTGTAAACACACTTTCCACCAGCACATGCTGGGACCAAGTACTGCTGGGCAAAAGCAGGACTTGCCCTGTAAGAAGACTGTCATCTGCAGGAACACTGCTACATCTGTTGCAGAAGTTACAAACTACCCAGTAAATAAGGAAGAGAAAGGATGCTCTCAAAGTTTAAGCAGCTGAATGCTACCCTGGAGAAGTGGGTTGTGACCCTGTCTCTACCACAGAGTTCCCAAATGATGCGAGGCAAGTCCCTTTGAACAAACTTTCGCAGGTGGTCACTTACTAAGTGTTCCTCATTTTCTTGGTGAGACCCTAGTGTCTGATTTGCAGAAATGCTCTGTAGTAGCAGCTGCAGCTGAGGTCACTAAACACTGTCCTGAACCAAAGTGCCCACAAATGCTGAACTTTCTAAAATATGAGTTCTTCAGTATTTTTCAAAATTATCAGGTGTTTTCTAACATAACTTCTTTGTGCCTTCTTTTCTCATCTGTAAATCAGGAACAATATAATTATCCTCACATCACACGGCTCTTATGAATATGTGCTAATGCGTAGGCAGCATTCATATGGGCCAGCACAGAAAAGTCCATAGGGAGGTTAGCACTTCTCTCTTGAAAGCAATATCTGAATATCTGACAGGGTGCAATAAATAACATGCAGGAATGCAGTAAATAATGAAATCTCATGGGATCGCTAGTCACTAAAGGAACATTCACTCACAAATACACTGAACAAGGCAAAGATCTTGTAGCAAAAATGGCTGTTGATCATGTAAAAATATTGTCCTAACAAATGTATGCAGTGAGGGCAAGTTAAAGTTGTACCAGTCACCTAATTTCGTCATGTTGTAACTAATGTTTGAGTGGTTGATTGGAATCATAATGCCCTTTTACAGTAGTTAGAAAGGAGGGCTGTGCTTTTACTGATTTGTTAGTTTAGAATATGGTCTGGTCTTCCTTTTTTTTTTAACTGATGCACTCCTAAAGGGATTTCTTGATCCTTAATACAAGGTTCAAGCATTTAAATCTTTCTTTAACAACAATAACAAAATTTACTCAGATAAAAGTAACATTAACAAAATTTCCCTCAATTCTCAGACTCTCAATATTCATCTCTATTTTTAAAATGACCAAAATAACAAAATCTTAGCTGGATTACAGGCACAAAGCCATGTAACGTACTTCCAAAAGCCGTAGGAAGGGAAATATCTGGGAGTTTTTATAGGTCAGAGATGACAACAATATGTGCCCAGGGCTCGATTGTACTGTGCTCCAGTGACTGGGCTGAGTGTGCAAATTTCCAAGCAATGTCAGCTTCAACAGCACCAGATGAGGAATTAGGATTACTAAACAGCCTCTGCTTTTTTTACGGACTTCAGTTAGTCATATGAGTTGCAGTTAGGACTTGAGAATTGCTGGTATCTAAGAAGCTATAGCTTTAGCACATCTGCTCTCCTTATTTTATAGTTTCAATGATTTTTTAGTTGTCCATCATCTTTTAACGCATACGTGGTGTAAAAATCTCCTTAGCTGTAGTGCAAAAGTAATACAACTGTATGTCAATGAGGTAAGAGAGATGTAGCTCACACAGCTATATTTTTCTCCTCAAGCATCATTTCAAAATAACCCGATTGTCTCTTACTCAATAGTATTTGCCTATAGTTAAATGTTAAGCATTTGTGATAATAAACCCCATCAGTGGCCCTTTGAAGAGTTTACTTTTTTTCACAGTACAAAGAGTCATGAAAAATCATTTGCTTGTGAAAATGCTGTTGACCAGGAAGATCTTTGGAATTGTCGAGGTTCCTTATGGAAGTGATGGAAATCAGCTAAAACCAGTGTTATCGACCTTGATTAAAACCATCTCTGTATTCCTGTGAGGAATGTGAGGAAACAAGATGTAAATCTCCTTTAGAAAACTTATATGACTCGGCATAGTGTTTATTAGTAAAGAAGTTGCTCTTTTCTTTAATAGAACTTGAAACTTACTGGTAGCCCCCTTTTCACAGGATAAAAGCAATTATTTCCACATTCTACATTTCAGCAGATATCTTACCTTTATTTTAAGACTGTTTGGAAGCAGAAGTAAATATAACCTTTGTACAAAAAATACACAGGATCCTGAACTAAGGAATGCTTTTTTTCTAAACAAGATAGCCCAATGAATAGTTCCACATAACTGGAGGTTATTTTGTGTGGCAAGAGGGAGTGCAAGGCTAACAGCATTTCAGCTGATAAACACGTTTTGCTTTATGCCAAGGTACAGAATTTGCCTTGCACAGATCAGCAGGAGGCAATCTGGATTAGCTAGCCTGCTTTGCCAGCTGGAGTGAGGCCCTGGCCAAAGCAACTCTCCCCATGGGTGTCTCTACAGTACAACTCTCCAAGAGGTACTCTCCGAGAAAATACAACAGGCCTCTCTGAAATGATTCTTCATTTCTGCACCAGGAATAAGACCGTATTATAAAACATATTGTCTTTGGAAGCATTTATTCTGCAATATGCCCTATACCCAAAAAACATCTCTGAACATGTTCACATTTAGTTGTTTTAGTCCCAGTTAAACTATAGAAGCTTAAACATTATGTGTAATTTAGGACTCCCTTTACCAAGCATACACTGATATCAGCTGATATTCTGGATAGCCGTTGAAGATAGGACAAACATGTTAGTTATATATCTTCTATTGCAAGAAGCATCTGAAAACACAAAATGCTGCTTGCTTTGGGCAAAGTTCTTTGCTCCTCCTGCCTTTTCTGTCTCACCTTACGCTGCTACTGATCTCTGAATCATCTCCCACGGTATTGCAAGTGCTGCATGACACACCAAATGATCTGTAAATTTAATTGAGAAACAGATAAAAAAAAAAGGCAAAGGAAACTTCAGAAGGTTTGTTGTTTTGTTTTTGTTCTCCCTCTATCACTCCCAAAAACGCACCACTCATTAGACTGCCTTGTTAAAACTGGGAAGGCTCTAGAAAATCTGACTGCTTTGAGATATTTTCGGGAAGCAGCCTCAAGACTCATTTTGTGTGTAGACTCATCCATCATTTAGAAAATGACTGCTGTTCTTTTTGCTATCTGTTTGCAGGTTTGGGGGCAGCCAGAAAGTCCAGATCCTCTCATATCCTTTATTGCGCCTGCTCCAGTTTGCCTAGGAGAATGTGCTTCAAAGGCAAATGTCAGTGTTGTATGCTGACATTCACACTACTGGCCAGCGGTGATGAGAACTATTTTCTTTCATGCTATTCACAGTCTTTTGATTTCACTCTTGAGTAGAAATCATGAGATTTTACAGAGTCTCTGAAAAAGAGCTATACTTTTTTTTTTTCTTTAAGAGAAGCCACAGGAAAGGGTGGGACTAGCTTTCTTACTGCATTGAGCTAGAAACGTTAAATTTCTTAGGCATCTAGGGAATGTGCCCTACTCACACAGCAGGAGTTAAAATAATGACCAGATTTAGAATCCACCGGGAACTTTTTCAAGGTTAGATTGGTGATACAAGTTTATTTATTTGCTGTCCTGTGTAGTATTATGAAGGTCTACTTCCTAGTATCACTGAAAGCTCTAGTTAACAAATTCCATGCTGTTTCTAGGATCTAGACATTAGTGGTGACTTCTTTTGATGAATGTGGTGCCTGTCTCTTTGCTTTAACTACAAGTGTTAAGTAAGGAGGTGAAGGTGGCTCAGATGATGCCTGTTTTTGTGGCTCAGGAAGCCTGTTGATTCAGCCATGGACATTTCGGAACTGGGTATCTCTAATAAATGAGTTGTTTGTGATTCAGAGGGATTCAGCTTGATGATCCAAGCGATTGCTTCTGGCCTATGTTCCAAAACGGTTTGGTGAACATGGAGTGTGACTGTACAGAAATTCCAATAAGCAAGACATAAAACAGCATAGTTTCCTTGACTAGTGTGTGTAGACACAGAATTTATATTCACTAGGATTACATGTTTTCCTAAGTCTCTTCACACTGTCATTGGAGATATTACCAGTAAGTCCTTATCAATGGAATCCCATATTTTGTCTAGCCTGGATGAAACACCACATGGTCAGGCCAATTTCTGCACTGCTGCTGACTGCAGTGCAAAATGAACAGTGACAGAGAGCTCAGTCACTGAGCCCTGGCTCCCTACAAATTGCATTTTAAAATTATAAAGAACTCTAATAAAGCAATGAGAGCTGCTTGAATTGTTGTAATTGCTTACCCAAATTCAAGCGTGTAGAACAAATAGCCATGACATATAGAAAAGTAGCTTGGTGGCAACTCATGTGTTAATGAAAACAGAATTGCTACTCACTAGCTGTCAAAAAGGGAGACCATTCCCGTTCAAAGTGGAAGGCGTAGTGGCGGTATTAACAGACATATTCATAATTAGTATATTAGAAGAACAGACATTATTGATGGACAATGGATGACAAATGAAGGCAAAACTATTCTAAGCCAAGAAAAGCCTGCTAAACTTTGAGCCTCTCTATTTGCATCTGTTTCAATAACCTTTTTGTTCTGGTTGGTTCCCATGGGGTTTTTTGGTGTTTGTTTTTCCACCTTGCACAAATTTCATCTCACTTTTCTATTCTAAATGAAGAGTAACAGAAGCATAAGAAACTTTTTTTTTTAATTTTTTCCCACTGTAGTCATGACACCTTCTCTGACCCTAAAAGGAGTGAATTTGTTGGCTCAGGTGTTTTCAGAGATATAAAAAATGCTGTGGCAATAAACTTGGAAAGCACCAGAGCAAAGCTACTTGCTAAGTAAATTGTGTATAGTTGTAGCCAGTGCATATACACCACAGTTCACACAGTCCTTTCATGGCTGAATCAAAATTCAATCCAAACCCTTAGTGCTCATTTGAGGATCACCGTAGTATTAAAGAAGGCATTAACACAGTTGGGTCCTGGGGGAGGGATGTGCTTCAGAGATTTAATTCCAGCAAATACACACCAAGTTTTAGGGGCATATCTACATGTGAGTTGACAGGGATCTATGTTGCTCTTTCAGCAAGAGATGAGTCTCTTGAATTGCAGGATTAGGGAAAGAGCCATCAGGAATGAGAACTGCAGCCAAAACCCCTCAAAGGGGAGGGAAAGATTCTCTTCCACATTAACTCTGAAGAATTTGGGATTAGGCCCTGTGTATGACACAGTCCTTGCAGGAATAAGGTAAGGAAAACAAGACAGACAGCCCTGATGCACAGAGGGAAGAATAGTCTAGACATGATGTCCTTGGGAATTGCTGGTTTCTGTAACATAGAAGAAGCCAGTGTATGAAAAACAACTTTTTGAGAGTATAAAGCCGAGAAGAATAAAAGCCTCTGGCTTACATCTCACATTTATATCTGCACCACGTAACTAAAACTGCATCGCAATAGAACTGTCAATGACAAATAACAGTAGCACTAATTGTGCTGTGAATTTCAAGTCAAAAATATTTTGATTTTGATGAGCAAGGCCACTTGTATTCAAGGAATAGTGAAAACTACAAGCAATAAAAATTCTCACATATACTCTTAGGCTGATAGTTTGATTTAAAAAAATGGG
This sequence comes from Crypturellus soui, assembly GCA_032275445.1. NCBI lineage: Eukaryota > Metazoa > Chordata > Aves > Tinamiformes > Tinamidae > Crypturellus > Crypturellus soui. The sequence goes on along the minus strand of JAUBNY010000429.1, from coordinate 2,336,097 downwards.
TGTCCTAAGTCACATCCATTCTTTACAGTTAGCTTCCATAATGAGCTCAATGCTGAGGTAGTTATAGGAAAAGGAGATTATCCTACTTTCTGGAGAGGTTGAAATATCTTTGGGTCAGCCAACAGCCCCACGGTCTGGTGTTTTTCAAGTACTGCACCAGAGCTGAGGTTTTCAGCTTCTTGCTTTCAAGCTGTGGGACTTTTGCCGCTTGGCTCATTTTTAGTTCAGTGTGTCCCTGTGAAATCTTTAAAAACTGTAAGTTAGGGTGTTGATATATGTCAGTCAGTCTACATGTAAGAAATGAAGAAGATAGTATAATATATAGAGCAAACAGCAGCAAATATGTTTCCTATGGAATGGACAAGCTGCAGACAAAGTTACTTTAGGTTTAGCCAAGTATGCAAAAAGTAGCGATATTGCAAAACCATCACAGAGGAAACAACTAGCCCTATTTCTAGATATTTCTATTTTGAGATTCATAGATAGTGTGAGGAATATTCTGAATGTGTGTTTTAGTGTAAGTTGAGAGGCGATCAAAAACATTTGCAAGCAAATGTTGTTGGTATCTCACCAAGCTAACCCCCTGATGGTCAACAATAAGTTATGCCAATCAGAAGGTAACATTTCATCATATTCAAGCTCACAGGTACATCTAGGATTTATCTTCTTTCCATTTTCCTTACCTAAGTAGAATGCCACCAGACTGCAGAAGAGGCTCAGCACGGCATCCATTTCCATTGCAAGCAGCTCCGAGGCAGGAGCTCCACCACACTGGCTAGAAGGGCTAAAACAGGTAGATGGGGTGGGAAGCGATGTAGGGCACTACAGTCTGGGCACAAGAATGGATGCTTTAAAAGAAATGAACCACAGATCTATTGGAAAATCACTAGGTTACTGAATTCTGAAAGCGTAGACATGTCAGATTACAAAATGATGGTGCAATCAGAATTGACACAGTTCAAGGACATCATTTTTTACTAAAAAAAAAAATGAATAATCCCTAAAATTTCAAAGTTTAAATTTTCCATGCCACATGTTCATGAAAGCAGCTCATTGGTACTGCTGTATCTAAAGCCCCACAACTGTCACATATCCATGTGCTCTAAATACCCTGCAGGTGTTCGAACATCATAGGAACCGCTTTAAAGGGAGCTTATTACAGGTCCAGTGCACAAAGCAGACATAAATTGTAGGTGGAATAGTTCACACGCTATTAGGTCACAATGACATTTAACAATACAGAGCTCTAGGCTTACCTTTAATTAGTGTATTTCGGAGCTGAAGAGGAGCCAGTTGCCTTATGTGCCCTGAGGTCTCAGGTAACCCTTTCTTACACTGGAGATATTTGATTTTCTAAATGAAAAGCTACTTTTCCATTAGCAGAAAATTCTTCTAAAGATGGAGAAAATACAATTTTTGCTTATATATAATTCATAGGTGGGGAAGTTGTATCAAATCAAAGAGGTACTTTTTTCTTCCTGAGGAACATGTCACCAAACTAGCTGCAAGAAACTTGTGTGAGAAGGAAAAAGCTACGATTTGCTTTGGGTATGTGTTTGGGGATGAGAAGGTATTGAATGGTCAAAGACAGCTCTGTAAATCTTGTCACTGCATCAATCACTGACTGTTCTTCTAGTTTAACTTTTGATCTTGTGAGGTGTTAGCTCTGCTCTAGAACCTTGAAAAACTCAATGTAGTTGCAAAGCAGGAATGGCAATGTGAACTTCCCGCTGAAATTCATACCAACAGAGCAGAATAAATCACAATTAGTACAAATCCACCTACAAACAAAACCCTCACATACCTTTTCCTGCTCTTCTTCTCCCTCTACTTCTCCCTCTGTCTTTATAATGTTGCTCTCTATATTGACATAGTCAATCTTACAAAATTTAGGATGAAGAAAATGCCTCATTTCTGCCAATTAGGTGTTGCTTTTCAGACGCAAGAGGGAAAAAGATATGGAAAAGGTATAGCTGAAGCAGCAACCTTGACAGCACAGTAATACTGGAACAAGTGGTTACCACACAAGAAGATGGGAATGCCTTACATAGATGGGTTTAGGGCACAGGGCAGAAAATGGGGGCCTAGTGGAGCAAGTGGAAGTTGTTTAGCACCATACTGCTTTCCGGCTTTTATAAATATGAAGATCTGAGTATTCAAGTATTCAGGTATTCAAGGTATCTCCCACTGAAGTGCCAGTATAACCAGATATCCAGCAGTTTGACATTTGACAGCTTACCAATATCAGGAGACTTTCGGCTGTGTTTTGAACAGCTCAAGGAGCAAATAGCAGAATTATTATTTGTGTGTGTGTGTGTGATCCCTCACTTAAAATTCCTTTGGCAACAGAAGGGTTAAAAGTAGCAAATGTGTCCAGCTGGATCCTAGGAAAGAATCAGATAACTACAGACTGGGAAGACAAATAAATAAAAACTACACTAAGGAATGGAAGGAGTCATAAACAGGAAAAAAAATGAGGAAAAGCCAGCAAGGCCTCTGTAAAGAGAATGTGTACCATGTGTGTACCATGCGTACCTCTGACACACATTGAAATTATTTGAGGGTGTCAACAAGTATGTAGACAAGGGGGAGTCAAGTTGTAATTTAAGTATGTCAAAAGTCAAGTCTGTTGACTTAAGATTTCAAAAAAATCTTCACAGTTGAGGGAAGTGTCCCAGTGCAGATGTCTTCAGGCCTGTGCTACTCAACATATTCATAAACGATCAGGAAAAAAGGACTAATAACAAAGTGAGAAAGTTTGCTGAGAGCACTACGTTATTCAAGAAATTAATTAAATGTGTTTTTTTGGGGTGAATCATGAAGAATTGCTGAAAGACCCTGTGATACACTGGATGATAAAACAACAGCTCAAATTCAGTGAAGAGCAACACAAAAAGGCAGAAACTATCCTATTTTCACACAAACAGTGACAGCTTCTGAATTACTCCCAGTCAGGAATGAGATCTAGGGATAATGATGGAATAATTCCATGAAAACACCAGCTCCAGGCTCAGAAGCAATCAGTAAAATCACATGGCAGGGGTTATTAAGAAAGAGGTAGAATATAAACCAAAAGGCTCCACTGTGCCACTATACCTTTGAGGTGCTCACACCACGTACACCATCTGCATGGTATGTTTAATGAAATGATTATACTACATAGTGAAGGAGAACAAGGATTGCTCAAGCTATGGAATAACTTCTCCACAAAGAATGGCTAAAATAGGCCCAAACTCTTCACACTGTAAAGAGACAATGAAAGGGGGATAAATGGCTATAAAACCATGAAATGAATTCTGAAAGCGAACAATAAAGAATCCTAATAAAATTAGGGTATTTCCCCTCATTCAGGATTCAAGTTAATGGACACTGGAAAGGTGGTAGTGGGGGTAACTCGACAGGCTTTTTCACTTTCTTCTAGGCATCTGCTAGTGGCCTTTGCTGAAGGTTGCAGGCTTACGTGGATCTCTAATCACCCACAGCTGCTCTTATGCTGAATGGGCTCGTCCAGCTTCTCCTTTCACTGCTCCCTTCCCAGTCTAGCAGGGTAAGCAGGAAATGGGAAGGGGAAAGGTAGCCTGTGGAGGCAGGGCACAGCAGATGCTGTCTGGTGAAGGCAGAAGCACACACAAGTGCTTGTTCAACATCAAACACAGGCAACTTTAACAGCTTCCATGTCTGCTCCTGCCCACTCGCCATGAAGAACAGCATCTTCTGTCATTACTTTAATCACGAGTCGAAGAATGCCTTGAGTGAGGTACTGAAAAAGACAAAAAAAAAAAGTGGTCCCTGTTAACAGACCGGCCGCTCGCGTCCTCTCTCCGCCGGACGTCCCGACGTCCTCGCGAGGGGCCCCGGCTGGGTGGTCTTTTTCCCCAGGCACGGTGTCGTCCTCCCTCCACCCAAAGGGGGCGAGGCACCCCCTCACCGACCTCAAGGAATCCGCAGCTGCAGGGGGGGAAGCAGCTGCTGCTGGCGTGCTCCCGGACCGCCTCAGGATTAGGGGACAGCAACGGGTAGGTACTCGGTGGGGCATGCCCACGGACGTCGGCCTTGAAAACACTTCACAGAAGCTCGGGTCGACGCCATTTTATTGAGGGAATACAACAACTTTTAACAGGCACGGAGTGGGAGGAGAAAGGGAGGGGACAGGGAGGAGCGAGGGTCGGATAGGCTAGATGTTAATTAGGGGCCGTTGGGGATTGGGAGAGCCCTGTCGGTGGCTGGTCACCTGGTCCGGGCAGACTACTCTGG
>JAUBNY010000429.1:2311573-2331743 GCA_032275445.1 Crypturellus soui | reverse complement strand
GCTGGCGATGCAGCTGCAGTGCAGGAGGCATTGCCAGTAGATGCGTGCCCAGGACTGAAGCTGGGGGATATTCCAAGGAAAAGAGGATGGGGATTCATGTCATCCCTCACTACCCTTCTTCATCAGTGATCAGAAAAGCCCCCTACTTGGAAACCTGAAGAAAGAAGTGGATCTTCCAGGGCACAAGGATGGCTGAATTCAGCTCCCTTCCTGAGGAGAGCCGCCTGTGGTCCCTCCTTTCCTGTTGGGCACTTACACTTAAACAAACAAAAACAATCAAACAAACAAAAAAAAAGGCAAAACAAACAAACAAACAAAAAAAGCACCACAGATATGAGAGGTTGCAGCTGTCATCTCTGCAGCCCAAACGGGTTAAAGTTGGCCAACCTCTCCCCCAGAAGCAGAGCCCCTGAGCGCCCCGGGACAGGGGCAGGGGCAGGGACCGGGACGGGGCCCGCCCGGCGCGGCGCCTGGCGGCCGCGGGCGCCGCCTTCGCCGCCGCTTTCGGTTTCATTTCCCCGCCGCGGAGCTGCCGGGGAGGCGGGCGGGCGGCCGAACCGAGCCGTGCCGTGCCGTGCCGGGCCGGGCCGTGCCGTGCCGAGCCGGGCCGGGCCAGCAGCTCCGCGGCCATGTCGCTGTCGCGCGAGGCGCTGCGGCTGCTCTGCTCCAGCGGCGGCTGCCTGGAGCAGGGCGAGCTGCAGCGGCGGCTGCCGGGCGGCCAGGGGCAGAAGCTGGCGCTGGCGCTGCGCGACGCGGAGCGCTTCACGCTGGCGCGGAGGCCGGACCCGCGCGGCGCGGCGGCGGCCACCGAGCTCGCCGTGGTGGTGGCCACGAGCGGCGTGCGCCTGTGCCCGCAGCACGGCGGCGGCTGCGCGGGCGGCTGCGGGCGGCTGCACCTCTGCAAGTACCACCTGAAGGGCGTCTGCCGCAACCAGGGCGCCAGGTGAGCGAGCGGCCCCGAGCGCTCCGCCCGCCGCTGCCTCCGTCCCGCATCGCCCCGGGGCCGCCGCTGCCGTCGGCAGCCCCCGCGCAAGCGCCTCGGCGGCGGCAGCGACCGTTAAACGGCCGCGCGGGGCGGGCGGTGCCGGGGCCAGGGGGCCCTCGCCTCGCTGCCGGCTTGGGCGCGCGGAGGGGCCGGCTGTGGGGACGCGTGTCCACGCCTGCCTGCCACTGCCGGCCCTGAAGTCATTTTGCACCCGTTTTGTCCTTCTTTAATGTTTTTTTTTTAATCCCCTTCAAGGAGGGGAGATGCTAGAGGTTGGTTTCCCCAAGTGTTGCTTTGCTTGCGACATTTCCTTTCTCCACCCCCGCATGCCACAGCACCTTTCAGTTCCCCCCCTGGGCCCCACCGTGGTGAGGGCCCCGCGCACAGGCCCAGCGGCTCCGGATGCTGCGCTGGGTTTGGGAGCCGAGGTTTGCGTACGGGCTCTGCTGTGGGGGATTCCGGTGGTTCCATGGGGTTTCCCCAGCGCATAACTTGGCCCGGGAGCTGCGGGTCAAAAATGGCAATATTGCCAGACTGCACTAATACTGTGGCGACTATAAATTAGAAATGGCATGGCAATTATGTAATCTGTGAGGCAAATCACATAGTTACTTGATAAGGAAACACTACATTCTTTTCCCCAAAGTTGGCAAATTCGGTGTGCTTTTGAAACTGTTTAGTGTACTGTGGACAGGATAACAAATCTGTGCCACTCTATCACGTTAAATTTCCACTCGGCTATCTTAACTTGTAGGAAGGAATGCAAGTTTGTGCACAACTTTCACTCAGAGCACAATCTCAGCGTGCTCAGACAATATGGACTTGAGAATTTTAGCAGTGATGAACTTCGCCAGCTGCTGCTTCAGAATGACCCCTCGCTCTTGCCAGAGGTAAGTTCCTTAACCTTGGATTTCCGCGAGCATCACAAGGGGGAAGGAGCTTGATGCTGGCTGGAGATACGTACGCAGTGTTGACAAACGCTATGCTGAGGAATGTGCCTGGTCACAGGCCGTGCGCTGGCAGACTTTGATTGGGATTCATCTCATTTCTGTGAGCAATTTCATTGAACAAAATGGGTAAAGTGCTACTGTACTTGCAGAATAAAGTTGTGAATTTGAACTCTCTTACACTATTGGTCCTTGTATGTGGACCTTGGCCTACTTTTGCTCCTCCAGTGTTGTTTCTCAGTAAGAGTTTTGCAGATTGAAATACAGTGAAAGCACAGAGCATTATCATGCATTGACAGGCATTGAGTTTTTTGCCACTTAAAGTGGAAATATCTTTGTGTTAGGCAGTCAAAATGTTTCTTGTTTCTGTGGTTCACACAGGCATATGTGAATATGCAGTGTAAAATTGCAACTGTAAAAAGGTAAAATCTCTTAATTTTACCTCTTAAATAGCCTATTTTGATAACATTATAGTTCAGTCCTTAAATTCTTTTTTTTTTTTCCCTCTGCCCAAGGTTTGCTTGCACTATAACAAAGGTGATGGACCTTATGGATCTTGTACCTATGGAAAGATCTGCACCAAACTCCATATTTGCCAGTACTTCTTGCAGGGACAGTGCAGATTTGGCAGCAGCTGCAAGCGATCCCATGACTTCTTAAATTCAGAATGTTATGAGAAACTGGAGAGACAGGGAATGAGCTCAGAAACTATTAAGAAACTACCCACCACTTACATGAACATGTATGACATAAAAAATCATGCCAAGAAGACATACGAAACACAAGATGACAAATCTTCACCACGCAAAGGTAAATCACATCATCTTTTGAAAACATAGGGGAGGAGTCAATATAGTGACCTTAACATTTAGGCACATTTATATTAACTGTGGTATTAACACAGATATCAAAAAAAAAGAAAAGTGTATTTTCTACCTGAAGTGTCTTCTAGGATGGACCTAGTATCCAAGTCTCTGACAGAGACTGTGTCCAAAAAGTTCAGGTGAAGTGGATTTTAAGGTATTGTGGGTGTCTGAGGCATAATGTGCTTAGTGTTTGTAAGCGTTAAAGCTTGAGTTAGAAAAGCATCACTGGACCAGGAAGTAAGGAGTTTTGTGATTTTTTTTTGATGATGAAAACATGTAAAGAGGTGAAATGTTTAAGAGTGGAGTTGGTATTTATTTGTATTGTTTATAAATTATTTTTTCTCCTGGCCTTTTTTTTTTTTTTTTTTAAATCTAGCCATTGCCTAGCACAAGAAGTCACAGAGAGCAGAATTCTAGTTATTTCTTAGAAATATGCTGATTTGCTTGTTCTGAGGAATTTTAGAACTCATGCGAAAGTCATATTCAGAAAGATAAAGGCATAGGACTTAGGTGTTGTCTTTCCTGAGCTGAATTTGGTTACATAGTTACAAACTGTTCTTGAGCATCTTTCCTATCCATAGGTGTGCATCTAGAGGAACTTGTTGAAGCAGTGCCTATTAACAAGGTTTATAATTCCCCCTCTAGAGAGAAAACACAGCTCTAGTAAAGAGTCCTCAATTACGAATGACGATGAATTGGAGCAGATCTGTTTATATCATCTATACAAAAGTTGTGCCTTTAAAGGTAGGTTGTGATCATAGCATGTCTGTTTTTCCTTTTCTTAGAAATTAAAAATGATAGACACTCCTCACAGAAAGTGGAAATTTCAGTTTATACTTACCTTGAGTGCTGCCATGCCAGCTTTGTTCGTTGGGGGCTTCTTTTGTCATCCTTTTCCTTCTTGATGTTCTTGGCCTGACCTGGAGAACACAAGTCTTGTATGAACTGCTTGACTTTCCTCTTGTTGTGTTGCCTATTACTCCCTGATGAAGCCAGCTTCTTCACTCCTGTCTGTTCAGCAGCTCTGCATTCTGCCACTTGGGCAGTGATTCCTGAGTGACACCTGCAATACCGGGGCTGCTGCTGGTGCTGCTGTTGTTACTTTTGAGTCCTAGACCCTTAAGCCTCTTGGCTTTTTGAAGTCTTTAAATGATCTATCTCCTTGCTCTAAAAACTGAGCACTGTTTTCTTCAGTGATACCACTTGGAGAGCTAAGTGATTAAGCCTAGAAATTTAACTTGAGTCTGCTCTGTTCCTTTTATGAAAAGCCTTGTACGAGCTTGCAGTCTTGATCTATTGTAATTTTTTTTTTGTCTTTTAAATCAAGCTTAATAAAAAGGTCCTTCTCAATTAAGGTTTTGATAGCAATTTTGATGCACAAAGATGATCTAGTAGAAATCGAACTTTTCCCTAAGCTCAGAAAACTTAAACTACTGCTTGCATTTTATGTTTTCACCAGCTAGATGTTCTTCCCTGGAATGTTTTTTTTTTTTTTTTTTCCTCTCATAGACTGAAAAAATAATACATCTCTAATTTTCTCCTACTTTTATAGACAAGTGTATCAGAGTTCATTTTCACTTGCCGTACAGGTGGCAAATCACTGATGGTGATACCTGGAAAGACTTGAAGAATATGGAAGAAATAGAAGCAGCATACTGTGATCCCAGTAAAACCAGGTATAAACTATTATAAATCTTAATAATGTTCGGAGTTTGCCCTCTGGACAAGCAATATTGGGTCATGTTCTTAGCAGCCATAAATTGCTATGGCTCTATTTTAGTTATTATATAAGTAACTTAATTCTGTATTTTACTGTCCTCACTTTGCTTAACTACTCTCACTGTTGATCAGATTCGTGTGAACTGCTCATGCCTGGAGTCTGTATTGGACTCTTTTGGGTTAATTTAAGGGCTGATCTGTCCACTCCTAGTATTCCTTGCTCTGAAAAAAATGTGTGAATAATTCCTCCTGCTTCTACCATAGGAAGTCTGAATCCTCACTAAGGTAAACTATAAACTAATCAGGATTTTGTCACAGATACTTGTGAGAATCTGTTTTTGGTTAAAACTACCTGTACACAATTTGTCCCTCTTATTAGAAGTAACCTTCACCTTTGATGTGGAGGATGTGAAGGTATCACGGGATTTCCAAAAACCCTTCATTCCTCCATTCCAATCTGTGTGGTGGAACTGATAGAATATCTTGTGTACCTGAAAAGAGAAATATTCTTGAAAGAAGAGAGCCATGGAGAAGAGGAGGAGTTCCTTGAAGGGGTTTGGTAATGTAGCACAAAGAGGGTATTGGAGGACCTGATACTGAGAAATTTGCTTAGTCCTCTTTTACTGAATTGAATATGAGGCTGGTTGAGGTGTCTACCATCAGTGACTGACAGGCTAAAAGAAAGACAGAAATAAAAGCTATGAAGCTTTTTGGAGAACTGTTTTCAGAATTAGTTCAATTCATCATGTTTCCTTTAGTTGTTTGTGTGGAGCAAGCATTAAAAACTGCAAAACCAAAAGAAGGTGCAGGTTTTGCACCGTACCTTTTAATTACTTTATATTGTTAGAAACTTTTTGAAGTCATGCTTAAATTGCAACAGTGGTCCATTCAGGACATAACTGATCAGTGAGAGTGTGAGTAAATTTTGAAATGTCTTTGTTCATCTTACATAATTCCATAAATTATAAATTGATATTCAATACTGCATGTGGAACCAAAGTGAGACATAAGACAAAGTATGTACAAATAGAAAAGTCAGAACTGGGATTGTTGTGGAAACAGTTTGTATTTTGCTCTTGAGTGATGTTGATTTAATTTGAAGATTTGTGGGGGGCCTTGGAGCTAAGTTTTGTTTTTTTTTTTAACAGATTTATAAATTGTGTTACTGAAAGTGGCTATGTCTTGCCATACATCTGTTTTCGGAGTATGTGCTCTGGGCTTTTAAAGGTGAGACGTCTTTCCACACCCTCTGCTGTGACCAGACCTCCTCACTTCATTCTTACAACAGAATGGATCTGGTACTGGAAAGATGAATATGGTCTGTGGCAGGAGTATGGAAAAACGGTAAGTATAGGGAAATGAAAAGTCCCACAACTCAGTGTGTTATAACTGCAAAACCTCTTGAAAACTGCACAGTGCTTGTTTCTGTGCTCTCCTGTTTTGTCCTTCTCTCCTGCCCCTTCTCCCACACATAGTGTGCAGATGAACTTTAGAGCCTTAGGGAGATGTTTTCCCTGTGAATTTGACTGGTTCAGATAAGAAAGTGCTCCCTGGTGAGTCATAGTCATTATTGACAGATAATTCTTCAGTGAGTCATATTAGGTAGGATCACACAAATGCTTTTTTTTTTTTCTTCACTGCTCTTAACTAAAACTTCATTTTCAAGGTTTTAGTAGTACTTTGTGCGTCTTTGTGCTGAGATCTAGTTGGTGAATACACGTGCTCTCCAATGCAGTGTTTGCAGCATGGACTTTGCAGCATAAGCTTAGGCTTCATAAAACTCCTTGCTTTGTCTTAGAGAAAGTTTCCTTGTTCTCATCTGCTTAGTAGGTTGCCTTTGTATCAGAGCCACAGTCACACACAAAGGCAGATACAGGCTGAAGCTACCTTAGGGCAGCTGTTCTTAAATTTGCTTGCGTGTAACAGACTGAGAGTATTTCTTCTCTGGTTTTGACCTGACAGAATAAGGCTCATGCATCTGCCACTGTCTCCAGTGAAGATCTGGAGAAAGCTTATATAACCAAAGGTTCTCCAAAGGTGAACTTTAAAGCTGGAAAACATGAATATGTACTCAGTTTTGGAGGTATGTTACACTGTTTTGTTTTTTGTCACCTGCTTCGTACTCCTTTTGTCCTTGTCACCTTTCCTGGGCCGCACTCAATCTTTTGTATTTTCAAACTATATTACCCAAGGAGAAGCAAGAGAAAAAAATGAACTCTCGTCTTAGGTACTTACAGAGACAGAATTCCTGCCAAAGGTCACAGTGTAAGAGAGATGTTCATGCAAGGAAGGTGGCATACCTATTCCTCCAAAATTTTAATCTCTGGAAGTCTTGGCAAACCAGCTGCTGCTGGTTTAATCACTAGCTAGCAGAAAAACAAATCCTTAGGCAAATGGTGAGTTCTGGACAATCAAGATCATCCACTGATTCATGTTGCAAGATTTCTACAGCTTGCTGCTTTGCGTAGCTCAGACTATCCGGAAGGGCTGAGGAAATACCTTGACTGTCTCAAAATATGAAGGTGACTTTCTCAAGAGCTCAGGATATTCAAACCATGTGTTAGAGGTGTCTGGAACTGCTGCCTTTTCAGCTATTCTTTTTGGAGACCGCGGGAAGTGGTGGCTGGGAGTCAACCTACCTAGGCTGTCATTTTAGTGTAGCCCAAGTCTCCGTTACTGTCTCATTCTGCATAGAAAATCTGAGCATAAAGGGCATGTGATATGTTGTTTGTAATTCAATTGAAAGCAATTTTGGAATTTTCTCTACAGGCTGGGCACATTTGTTGGATTTAAAAGGAAAATTCTTTTGCATATTAATATTTTTTTGAGGTTTGAGAGTTTTGTTGTTATGTAAAAACACACATTGTAGATTTCTTCCAAAACTCGCTCTCTAGGATTGGTGCTACCAAGAGCTCTGCTCTTGTGTGCTTATTGTGAGGACAGGTCTCATTTTACTGGCTGCTCCTGACTCTGAGTTGTTAAAATGATGTTGCAGTAGCTACAGAGGATCCAAGATCTACAACATGATGCCTCTAAAATTGAGGTTGCTATATATATTTTTTTTTTGCTGGTCAATGAAATTAAATAACCTGTGATGGCTCTTAGGTTGTGTTTATATGACTTATAGTCTACAGATAAATCAAGCAGGCAGTATCTTGCTAATGACCGCACACTGAGAAATAGGGGTGCAATCGAAGGAGCAAAAGTAAGAGTTTATTTTACAATCATCCTTCTTGGTTGAGGGTGGATCATTGAACAATGAAAGGAAAATTTCCATAGCTACAACTGTCCACCATTCTTTATACAGTGATCTAAACTGAGGACCCTGGAATCCTCATTGTGCTCAGGAGGGTACAGCTCAGGCTTCCCTGTGTGTAGCGAGAAGGAATTGGTGCCTTTTTTTTTTTTTTCCAGCAGTGTTGGCAAAGCATCTTACTGGCAATTTCCCTGCTGTGTAAAGGTTTTCTAAAACTCCTTGCTGATTGATCTCTCTTTTCCTCTTTCTGCTTCTCCCTACTCCCTCAGACATGATTCAGAAAAATCTTCGCTATACAACTGAGAGAGAAGTTTGCAGAAGACCCAAATTTGTCTCCCAGGCAGAGGTAGAACAGACAAAAAAGAGGTAAACTGCAACTGCTCATTGTTTGGTGATAGATCTAACACATTGTGAATGTACGGACTCACTGCCTTGCAAAAAAAGAGGTTACTAAAGTGAAAACACAGCTATTAAAGCAATCATAAAAGAAAGTGAAAGCGGGGGGACGTGTAACTTTCCTGCAGCAACGTCTAGTTGGGGCAGCACTGCAGAATGGCAAACACTCCTGAAGCAGAGTAGGAGCATGGAGAGGGAAGGAAGTTTGGCCTTAACCACAGAAAGTTTGGAAGCAGGGAAGATAGGGTAATAGGTAGCATTGCTATAGGGAGTTGCTATATTATACAACAACAGTTGATAGAGATGGAAAGAGTAGTGTTTATGCACACTACCCTTTTTGACATATGAGAGTATCAATTTCCCAAATTAAGTACAAATTTAGAAACAGTTTTGAGAATATCTGGACAATCAGAAGTTGTTAGTACAGGTGGAGCAAAAGATGAATATTCAGAAGGGGAAAAGTTTTATAAAATTGCACATAAAAGCCATTTTTTAATGTATTCTCTTGCATCACAATATTTAAATATCACACTGAAAATGGCAAATAAAAGCAATGACTGCAGTTGGTGTGGAAGTAGGAAGGAAAGCTGTATCTGACATAGTCCTAATACTCCTACAGTGGTGATACACTAGTCCCTATATAGCAGGACTTTTACATAAACATTTGATTTTCTGTAACGAGAGAACTAGTTTTATGATTAATTCTGTGTATAACTTTTTTTTTGTTTGTCTGACATCTAACTTGCCGTCACGTCTTGTCATAATGATTTAGAAATATTTTTCTGTACTGAACTGAAAGACAATTATAAAATGTTTTTGAATAAGCCCAGCAGTCTATAGTCTCCCCAAACTCGACAAAAAATGGCTTTATATATACTGTAAAATTTAAGGAGTGTGTTTTGGTTTGTTTTAATGACCTATTTGTAATGTCTTGTCATAGGGGCTTTAAACATTCAGAAGAAAGGACCAAAATTCCAGCTCACTGGGACAAATCTGCTCTGCCTGAACTGGGATTCAAGGTTTGGTGGATTTTTTTTTCTTTTCATCTGTTGCATCATGTGCAATTCCCTTACACCACAAGTTCAGTAGTTTTTGTGTCTTTGTAGATGACTGTTTCATATGTAACATAATGCAGAGGTACTGATCTGATAAATTTGAGCCTGATGCCACACTTGGGAGGTGTAGATGAGATACTGGAACCAAATTTAAACTAACAAATGATGTAATTCCAACCAGGGCAGCATTGACTTTCACTGCCAGGTGTTTATCTCAGTCCTTGGCAGATGTGCCTGTAGCTTTTGCTGTATGAGCAGGACAACTGCTGATACCCAGCATAGTAGCTTTAAAGCATCAGAGAGAAGTACTACCATTTTAAATTGCAGGGTAGAAGTCCCTGAGCTGTGTGTAAGCAAACTTTTGTATGTCGTTGCTGAAAGGATTAGAGCTCAGGTTGGGATCAGGATGTTAGCATTAAATCCAGAGCAGTGAGCTTGTTCACCTCAGTCATACACCCAGCTATTTCTCCACGGTTTGCCTTTGCTGGCCTGCCTCAACCAACGTTGCTATCAAATACAACTAATTCTACCTACAGAAAAGATGTTCATAGATAACCTGGAAAAGAACTAACCTGAAAAACTTACTTAGTGTAAGGCCTCAAGAAATTGTCATTAAAATTAGAAGAGGAAAATGTTGCTATTCTTCATGTTTCTAGGGGAAGCATGCAAGGCAAAAAGCTCTGCTTGCTTTCAGGACTGCTTTCAGGTCATGTAAGGATCTGATCTTTTGCAGTGTGCGCCTGCCTTTCCTTGTTAGCTTGATCAAATAAAACCTTTCTGGTTTATTTCCAAATACATCAGACAAGTGCAGTTTAAACATGTTTTTAGGCTCTAGGGGGCACAAAATATAAGGATTTAAAGACTATGGGTTAAGAGGTTCCCTCTGAATTGCTGCAACATAAACTCTTATTTTTTTGAAGTTATTTCTGAACTATGTATTTAAATGCTCTTCCAAAGATGCATGTACAAATGTTTTTTTTTCAAGCAGTAAAAAGGGTTGGCCATGGAAAAGCATCCAGCTCTTTTGACATCCTGTGCAAGGCCAACCTGGGTGTCTTAGCTATCAGGAGTTCATGTTCCTTACCTAAGAGCTCATATTCAAGAGAGTAGGGACCTCTAAGCTGCTGCTTTACAAGTGTATTTTTGCTACTTGTATCTCTGCTTCACAGAAAAAACTTTGAAGGTCTGAACAGTATGCTTGATAGGGTAGTTTTGTTATGACTGGGTAAAAGATGAGTGTTTTCTTAATATTCTTCCTTACAGCTGATAGCGCTTGATAGCTCTTCTGATGAATACAAGAAAGTCCAGGTAGAGTTTCAGCGCACAATGCCCAAAACAATCATTAAAGGGATTTGTAGAATTCAGAACCCATCTCTCTGGGAGTTGTATCAGTGGTATGTATAAAATCCTGCTCTGGTATGTGTTCAGGAACTGCATTTCTGAAATTTCTATATGCTAAACATAGCGACACACATTCCTGAAGCGCCGCTGTATTTCAGAATCTGCTTCTTCTCCTCCCTCTGAAGTACCTAGCCAGGTTCAGCATGTGGGGTGGCTAAAACAGACTGAATCCTAAAAGAGAGAGCTTAGAATATCAGACAGACTCTATGGACAGAATCCCTGCTCCTTAGCAAGTGCCTCTGACCTGTGCCAGGCCTGTGTCCAGGATCTCTGTCTTCCTCAGAAGTCATTAAGCTGGGAATCAGTCACACCAGATGGTAGCAGCTGGTCAAAAATGAAATAGCCCTCAGAACTAACTGAAGGAAAACATCAGTGTGAGTTCCTGTGTTTAGGGACAAATTAAAGGTAAGCTCTTTCCCTCCCTTCCCCTAGGTAGTGAAAGGAACAAAACATTTTTACTATTAAATAACAGGAAACATTTGTATATAATGTAAGCATATATGTACCTACCTGTATGCAAAAAGCTTAGGTCTCAAGGCAAGGATTTTTCAAATGTACCCTTGGGGTAAATTTGCCTCTGAGTGCTGGTAGCATCACTGGAACTTGTCTGGTATAGCCACTGTGGAACCATAGTGATCATCCCTTTTGTTTCAGGCAAAAGGAGCAAATGCAGAAGAGCAATGGTGGGAGAGCCGTAGACGAGAGATCTTTATTTCATGGGACCAGTAGAAAGCACATTGATGCCATCTGCCACCAAAACTTTGACTGGAGGATCTGTGGCCTTCATGGGACGGTTTATGGCAAAGGTTACTTTTTAAGCTTTTAAACTTACTAAAATCTTAAACTTACCAAAAATTCTCCCTAGCTATTGCTGTGATATAAAGCTGGAAAGAAGGCAGGGAGCCTGGGACTTACTTGTACAATGATGTGGACAATGTATCTGCCTTGGGCAGTTAATTTGGAGTAAGGCATTGTTATGCATTTGGCCTCTGTGTATGCAAAAAACCCACAAGCTTATGAGAGGTCAGTTGTAGGGAGTATTTCCCCTAGAGTCCAGAGATTACTCTCTTCTAGTTTTTCCCAGCTCCCACAGAGAGAAATAATGGCATTATTTTGTCTATGTGTGTGTTTCTTTTTTTTTTTTTTTTTTAACTATGAGTACACTTTCCTGTGTACAGGAAAGGATCAATATACTAAACAGAATAGACATGAGACTGACTGACTGAGTGACTCTCCACCCATCCAAATGAATACCTAGTAAATCTCACAGGTGTCTTAATGGACATTAACAGCTTCTCTCATGAGAGGAAGTTGGGTGATATTAAGGAGGATGGAAATCTGTGGTCTGGAGGTAATCTCTTAAGGAACATGATAGAACTAGAAACATCATCTCAATGTCTTTTTACGTGGGTCCTGTGAAAAATGAAAGTGTAGGTAATACCTAATGGTAATTTTCATCAGGAAGGATGTACAGCACAATTGAAGGTTTTGTAAAGACTGTTCATGAATTGCTTCATGGCTTTCAATAATGAATTTGATTTTATGCTGTATCTCTTCCTTCTTCGCAATTTGGTGTCTTGCCAACCCTGTCTTTCCTTTACAGGAAGCTATTTTGCAAGAGATGCATCTTACTCTGACAACTACTGCAGGGCAGACTCAGACACCAAGACCATGTTTCTGGCACGGGTACTGGTAGGGGAATTCACTCTTGGTAACAGTTCTTATGTTCGCCCTCCATTGAAGGACAACCAGAAATGCTTCTATGACAGCTGTGTGAATAACATGTTAAATCCTTCCATTTTTGTAATCTTTGAGAAGCATCAGGTTTACCCAGAGTATCTCATAGAATACACTGACCAGGATTTGTCAAAAATGCTATCATCGCACATGCAAGCATTAAAATTATTAGGTATAAAATTGGGTTAATGTTGGCTTAACTGAAATGAGTGAATTTTAGAAGGATGCTTGGGTAAAAGAGTAAGTGCTCAGACATTTATTTTCTAGTCTTTCTGTGCAATACTAAATGAGGTAAAAAGACAAAAGGATTTCTTTTTTTTAGATTTCTTAAAATGCTGTGTCTGTTATTCTTTAGGGGGGATAAACTTTATGTTTCCCTGCAGTTTTAGTGTTTTGAGGCTTTTATACATTTACTAGTGGGTTTGTTGTAATGTGGATTTACTATGACTGCTAAGATTGCCTTTTAAAACAATATTTAGTTACAATTGTTTCAGGATAGTCTTAACATTAAATGACTGTTTAGAGGCTGTTGCCTTCTACATATTTATCTTTTAACTCCAAGTTTGATAAAAACATTTTTAATAATCAGTGTCTATAGTAATAGTAGACAAAATAGGTTAATTACAAATGAGACTGTACAGTCTCTTTCATTGTACTCAATTAATTGCATAGATTCTTCATGACACTGTGATCTGTCCTTGTTTTACACCAACAGAGCCGCAAAAAATTAAACCTTGATTATTGAAAAGGACTGGAGACTTACTTTTACATGTTCGTTTTCTCATTTTAAATGGGTTCTGAAGCCATGAAGCAGAACAAGGATTGCTTTGTGCTGATGTATTCAAACAGTTGATTTACTCTACCAGGTAAATGCTGTACTTCAGGTCTGGGAAAACATGATTTTTTTTATGATTTTCACTGTGCCTACAAATGAGTGCACTTTTGGGGGAGTAGTGGGGAGAAGAAGATGCAAATCACTCTGTCATTTAAGAACATAATGCATGAAGTGAAAATGCACTTCTTGATTAGCAATGCCCTCTTTCCCAGCAGTATCGGTATTGTTGTCATGTACTGAATGTCTGTCTGTTAATCTCATTTGATGTACTGCAAAAACCCCTTCAGTTGCGTGAGACACACTGGTTACCTGTGTAATCAAGGTTGTCTTTGGACTTCTTGCAGGGAAAAAGTGTTTAACTGGGAATGCATCCTTGTATTATTACCTTAATGATCCTGCACGAATACTTGTAAGCTATAACTTACCTTATATTTTACCACTTTTGTGGTAAGAATACCTTGTGTAGGCCAAAAGAAGTTCATTTCCATCTGTACTCTAGAAGCACTTCTTTTTAATTCATGTGAATGCTGATTGACAGATCTACACTGTGAACCACAAGCTTAGCCATAAGTAGCTGAAATAAGGCTGTGCAGAACTCCTTTTGTAAAAGTAGCAGTATAATATCTAAATTAAATACTCATGTTTGTACCCAGTAAAATACAGGATGTGGAAAAGCAAGTTGACTGTATTCTTTCTTTTGAAAGGTTTTTAGTAGGATACACAATCTATTTTATTTTTAATACATTCAACAGGATAGGACAACATTATTTTATAAAAGATTGAACTACTCCTCCAGAATAAGAGATTCTGTTTTGGCAGAACTCTACATGTTCATCTGTACTTTATGGGAAATGAGAATTCTGATACCATATCTCTGTTTATTGGAACCAATGCTTAAGCTAAAAAGTCCATTTGACACTTGAGCTGTGCTAGGGAAGAACTTAGCTTGTTTGTGTGATCCACCTACACAGTGTTCTTAGTGCTCCCTGGCTTTGAGAGGACTTGTAGCCACATTTGCTTTGCTCAAACCCTTTGCTTAGCGCTGCCTTTGAGCTGATGGAGAGGTGGATGTTGCAGAAATGTTTCTTCCTTGGATTTCTTCTTTGAGAACAAAATCCAGGAGGGATGACAGGAAAGAGCCAGAAGCATCCTAGCTGCTTTCCCATTTTACAAGTGGACAGGTTCCTCATAGCTCCTTTGCCCTTAAGTGTTCCAGGCCTGGTTACAGACCCAATTCCACTTGCAAAGACAGTATCAGAAATCCTCCTACCTCTGTCAGCACAGCAACAGCACGTGCTGGTGCAAAGAGCAAACACCTTGGAGACTGATCAGCCTTTACAAACTGAGGAAAAAGAGCAGGGCCAGTGTGAAAGAAGCAGGGAAATATTCATCTGTGGATCATTTTAATGTATTTACTACTGTAAATGCACAGAAGAGTCTGTTATTAGTCAAAGCTGTGTCCAAGGCTGAAATATCATTTAACAAAGGGAAATGAGAAGTTGGTCATTTGACAGAATATCATACACAGAGGAAAGTTTGCAGTTTAATGCCAAATTTGCCACCAAGCTTAATCATTTCTAATGTTCAACTCAATTTTCCCAGGAATGCTATTTATAAAGTACAAAACTGTAAAGGTTTTCTATCTCAGCAGCCTCATTAAAAATACCATTTTATACTGACAGCTTTCAGTAATCATTGCAAATTTGCAGAAGATGTTTTTAATAGAAACTTCCTTTTATCAAACAGCCTTCATATCATCTGTCAGAGAGTGACTAGGACCCCTTTGTAACACAGACGTGCCCAATCTTAAAACAAACCCACAGCTCAGCAATGCAAGACAACACACTTTCTGTTTCTGGGGAGAAAAATTATTTTAAACCAGCTTCCTTGTTCTTCCCTGGAATCAGCTGCCATTCTTTAAAATAGGCACGCTATAGTGAAAATGCTACTGATACTTAAAGATAAAACGTTATGTTTTTGCGTTGTAGCTATAAACAGAGCTCACTTTGTAGCTTTAACAAATTCTAAAGCCAACTCTGCTCAGGATCAGGCTTGGACTGTGTTATATACACACACTAACACAGTATTACTAGTTTTGGAGTACTACTGCTTCAACTACTTGAAGTATTTGTTCACAGAGAACTAATAAGTCAAATAAGGAAATACTATAGCAAAAAAAACTTGAGGGGACAAATAACCTGTTGATGGCTGACTCCATACTGTGAAGAGAAAGACAAGAATAAGCAAGTACTGCTTTCTGCTTATATTAGGAATGTGAGAAGGTTTTAAGCAAGGGCCATCCAACTTTACTGCAGTTGCATATACAAGCAGTAGATCAGCTGCTACTATGGTATTTTTGAGAAGGAAAAATGATGGAGAATGTGTGTGTAGAAAGCAGTGTGTAGAATGTGTGTATACAGCATGTTGCTTTTCAAATAACTTTCGCTCCATCAGTAATTCATATAACCAGCATGTTTGTAACAAGGCACTTGTGATTAGCGTTTCAAAGATGCTCAGTGGAAGCAGGACTAGTTTCATGGTTCATGACTTAGTGCTTCACCACTACTACCTGTACTGTTACGGTTTAAAAAAAAAAAAAAGATCTCATGACAGAAAGAAACAACTTTGCAGAAGCAAGGCAGTATTTTGGTCAGTGGCAAGGCAGCATGTGGGAAGGAGGCAGATAAAGGTGTTTCCTAGAAAGAAATGAAAGAAACTACAGGTATGCGTCAGACCAGATCTTGCAATGATGCTGATCATTGATCAAAGCATTTCTTTTTATGGGTGCAGTTCTTCACACATACCATCCAAACAGGTGCTGTACTTAAGGATACATGCAGAGCATGTCACCGGGCAGAAGCTCAACATTCATGAAGAGTAGAAAAGTGTTTCTATATACCTACATTTCCATGAAAAGTTTTGCTTTTTATAAAAAAATGAAAAACAAAAGGGTCCTGAGCCTGAGACCATCTACTCTCAAGGTTCTGTTTTACAGACAAACACTTTGCAGTGCCCGCTGAAGGAAAAGGCTTCTCAGGTCCATCGCCAGTGTGTAACATTCCACTGCTGAGCAGCGATTGAAAACCTTGGTAGAGGTAGGGAAGAGCATGGAAGGACTGCAAAGACCAAAGTGCTGCTGCTTTGGCTGTGAAGGTGCATGCACATGGCCCTTGTGCCTGAACTTTGCTGCTGCTGATGGCAGTTAAGCAAGCTCCTTCCCCATTCGTGCTGTGATCGGCTCTGGGGCCGCTGAGGGAATGCACTGCTGCAGCCAATGCTCCTGACCCCCACATCCTCACCAGTGGCATTAATGCATGCAGCCCCCCTGATTTCCTCCAGTGTAGCAGACATGGTGCCAGCTGCAGTGAGGGAAAGGAAAAGCCGCAAAACAGTCATGCAGGTGGTGTAGCAACATTGTCTAATCACCCTTAAATTTCCCCTTGTTCTACTCCCTTTCAATTCCTATTTTGTCCTTTCCAGCAGCAGTTCAGTGGCTGCCACCTCCTCTCTTTGGTCTGAGTTACTAGAACTTGACTGCTAAAGAGGTGAACTCATCGTTCCTCCTCAGTCAATCTAGCAAGTCAAGTGCAAATTGTTAATCTAAGTGAATTTCAAGGCACTGCAAAAGCATGAGGAAGTGCAGCTCTTGCAGTTCACAGACATAGGTAGAGGTCAAGCACAATGCAAGAGACTTGGCTTTTTTTTTTTTTTAACAGAGTTGAGGAGTAAAAAAAGTGTACTGGGTTCCAGGTCTTCTGCTGTAACTGTTCTACTTGAGCTTTTTTCTACAGAGGGATCATAGGTACGTCACCAGGACATGCCAGATAACGAACTGTAATTAAAACCTATCATAAATCTAGTGTGCGCTTACCACCTGCTCCATTTGTTGAATTGGAGCCTGCAGAAAGTGCTCTCAAGGATGAGTGAAAAGAATTGCAATCTAGAAAAGCATATGAAAAGTGGGATGCTCCTTTGCAGATATTCACAGCAATTCAAAAACCACCAAAGCACTTGGGAGCCCACATCCCATTTACAAAAGTGACTTGAGGGCTCGGTCCCACAGGAGGTCAGTGAGACAGCACCTACTGACTGTCAGTGCGACTTAGGCTCCTACCCATCCTTGAGGTTTTGGAAAATATTATACACCCATTGAGCCATTGATAGAGGGATTCTCCTCCTGGGGAGTTTCAGAAAGTGCATCTTCTTTTAGCGAGGTTCTAGCTGAATGTAGACTCCATTTTTTGGTCCAAGTGTAGCTTTTGATTTCAGCTGCAAAGGAATCTGAAAGCAAGAAAAAAAAATCTTAGTCACAGTTGTAGGTAGTAGTTTATGTGTGTTTAATACCTCCACATACAGACAGACATTTTTGCTGGGGGACCAATTCATACAAGGGTTACTGTGGAAGCTGTAAAGTGCTTGTTTTACAGTCAGCTATGGTAGTAAAATATTAAATAGAGTTTACAGCTAGAGGCTGAGGCAGTGGTTGCCCAAGTATATTATAGATCTGAACAGAAAGAAATTAACTCCATAAACTCTAAAGCTGCTGAGTAAATGGCAAGTGGAATACATATATCTATAGATAGATATAGATTATATAGATAGGTAAATAGATACAGATAGATAGGCATATACTCAAGTGCTGAGATCCCAAGAAAGATGCATGCCCCTTCTCAGCCTGGGTGAATCAGTCTATTTTGACTTTAGCATTGCCATGCTGCTTACAAGCAGGGATCTATAAGTTTGTTTTATAGGAAAAATCATAAAGGATAAATCAGATTTCGATTAAAACATGTAGTCCAGGCTTTTTGTCCCTCCCTATTAAGTGGTTCTAGTACTTTTCCCTCAAGAGGAGAAGCCACAAAGGCAAGCTGGTTGTCTTCTCTAGGACAAACTGTCAACTCAGAGGCATGTACAAACCTCAGTCTCTGGGCAGGTCTTAAATCGAAACTTCTGCAAAATCCTCAGCAGAGTCATTTTTGTCTCCAGCAAACCCATCCGCATGCCAATGCAGCCACGGGGTCCAGCCCCAAAAGGTAGGTATGCAAAGGGATGCCTTTCTTTCTTGGCCTCCTCTGTAAACCTAGATGGTAAAGAGATGGAAAACAGTTTAAGATACACTTTTTCATGCTGATTCAGTGCTTTTTATTTACTTCTCCATAGGAGGTGATTTCATTTGGTTTTACGGGACAGACCAAAGGGACTATTGACACTGAGAGACTGATGCCCATAAGTCAACTGATAACTGCCCGTGGGCATCATTCTTTGTCAGATGGTGATTCTTGCAGAAGACAGACAGATGTTACTATTATTTGTAATCTATCTCTAACAAATTGCCTTAATTCAATGTCTATGCTCAGAAGAATGGCAACTTGATAACACAGGCCATGCTATGCATGTGCTGGGGTAAAATCATGGCTAAGATGAAACCAACAGATGAGAATGCTGCAAACACACTAGAATTAGCAACAGTCCTTCCCCACTCTTTACTGCGGGAGCAGATCCCCAGGAGCTGGTTTTATCCTTCCTAATTTCTCTCTGAAAGTTGCTAAAGTAGATGAAATAATCTCATGGGATTGGACTGGTTATGAAAGAGAGTTGTTACAATTCAGCAGAGCCCTTCCTTCTATTCTTGATGAAAAGAAATCAGCTTCCAAGTTGGGAAAAACTAACACTGCAGATCGGTTCTTAAAGCCAAAGGACTTCAGTCCATCTGGCGAGACTGATTACAGTGGCAGTCTGGATGCAGATCTGCATCAACTGCCTAGGTCTGTAATACCTAATCAAGCCATCAGAAATAAGGCATTTGGTTTTGACAAGGCAGGAAATGAAATTCCTACTTGAAGAGTAATGCAAAGGGAAAAAGTAAAACATGTTTTCCAGCGTTTGCAAGAATGGATGCATTCTGTGTACGATATGTTTGAGCTGGTACAAGTTATTAGGATCAGTGTGAAATCAGAAAGTTAAGAGTCCACCAGCAGCTAAAACTACATCACTAATCAGAGTGGTCACTTAAAACAAATCCTTGCAAAAGTGGCATTGCCCTAAAAATCTGCATAGCCCTCCCATGTTTTAAGGTATTTGGAGCTGCTCTGGGAGCGCAGAACTATTTTTCATGTTCTCTAAGCAGCTAATGGCCCTGGCAGCCATGCAGGATGGCATCCCTGGAAACCTCTCATTCACTTGCATACTAGACTTCTAAGGTGTAGGGACCTGGTACAGGATTTAAACAGGTGAGAGATAGTACAGACTATTCTGAGGCTTTGGAAAAAATAACATGGTGTGTTTGTGCTAACCCCATCCCCACTTAGATACCCTGAGTAAGATTGGGGATAACACTGTACAAAGGAGCACTGTACAAGCCCGTAATTCAGGATGCAGAGCCATAAAACACGTATTGAATACTGTTATATATCCTGTGCAAATGGATTAACATGATTCCTTCATTCTTCAACCCCATACATCATTTTGGCAAATTTAAAGCCTGCCTTATATTGTTACTGAGGAAATATCAGTAAAAAGAAGGATATAGCTGAGTTGTTAGTTTATTTTCGGTTAAGTTCTTGTTTTACTGTTCTTACTAGATTGGCAAGTGATACAAGATGGTGAGAGCAGTAATAATTATGCTTCATTTCTCAGGAAAATATCGAAAGGAAATTCATCCCAGGTTCTTTAGACACATCAGCGTATGAGTCAAGTGTACTGTAGCCCCCATTTTTTACTCCATACCGCACATTTGCATCACCGTTAAGGTGGTGAACAAACAAAACAACTATTCTAGACAAACTTTGCTGATAAAAAAGACTTCTAATTACTGCGAAGACTCCTCCTCCCCAGCGAAAGCTCTTCCCCTCTTGGCCTTGCTGCTCTCTGTGGTGAAAGTTGCTCAATACAGCGTGTGTTGAGACTTGTCCCAGAAGGGATCCACCAGGCAAGCCTGACGGGTACAGCAGATGCTTGCTGTCCCGCTCGCGCA